>JAPDVU010000016.1:19602049-19954487 GCA_026230045.1 Corynorhinus townsendii | reverse complement strand
AACCATAGGGACAGCACCTCACCGGGGCCCCCCAGTGCCCCCGGGTCCGGCCAGCTGCAGGCCGCAGACCGTGGGAGGAGGGGACGGTCGTACTGGCCACTGCCCGGGCCACTCCCAGGCCCCCAGGACCCCACTCCACCTCATCCCGCCCTCACCTGCTTCTGCGAGTGAGTCCAGGAGACGGGAAGCAGCCCCCCGTCCCAGGTCAGGGGGTCCAGAGGCCTCGCATGTCACCTGGGGTCTCCCCAGCCACCGGGCGGCCTCCTGCCGCTGCCTCGGACCTGGCTCTGGGCTCCTGCGGTCCCCACGCTGGTTCCGCCCCAGCCCAGCCTCCCTGGCCCCTCCTCCCAGGCGGCCGGGCACGGGGAGCCAGGGTGCTTGTTAGGACTTGAGTCAGAGGGAGGAGCAGGTGAGCTAGTCCCGCCCGGAACAATCCTGCCTGGGCTGCTCCTGGGCCTCTCGGGCTGCAGGGAGGGGAGCCCCCCCCTGCACTCCCCCTACCCCCTGACTTCCCCAGGGAGGGTTCCTCCATCCACAGGGAGCAGCAGCAAGAAGCTCACCTACGAACGAGGCGAGACCCCCCCCCTGCATTCTGGCTCACCCCAAAACCTCAGGAAGGCTCTGGGGGCCCAAGAAGGCCAGGCTGTTCCCGCTTTTTAATTATTATTTTTTTTTAACCCTCACCTGAGGATGTGTTTTTCTTGATTTTTAGAGAGAGAGAGAAACACGGATCGGTGGCCCCCGTGGGACCAGGGATCAAGCCCGAAATCTGGGTACGCGCCCCGAGCAGGAACCGAACCTGCAACCCTTCGGTGCCCGGGAGCATGCGCCAACCCACAGAGACACCGGCCAGGGTGCTCCTGCCTTTCCTCCCCCGCCCCCGACATCTCCCCCAGGAGGGTCCGCGGAGCACTGAACCCCGATCCTGTCCCCTCCTCCCCCGGAGGCCGCTGTGACCTCGGGCTCTAAGCCCACTCCCTGACCATGAAGGGACCAAAATGGAAGCCGCTTCCTCCGGGTCTCCCACCCGCTGACCCTCGGGCAAACACTGCTGGAATCCAGGCTATTCCCCCGCGGGCAGCGAGGGTCAAAGGCCACCGGTCGAGGATTAAGGCTTCTCTCGCCGCCGCAGAAGCCAAAGGTCCCTCGGGCTTTGATGATTCCATGCAGCTTTAAGTCCTCGCTCTGAAATTCCCGTGTCTCTCTCTACCCCCGGCTTCCCGGGATAATCAGCAACGCCCCTCCCCACCATCACCACTCCCATTCCGCCCCACCCCCCCACCCCCGCCCCCGAGGCAGCAGAAAGCAGGACCTGGACCCACCTGGGCAGGTCCAGATACCGCCCTGACTCGTCACTTTCTTCCTAAAACCAGACGGAGGGTCAGAGACAACCTCAGAGCTGCCCTTGGAGCCTGAGGCAGGCCTCACCCCCTCACCTCGCCTCCAGGCCACCAGCTCGGTTCCGGCCCCATTGAACCCGTAACCCACTCGCCAGCCAGCGAGGGGCCGGGCCTTCGGAGGGAGTGAGTGGCCACCGCAGTTCTCGGGGCCCGGGGTGGGCGGACGCTCTGGGTCTCCACTGTGCCCCCCCTCCCTGGGATCCTGGCACCTCAACATAGCTCTGGGTTTTTTGTTTGTTTTTGTTAACCCTCACCCCAGGATACTTTTCCATTGATTTTTCAGAGAGGGAAAGACTCAATGAGAGAAACACAGCGATGGGTTGTCTCTGGCACCCGCCGGACCAGGGCCTGGGCCTGGGAGGAGCCTGCAACCGAGGGTAACGTGCTCGTGGTGGGAACTGAAGCCGGGACCCTCAGTCCAAAGGCCGGCGCTCTAACCACTTAGCCACACCGGCCAGGGTTCAACCTAGCTCTGGAGGGCTCCTCTCCCCAGCCCCCATCCTCCCACCCCTCCCCCAGAGCAGGTGGAGAAGTCAGCTGTACCATCCACCTTGGTGGAGCAGAGCTGCAGAGAGAGCTCCCCAGCCCCCGCCCCTCTGACCCCCCCCCGCCCCACCCCTACACCTCCCCCCTCACCCTCACATTCCTGTACACGTCTTTGCAAAAACAATGCAAGCCCAGGTCCCCAGGCTGACCAGCCCTGCTCCCCAGGCGGAGGCCGAGGCCGAGGGGCCCAACAGAGGACAGCCCCTCCCTAGGTGAGGAGCCCCCTCCCCGGCGGGGCCCTCAGCCCTTCCTCGCCGAGGAAAAACAGCAGCCCGCCACCCCCCACCCCCCCACCCCCCTGCCTGCCGCCCCCTCCGGGTCGCCACATTCTTCCCCAGCCCGGAGAGCAGTTAGTTGACTTTGCACATAATTGCCATCCTCCCTCCCCCCACCTTGCCCATCCCCCAGCTCCAGGTGGGAGCCGAGGGAAGTTTCTAGAATCGGCAGCATTCTTCGGATGCATAGCGACACCTGAAGAGAATCCCTAAAGGGGCCCATGGGACGGAGCGGCACGGCCCCGCAGCGCCAAGCCCACCCCGCCAGGCACGTGTTTCTGCGTGGACGTGATGCAGGATCACCAGTGGGTCGGCTCACAGACGCCAGGTGGCCGCCACCGCACCGGGGCCTGCAGCTCTGCGGCTTCTACCGGTGTCGCGGGCCCAGGTCCGGCCCCGGTCCTGGCCGTGGCTGCTCTCCTTCCTCGCCCGGGGGCTACCTCTCTGCTACCGGCGGTGATGGCGGGGACCATCTTTCCCATCGCAGCTCATGACCCTTCTGTATTACTGGTGCCCGCGAGCAACCGCGCCTTCGGGGAATCCCTCCTCGCTGCACCCTCAAATGCACAGGCCGGGGAACCCCACGCCAGCTCAGCAGAAGATGGGGTTTGCAGCCTGACGGGCAAACCAACTCTCCAAGACGCCCAGGCCCTCGGATCGCGGTCTGCCTGTCCGTCCATTCAAAATACCCAGGGCAGCCCCGGCCGGTGTCAGTGGAGAGAGCGTCAGCCTGCGGACGGAAGGGTCCCAGGTTCGATTCCAGCCAAGGGCACAAGCCCGGGTTGTGGGCTCCATCCCCAGTAGGGGCCATGCAGGAGGCAGCCGATCCATGATTCTCTCTCATCATGGATGTTTCTCTCTCTCTCTCTCTCTCTCTCTCTCTCTCTCTCTCTCTCTCTCTCTCCTTCCCCCTTCCTCTCCGACATCAATAAGGAAATATATATATATTTTTAAAAAAATACCCAGGGGAGGTGGGCATGCCAGGGGCTGGCACAGACCTCAGGGGCCTGATGCCTGACGGATGCCTACCCGGCTCCACACGCAGGGCCTGGGCACCCGGATCCGCAAGAGGGGAGCACCCCACAGCTCCCTGAATCCCACCAGAGAACTTACAGCTGATCTCCCCCCGGGAGACCGCCTCTCTGCAGGGCTGGCTCGCCCACACCCCCCCGGGCCGTCCGCTCCCCAGGATGAGGTTCGGTCCCGGAGTGTCTCCGGAGGCGCAGGCTGAAGTCCTTCCCCTGTGCTGCTCGCCAGCCGCCCCGCACCCAGCCGGGACCGCCTCGGGCGCCCTGAACTCCCGCGAATGAATTAACAGCCCGGGGTCAGCGCGCGGGCCGGCGTGCCAACAGCTGGAGCGCCCAGCAACAGGGCCCAGGACCCTGCAGGCCGGGGGGGGGGGGGGGGGATTCCTTCACCGGTGTTCCTTCTCCCGTCTCCTCCCTTCCCACCGGGAAAGGTGTTCGCCTCCAGCCAGCGATGGTGGCGGGGACCGGGGACCCCCACGCCGGCCAGAGAAACGCGCCCTGAAACCAGACCCTGGCTTCTCTGAAAAGCCCCTTTGTCCGTCCACCCGCTCCCCTCCCCCACCGCGCCCTCCGCATCCCGGCGGCGGGGACTCGGCTCCTTTTGTCTGGCGGCTTTCGAGGCTTCCCGGAACCTGGCCGGGGACCCGGAGCGCGGGGAGGGCCCCCGGAGAAGGGTGGAGGCGCTGGGGACGGGCGTGTGGGGTAGGAACTCGGAATCTCCACCCCACCCCCCGTAGGGCGAATTCCCCCATCTCCTGTGGGGCCCCCTCCGCAGAGGCCGAGGGCGGTGGGTTCAGGGGCCCATCCCCGGTCTGGGGCCCCCGTTTCCCCCTTACCTGTCCCCCGCAGCAGCAGCGGCGCCGCGCGCCCGCGCCCGCGCGCCCCGGTCAGGACCCGCCGCCGCAGGACCCGCGTGTCCAGGCCGCCGTCCCTGCCTCCCCGAGCCTCCCCCCGGCCCGCCCTCCCCGGAGGTATTCCCTTTAACTTCGGCATTTGCAGCATCCCAAATGTTAAAGATCCCGAGACATCTGTCCCCCGGGGCGTACCAAGCCGCGGAGGAGGGGGGACGGAGCACCAGGGGGGTCGGGATTTCCACCCCGGAGTTGGGCGGGGCCGCGTCTGGGGCCGGGAGGGAGCCTGCCGGGGTGGGCGGCCTGTGCGGACCCTGGTTCCAGGGACCGGGCCGTTCCCCTGTCCCCCGATTTCGGACTCCCGAGTGCCAGACCCCCCCGGCGCGGCGTGTTCCCGCGGCCCGGGCGGGAGGAGGCGCCCCTACGTCCGCGCGCCGCCCTCGTCCGCGCGCTCCGGCCGGGCCTGGCGGGGCAGCTTCATTTCCCAAACCCGGGGCGGGAGCGGACACCGAGGCGGCGGGGGCGCCGCGCCCCTCCCCTCAGGCCGGCCCCCTCCCTGCTCCCGCGCTCCCGCAGTGCCTCCCTTCTCTGCCCCGGCTCAGCGCGCCCGCTGCTGCGCACTGCGCGCCACGTGCCGCGTCCGCCCATCATTCATTCATTCCTTCACTCCGCTGCTCTGCTCGCATTTGCTCAATAAACCGATTCAGGTTCATCGCCGGGTGCCCCCCCAAACCTCCCTCTCCCCCACCCCCACCCCCACATTGATCCAGCAGCAAGAGCGTCCGTGAAGGCAGGCCCGGAACCAGGGCGCAGAGGGGAGGGTCGAGCCTGGCGCAGGGGGCAGAGCCGGGGGGGTGGGCGGGGGGGGTTGGGGAGGTTTGAGGGGGGAGCCACACAGCACAGGATGTACAAACGCTGAAAGGCAAAGGCGCAGCGCGGGTGCTGAGAGCTGCAGGGTGATGCCGGGCCGGCGTGGCTCGGTGGTTGAGCATCGACCTGTGAACCAGGAGGTCACGGTTGGATTCCCGGGTGAGGCACATGCTCGGGTTGCGGGCTCCATCCCCAGTGGGGGGCGTGCAGGAGGCAGCCGATCCATGATTCTCTCTCATCATGGATGTTTCTATCTCCCTCTCCCTTCCTCTCTGAGATCAATAAAAATATATATTTAACAAAAAAAGCTGCAGGATTCTCGGGTGTGGAGGGCGGGGCACAGGAGCAGAAGGTGGGAGAGGGGCAGGGGGGCCGTGTGGGGGCCCCAGGTTGTGCATGAAACTAAGGGGACAGGCTCACTCATGCCCCGCCCACCCGCCCCAGGATCCGGGCTTCCTCTAATGTGTACAAAAGCGCCAGATGAGCTAAGAGTCCTGTGGCTAGCTAAGGATGTAAGATTTTTATCCTGAAGCAAATTATATATATATTAGAGGCCTGGTGCATGAATTCATGCACCGGTGGGTCCCTCAGCCTGGCCTGCAGGATGGGGCTGAACACACCTGCAACATCCCCCAAGGGGTCCCGGATTGCAAGAGGGTGCAGGCCAGGCTGAGGGACCGGACTGGTGCACAATCAGGGCCAGGGAGGGACGTGGGAGGGTTCCAGGGCCTGTCGGGCCCATCTCACTCAGTCCGGATCTGCTGGACCCCAGCAGCAAGCTAACCTACCAGTCAGAGCGTCTGCCCCCTGGTGGTCACTGCATGTCACAGCGAGCAGTTGGGAGGGCTTAGCATATCGTTAGCATATTACACTTTGATTGGTTGAATGGATGGACGCCCGGACCCTTAGCATATTAGGCTTGTATTACATAGGATATGATTGGGAAAGCTGACACCAGAATCTGCAGGGTGGGCGGGCAGGCCCATGGCCCAGGGGAGAGCTGCTGGTGAAGTCCAAAGGCAGTCGGCGAGCAGGATTCTCTCTTCATCCCAGGAGGTCAGTCTTGTTTCTTTCAAGACCTTCGACTGATTGGGCGAGGCCCACCCATAGGTGGAGGGTAATCTGCTTTACTCAGAGTCTACAGTTCACTTAAAAATTTTTTTAATTTGTTGTTTAAATATATTTGTAGCCGAAACCGGTTTGGCTCAGTGGATAGAGCGTCAGCCTGTGGACTGAAGGGTCCCGGGTTGGATTCCAGTCAAGGGTATGTACCTGGGTTGCGGGCACATCCCCAGTAGGGGGGCGTGCAGGAGGCAGCTGATCGATGTTTCTTTCTCATCGATGTTTCTAACTCTATCTCTCTCCCTTCCTCTCTGTAAAAAATCAATAAAATATATTTTAAAAAATAAAATAAAATATATTTGTATTGATTTCAGAGAGGAAGAGAGAGGGAGAGAGAGAAACATCCATGATGAGAGAGAATCCTGGATCGGCTGCCTCCTGCACGCCCCCCACTGGGGATGGAGCCTGCAACCTGGGCCTGTGCCCTGACCGGGAATCGAACCGTGACCTCCTGGTTCCTAGGTCGACGCTCAAACTCTGAGCTACGCCAGTGGGGCCACTTAAATGTTAATCTTGGCCAGCTGGTGTGGATCAGTGGTTGAGTGTCAACCCACGTTGAGGGTCGATTCCCAGTGGGGGGCGTGCTGGAGGCAGCCGACCCATGATTCTCTCTCATCCTGGGTGTTTCTCTCCCTCTCCCTTCCTCTCTGAAATCAGTTCTTTAAAATGTAAAAAAATAAAATAAAAATAAATAGAAAAGAACAATAAATTCTCACTTATAAAAAACAATTTAACAAATAAATAAACATCATCTCGTCTAAAAAAATACGCCTTCTCAGGAACATCTAGAATAACGTGTAACCAGCTCACTGGGTCCCACGGGCCAGGCCCAGTGGACACAAACTGGTAAACGTCGCCATCAGCCCGGCCAGTGTGGCTCAGTGTTCAGCCTCAACCTATGAACCAGGAGGTCAGGGTTCAATTCCCGGTCAGGGCACAGGCCCGGGTTGCAGGCTCGATCCCCAGGGTGAGGCGTGCAGGAGGCAGCCGATCCAAGATTCTCTCTCATCATGGATGTTTCTCTCTCTCTCTCCCTCTCCCTTCCTCTCTGAAATCAAATAAAAAATATATATATTTTAAAGTAGCCATCACGCCCCTGAAGACTGACTGGGTCCCAGAGATGACAGGGACCAGACTCACTCTGATGCATGAGTGAGTGACAGGAGTGGGGGGACTTTGGGAACAGGGAAGCCCTGGCTAGACAGCCCGCCAGGCAGGGGTGATGGGGCCTGACTCATGTGGGCTCTAGCCCTGGGGGTGTGAGGCGGGGGTGAGTCAAGAGCAGACCTGCCTGCCTGCCTTCCTGCCTTCCTGCCGTGGAGCTGGCTGCCTGGAGAGGAAGAGGGCGGAGGTGGGGATCCCCAGGTGTCTGGCTTGGGAGTCTCCTGTAGGACCCTCCTGGTGGGGGAGGTCCAGGGATGGGGTTCCGGGAGGTGGCCCAGGGGCCTCGGAGAGAACTCTCCCGGTTCTCTCTCTGGGAGGAGAAGGCCGAGGACCAGGGCAGGTCTCCGCAGCTGGGCTTCTCTTATTTATTGTAATCCTCACCGGAGGATATTTTCCCACGGATTTTGAGAGAGAGAGCGGGAGAGAGAGGGAAAGACAAGAGAAACATCGATGGGAGAGAGACACATGGATGGGTGGCCTCCTGCAGGCGCCCTGACCAGGGCCCGGGTGGGGGAGAAGCCTGCAACCAAGGTGCGTGCCCTGGACCGAAATCGAACCCGGGACCCTTCGGTCCGCAGCCGACGCTCTATCCACTGGGCCACACCGGCCAGGGTCCTAGCTGGGCTTCTGAGAGCTGCATGGTGGGGGGGGAGGGGCGGGGGGAGCTGCCTGTCTGCCTGGCACATGCCGTGGAGGGCTCGTCCCAGCCCTCTCCTGCCCTGGGCCTGGTGGCTCTCACCCTCAGTCCGGGGGCCCAGCAGCGGACCAGGCTCGGGACCAGGTTGGCACCTGCCCAGCTCACTCACCCTCCCCTTCCTGTGTCCCCCCCCACCCCACCCCACCCCCCCCGCCATGGATGAGGAACTCGGGTTCTCCTCAACCCAGACCCTGCCCTGGCGATGCCCTCAGCAGACAGCGAGTCGCTGGTGGGAAACCCCAGAATGAGCTGAGCCAGGCCCCTTCCTCTCCTGACCGCATCCTGCAGCCCACGGCGGGGGCAGGGGGGGCAGGAGGGCGCTGCCAGCTGGTGAGCCTCTGAGCCAAATGCCTGGGAGCCACTCAGGGGTCAAGCCAGCGAGCTTCACTCCACTGCTCGCGGGGAGAGACGCCTTGAACCCGGAGCCAGGCCCCGGACTCTAGAGAGCGGCTTGGCGAACAGGGTGGGCTCGTCCCTGGGGTCGGACCCGAGGGGCAGGAGGTGGCCAAGGAGCCCACTTCCCCAAACTCACGGGCCAGTGGGTCTCCGCGGGGGTTGTGAGCCTCCCCCTCCCGCCTTCTCTCTTCTCTGTCCTTTCTCCCTCCTTCTCTGCTTCCTCCAACGTCCTGTTCCCCACCCCTCCATCCTGGGGGCCCCCATCCTCCCCTCCCCCTCCCGCCAGGCCCTTTGTCGCTGCTCTCCCGGACGCCACCACCAGGGGGCGCGTAGACCGTAGACCGCCCGGGACTGGACCACCCGCCTCCCTGCGCCCTGGGGCGGGGTTACCGGGAGAATTCTAACGCTCGCACCTCCTCGAAGGTGGGGCCGTGCAGGTGCTTCTGAAATCACCCCTGCCGAAAATAAATAAATAATAAAAATACTAAATAAATGTTAAAACCGCCCCTGCCGCCCAGCTGGCGTGGCTCAGGAGTTCGGCCTCAACCTAGGAACCAGGAGGTCGGGGTTCGATTCCCCGTCAGGGCACAGGCCCCGGGTGCGGGCTCCATCCCCCGTGGGGGGGGCGTGCAGGAGGCAGCCGATCCAGGATTCTCTCTCCTCACGGATGTTTCTATTGGTCTCTCCCTCTCCCTTCCTCTCTGACATCGATACAAATATTTCAAAATAAATAAATAAAATGAAACCGCACCTGTCCACCTCCTACTCCCCCTCTCCCCCCACCCCAATCCCCCGCCGTGGGGCCTTTGCTCCCTCTGCGAAATGGGTGACAAGACGCCCCGTGTCATAACGCGCCTCTGAGCGCCGCGCTTCCCTTTCACCGGCAGCCACTTGTAGAGAGATGCTTTCCCACGTTCCTAGTCTCGAAAGGAAAAAACACACAACCTTTTTCTTCTTCTTCTTCCTGACAGGGAAACCTCCTCCCCCTGGTCCGAGGCTGCTTAAGGGGACGGAGGGCCACTGCCTGTGGCTGGGCAGCGCCGGCTTCTAAAGGTCACCAGCGGCCTGGGCGCCGGACCCCCTCAAGCACTCAGAGCGAGAAAGGAAGGGGGGGGGGGGGGCGGACGGCTGAAACTGAGGTCAGAGGCCAAGGAAATGGATTGAAATGGTCCATAAACCGGCCCGGCTCCTGACTACTCCCGACCCCACCCCACAAGGTTGTCCCTTAAGGCCAATTCCCCTTTATTTGTTATAAATAGCTCTGGCCCGTGTGGCTCAGTGGATAGAGCGTCAGCCTGTGGACCCGAAGAGTCCTGGGTTTGATTCCGGTCAAGGGCACATGCCAGGTTGCAGGCTCCATCCCCAGTGTGGGGCGTGCAGGAGGCAGCCGATCCATGATTCTCATTATGGATGTTTCTGTCTCTCCATTCCTCTCTGAAATCAATTTTAAAAATATAGTTAAAGGGAAAAAAAACAACTATAAAAATTAAAAAAAAAAGAAATAAAATTGTTGCAATTCGGGTGGAGGCTCCTGAGTAATTTTACTCTCCCTTTTCCGCCCCTCTCTCTGTAGTAATGACAGTTTTAGCAGATGAGACCTGAGCAGATTTGAGCCCGAGGGAACAGGGAGAAGACTTGGTTACCCAGATGGGAAGAATTCTGGGCCTGGGCCGCAGGGAGCTGTGACTCTGTGTGTGCGGTGTGTGTGTGTGGGGGGGGGGGGGGGGGGGAGGGGGGCGGCCCCGGGCACCGTCTGCTCCTTGGAGGGAGTTTGGGGTGAAGAGTATTGCATTTCGGGGAGGAGGCAGGGAGCAGGCACCTCATTGACAGTCATTTTCGGAGCAGCAGGGAGAGATTCGTCAGCCCCGTCTGTCTGGCACCTGCTGGGGGCAAACCACAGCCTCTGCCCAGATGTGGCGGCAGCCGTTGCTGGTGGAGTGGGGGGGGGGGGCGGGGGGGGCTGCACTTCCCGCTTTGCTGTGTCTGCGATCTGGACAGAGCCCTTGGGTCTGACCACCCCTGCCCCCCCCCCGCCCCTGCCGACCTCGGGGTCCGAGAGAATCCATACAGTCAAGTGTGTGCTGTTCACAAGTGTGTGCACACCGGCCGGGCTGAATGCACATCTCTGCTTCCTTTCTCTCTCACCAGGCAGTCCCCACCCGTGGGTCCCCCTTCGTGCCCCCCTGTCACTGAGGCTGGGAGCCCGATGGGGGGTGGAGGCCACTCAGCCGAGGTGGGAGGCGTGTAGACAAATGACCTCTGAACCTCTGAACTAACCAGCACCCAGAGCCTTCGCTCTCTCCCAGGCTGGCGAGGGCTGAGTCATTCCCGCCCCCTCTGCCAGCCCTGCCATTCCCCTGAACTCCCCAGATCACTCAGCACCGGGCCTGGTTCCCACACTGCGCCCTGAGAAAGAACTCGGGGTCAGGGAGGGCAGAGGAAGCCCAGAATTAGTCAGAGAATCAAATCAGAAGCACACGGGCTGACCTGGTGCCCAGGTGCCCAGGGCTGACCTTTCAGAACCCAGCCTGGCTCCCAGCTCCTCTCGTCTGGTGTCTGGTGATAACGGGGAGGGGGTGACGAGGCGGGGGTGGGGGGGGACAGCTGGAATGGATGATCCCCAGGACCCGTCCTGAGCCGTGTCTGCCTACACACCATAGCTCACCAGGACTTTCCAGAACCCGGCTCCTTTTGCTCTGTGAGGCTCAGGAGGCTGGGGAGCACCCCCCTCACCCCCCGCCCTGAAGCGGGCAGCTGGCTGGGACAGCCAACTCGGGGCCCAAGACTGACCGGCTCTGGCTCGGGCCATTTTGTGAAAGGCCCTTGAAAATGAAAAGCTCAGCCCGGCCGGTGTGGCTCCGCGGTGGAGCGTCGACCTGTGAACCAGGAGGTCAGGGTTCGATTCCCGGTCAGGGCACAGGCCCGGGTTGCAGGCTCCATCCCCAGGGTGGGGCGTGCAGGAGGCAGCCGATCCAGGATTCCCTCTCATCACGGATGTTTCTCTCTTTCTCTTTCTCTCTCCCTTACCTCTCTGACATCAACAACAACAAAAATATATTTAAAACATAAAAAGCTTACAGAACATCGCGAGACTAAAGAAACGGAGGTGGGGAAAGGATGTGAAATCTTACTCCAGCCCAGCCACCGCGGGCATTTGTCCTCCTCCCTGCAGCCTGCCTGTGCGCCTTTTTATGAAACAGGCAGAAGGGTTCCCGCCCTTACGGCCGCCCGGCCCAGGCCCTGGGGCGGGCGTGGAATGAAAGAAACGCGCTTCGATCAGGGCCCACGGGTTCCGACCCCAGACAAGCGCTAAACAGGTCAGTGAAACAGATGGTATCTGGTCAGGCAGCACCAAGAGAAAAACAAAACAAAACAAAACAAAACAAACAAGCACAAAAGTCCGCTTGCAGACCGGAAAGAGCGAAAGACACGTTGTTATCGGCGGCGCTTTGTGGGGCAGACAAAACCAAAGACAACAGCGACTGGATATCCTCCAGGCGTGTGGGTGTTTAGAAGGCAAGTGTGATGCCTTCTTGAAGGTATCATTTTCCAGTCTCTCTTCAAGCAACCTTCACATTTGCATACCGCCGAGGTACAGAAGCCTTTCAAGAACGGCTTCCATCCGGAAACCATTCGCCGTCCGACCTGGAGGAGGGTGAGGCATGGTGTTCCTGGGGCTCTGACTGTAGATGGACTAACTTCTTTGTTTAAAAAAAAAAATTTTTTTTTAATTGATGTCAGAGAGGAAGGGAGAGGGAGAGAGAGAGAGAGAAACATCCACGATGAGAGAGGATCATGGATCGGCTGCCTCCTGCACGCCCCACCCTGGGGATGGAGCCCGCAACCCGGGCGTGTGCCCTTGACAGGGAATTGAACCCTGACCTCCTGGTTCATATAGGTGTTGGCTCAACCACTGAGCAAAATCACCATTCCTTGCCTGGGAGGGAGAGTCACGGTGAGGCTGGAAGGACCCCTTCCCCCCCTACCCCCCAGGCCTGAGCCCTCAGGCAGGAGAGAGAAGCACGCTGGCCCGGCTCCTGGGGGCCCCCCAGGCTCAGGCTTGCCTCCCTTGGGGGAAATTCCTGAGTTCCTTTCCCCTGAGACTGACGTTCCTTTAGGGCAAATCCTCTTAAATCTCAAGTCCTGTTAGCCGGACAAATGAACGGGCAGCATGGAAAGCAACAAGCATTTATTTGAGATCAAACGAGGAGCAGATTCCGGAAGCACCCATTCAGGCAGAAGCCCAAACAGTGCTGGGCTTAGGAGGCCAAGGCGAGGGGCAGTTATGAGAAAGGGGAGGGGGCAGGGGCATCCAGAAAATCCCAGTGAGCTCCTTCTAAACACTGTTTTCATTTCCAGTCCCGTAACCTTAACAACAGCATTTGTTTGTTTGTCATCTTTACAAATAGCTCTTTGAGACACAATGTCCTCACTTGCTACCTTTACAACTAGCTCTTTGAGATACAATGTCCTCACTTGCTACCTTTACAACTAGCTCTTTGAGATACAATGTTGCCACTTGTCACCTTTGCAAATAGCTCTTTGAGATACAATGTTGCCGCAAACCCAGTCCAGCTGTTCGTTTGCCCGATTTTAACTTCCCAAGGTTTGAGGCATAAGAACGGCCAAGGCAGTTCCTCTGGGGAGCCACCTCCGACTTCACTACGAAGTGATTCCATTTATACAGGGTTTTTTTTGTTTGGTTTTTTTTTTCACAAACACTGAATTTCCAAGCCCCTCCTCCCCCGCCCCCGAAACCTCAAAGGCAAGGCGAAGAATGCGGAGAAAGCGGATAATCCCACACACCTGTCCCGGGGGGTCCCAGGACCCACAGGAGACAGGGCCCGATGCCCATGTGAAACCCACAAGGGCACAGCCCCTCTTTGAAGTGACACCTGGCTGGCAGGTGCCCTTGCATCTGTGTTTCTCTCTCCCTCTCTCTGACCTTCAAAATGGGAAACAAACGTCCTTTAAAATAAGAAGAAGAACCGACATGCCGCCGCTGGCCTATGGGATTGCTCCGCCCACGTGGATGCGGCTAACGCCCACAGTGGGGGCATCACCCCAAATCCTCAGGGGCCTGAGGCCAACCTCAGGGCCCCGTGGAGCGTTGTCTGACCCCCAGTTCAGCCGCCTCCTGACACTCATTTCACTGCCGCTGCTCAAGCACAGAGGCGAGGTCTCGCCAGGCTCTGGAGAGCAGTGTTGTCTGAGGGCGGGCGGTGACACACCCAGAGACCCCCAGCCCCGGCGACAGATTCCCGGTTCCTGGGTCCCAGGGAAGGGCCAGGTGACTTCTAGGTGAGTCCCGCGGACCAGGGCGGCGCTTCTGGGAAACCAGAATAAACCGGGCGAATAAACCGGGCGGCGATACTGGGGCTGTTCCCAGGGTTTTGGTGAAGTTTGAAAGGGAAAATGTGAATTGATGGTGACTCATGACGTGGCGAAATCCCACCGGCTGGCGTTTTCTGGAGAGCCCCGCGGTCTGGTGTCTTTCTTAGGGGACGGTGGCTGGTGGAGGGGCCAGAGAAAGGAAGCTGAAGACTGGCTTTGGGGCTCTGAGTTGGATATTCTGGGGTGCCGCCGGGACGCCCTCCCCTCTCCTGTACCTGGCGGGCCTGCAGGTTCCCGCGCTGCTGTCCGCTGGTTTCACTGGATCTTTGAGGGACTGGAGAGCCTTCGCCCAGGCGCCCGCTGGGCAGAGAGAGCGCTGGGCCGGCAGCCTGGCTGGGGGGTGCAGGAAGCGTTGAGGTTTGGAGAAGCCGACGACGGAGGAGACTCGCTCCCCGGGTGCCCGCAGAGGGGCCCGCTATCAGCGGAGGAGACGCGCTGGGGATCCGGCCACCTCTCGGACCATCCGCTGGGCTGGGGCCCGCTACGCGCGGGCCAGGGTCCGGCTCTCCGTCCGCGCTCGTCCCCCACTGTCGGCCGCGCCCCTCCCCTCGGCGCTGGGATCCCCGGAGCGCGAAGAAGCGGAGCTGAGCCCGCGCGTCAGGCGCCAGGCCCGGGCGCGGAAGGAGCGGTCCAGCAGCAGGTAGATGAGCGGGTTGGCGCAGCTGTGGCCGAAGGCGAGGCAGGTGGCGAGGGCCAGGCCCCAGCGCAGCGCCCGCAGGAGCGTGCAGGGCAGCGGCAGCGCCTGGAGATGCGCCAGGTGCAGGGCGGCGCGCAGAGCGCCGAAGGGCAGCCAGGAGCCCACGAAGGCGCCCTCGACGGCGCAGACGATGCGCAGCGGGGCGGCGGGGAGGCGGCCCAGGCGCGGGGCCCGGCGCAGGCGGCGCGCCAGGCGGCAGTAGCAGAAGAGGGAGGCGCCCAGCGGCAGCGCGCAGGTCAGCAGCAGCAGCAGCAGCCCGAGCGCCTGCCAGGCGTCGGAGGGCCGCTCCCCGCACTGGCTGCCCGCGCCGTCGGGCCGCGGCTGCAGGTCCCGGGAGACCAGGGCGGGCAGTCCGACCAGCAGCGCCGAGGCCCAGATTCCCCGGCACAGGAAGCGCGCGCACCGCGGGGAGCGTAGCGGCCGCGCCCCGACCGGGCGCACCACGGCCACGTAGCGGTCAGCTGCCAGGCCGGCCAGCAGCAGGGCGCCCGCGCAGCGCGAGGCGGCGACGGTGAAGCTGCTGAGCTTGCACAACGCGCGGCCGAAGGGCCAGCGGCCGCCCCCCGCCGCCGCCGCGGCCCAGAGCGGCAGCGTCAGCACCAGGCCCAGGTCGGCGGCCGCCAGGTGCCACGCGAAGGTGTCCGCCAGCCGCCGCGGGCCGCGCTGCCGGGCCAGCAGCCGCAGCACCAGCCCGTTGCCCAGCAGGCCCAGGGCGCAGGCCGCCACGTAGAGCGCGGGGACCAGGGCGCGCGCGTGGGGCAGCTCCTCGGCCGCGCACAGCTCTAGCTCTTCGTCCAGGGCGCCCCACCCGGACCCCGACCCCGAGTACTCCCAGGGCGCCGACCCCGGGCTGGGGCTCCAGGGCGCGGTGGGGGGCATGGCGGGGCCACGGCCTGTGCGCACCCAGGACGCAGCGCGGGGCGTAGGTGGCGGGCGGCAGTTCTGTGGGTGCCCAGCACCTCCCTTCCTGCCTCCCAGGCCCAGGGGATGGGTGGGCAGGAAGGTGGTGGTGGAGGGGGGTGGGGAAGAAGAGGGTGTGGGGGAGGGGCAGCTCCCCCGGTGCAGATGGTGGCACCGGGCAAGGAATGGAAACTTCATTGCTGAGTCCGTGGAGGAACAGTCCTCGGGGCTGGGAGATCCGCCTGGCCGCCATGGGGAGCCGCCTGATGTCAGGGTGCAAGAGCGGGGGTGCCCTAGAGCCCCCCCAGGCTCCCGGCTGCTGTGTGGGCAGGTGCGGAGACAGATTCGCATGAGGCTGGCATGGGGCGTGGGGATGGGGCCTCGCCTGCGCCCATCCACCGTCCTGCAGGGAGGCTGGGCCGGTGGGGAGCCTGCCCTTGGGGACCTGCCTCGGACCCAGGGCCTGGTCGGTCACCAGAGCTCTCAGGTGCATTTGACATTTAGCTGGGTCTGCCTGTGGTCCAGACCTCAGGGGACCGGGTGACATCCAGGTAGTCCCCAAGGAGCACCCAGGCCCGGCCCTGACTGCTCTCTGCTGAGCCGGCAACAATGTTGCACTTGGTCTCTTGAATAGATCCAGCCCCTTCGTCCTCACTGAGACCGCCCTGCCTCCCTCTTCCTGAGATGTTGGGGTAAATGTTTGAATGCAGAGTGGCTTTAAAGAAACATATATATATGGCTTTTTAAACTGATTTCAGAGAAGAAAGGGGAAACATCCACGAGGAGAGAGAATCACTGATCGGCTGCCTCCTGCACGCCCCCTACCCAGGCCCACAACCCCGGCATGTGCCCTTGACCAGGAATCCATCCGTGACCTCCTGGTGCGTAGCTCAACGCTCACCGCCTAAGCCATTTATGATCCAAACTGGGGCCCTCCCGAGAGTCTGAGAGGCCTGGTCCTCATGCACCTGGGCCTCGAGCCAGGCCTGGTGGTGAAGATGGCAGCCCGGGGTCCCTGTGGTCCAGGCGATCCCCAGGGAACTGCGTGTGTCCAGGCGGGTCCTCTCCGGGCCTGTTACAAGATGGAGAAAGGCAGTGCCCGAGAGAGGAGGCCGGGGAACCATGGGGTGTCTGCTCCTCCTTCCGGGACGTGCTAGCCGCCGGGTTTGGGTTTCCCCTGATGCCCCCCACACCCCAGGGGGTGGAAACCTGAGGGCTGGGAGACATTGCCCTGATGTCTGACCCCACAGGTGCTGGGAGTGGCACCCACATCCTGGTGGCCTGGGGGCTGAGCCTCCTTCCCTGATGGCATCAGGCAGCGCCCACTTGCCAGGCCCAGAGCCCCCTGGACATCACCCGCCTTGGGCACCCTCTGCCCGGGGCCCCCAAAGCGCCAGGGATTCTGAAACGGGGAGACGACCCCGGGGGAGGGAGCCGCCAGGTGAACGAGAAGAGGGCTAGCGGCCCAGCGGGGCCTGGGCGGGGTGGGGGAAGGGAATAGGTTGTTTATTAAAAACACAGAGACTCTTGCTTCCTGGGCTGTGGTCTCGCACCCAAGGGAAGTCGGCGGCCCAGAGCACACGCGGCTTCTCTCTGCGGGGCCTGGGCCCCGGGGGCCTTTCGGGACCTGACGGCAGGAAGCAGAGAGGCCCGCGCTGGGGCCTCAGGCTCTGGGCCTGGCCTCCCCGGGTGGGCGCCCACCAGCCCGGGTCCAGGGACCCAGGTTCCCCACAGGAGGAGAAGCAAATCAATCAGAGACACTCATCCCCGATCCGAGATGCCTCGCCACCTGCTGGAAGGGGGGTCAACAAAGCCGTCCTCCCCTCCCTCATCCTGGGGGCTTCTCTGTCCATCACGGTGATTGGCAGGCCTATGAGGCAGACACCCCCGACCTGGACTGCTTCCAGGGTAGGCTTGTTTTACTCGGCTCCTTTGTGGCCTCTTACAACTCTCTCCTCCAATTAAAACATGTATCTATTTGCCCTCACCAGTGTGGCTCGGTGGATGGAGCGTCGGCCTGCGGACCGAAGGGTCCCGGATTCCATTCGGGTCAAGGGCATGGACCTGGGTTTCGGGCACATCCCCAGGGTGGGGCGTGCAGGAGGCAGCTGATCCATGTTTCTCTCTCATCGATGTTTCTGACTCTCTCTACCTCTCCCTTCCTCTCTGTAAAAGAAATCCATAAAATATATATTTTTTTGTTGATTTCAGAGAGGGAGGGAGAGGGAGAGAGAGAAGCATCCATGATGAGAGAGAACCATGGATCGGCTGCCTCCTGCACACCCCACCCTGGGGATGGAGCCCACAACCCGGGCGTGTGCCCTGACCGGGAATCGAACCCTGACCTCCTGGTTCCTAGGTCGACCCTCCACCACGGAGCCACGCCGGCCCGGCCTGTGTGGCTTTTCCTCCGCTGTGTCAGTCACACGCGTGATTAGAAGGTAGAAGCCACATCACCGCCCAGGTCTTTGGAGATTGTGTCCAGTGTTTTTTTTTTGCTGTTGTGGAAATTTGTATGAAATAACTGCACGTATGACTGGATGTTGTTTTTTCTTCGTTGGTGCTGTTTTCACGGTGTACCTGCCCTGGTGAAGGTCAAAGGCCCAGGGCCCGAGAGGGTCAGTGATCGGTCACCGTGTGGCATTGTCGGGGGTCCTGGGCTCGACCCATCTTGTTGGGCATGTCCACCAGTAAAGCCCACCCCCCCCCCCTTATGGGTAACGCCAAGGGGACCTCGAGTTAATTCGCCTTTCTTCCGGTACAGTGAGTCTTCGCAGTTACCGACGCTCCCGTCTCCTCGCGCCCTTCACCCACGTCTGCCTGGTGTGACCGTGTGTGTTACTGTTCATGTGTGTGAGCTCACTGTGGAGGATCAATCACGGCCCCATTGGGTTCAGATATTCCCCCGACTTCCTTCTTAGCCACTTTTCTCGGTCTGTAGGTTTACGTGGCCGTCAAGCCCCGTCTGCTGCTCTCAGCAGTTCCCCGCGTTTAAAATGCCCCTTTCTCTTTGCTGACCCAAAACGTCCGCCCTGTTCTGGTTAGACAATGAATGTGCCATTTCCCCCCTCTGCGCGGAGCGCCGTCCTTTTTCTTCTCCGGTCCCTAACTTTCCCAGGACCGTTCAAGGCAAAGCACCTCCTGTACGTGAAACTGACCTCCAGTGGTACTAGCATCGGCCGCTGACAAACATTGAAACCGCTCCGTGCTGTGCTCTCGTGTTATAAACGTGTGTCTGGAGGCCCCGTGTCTGCGTCAGAACATTAGTGACCAGTCTGGCTTCACAGCAGCTTCGTAACTGGGCCCGTTCCCACGTCTGCCTGGTGGGTGCTGTGAGGGTGCAGCCGCCTGGGGGAGCCCCGTCCTGGGCGGGGTCTGGGTGGGGCCCAGCGATGTGGGCTCCCCGGGCTCTGCAGGGGCCCCGGGCCTTGGCTGGCATCACAGAGGGCGGCTCAGTGACCCTGTCCCGTTGCTCCCGCCTCCAGGACACGCGTTTTCTCTGCGCACAGTGGGTGGTTGCTTTCTCTGCACACAGTGGGTGGTCGGCAAGTGCCATAGGAGATGCACAGTTCACTAGGCCTGGGGTCCTGGGCTGCAGGACAGACAGACGGCTGTCAATTCAGTTGCTGCTGGTCAACAGTGACTGGGGCGAGTGTGAAGCATGCCTTGCAAGGCCACCTCTCATGTGGCCACTCTCTCTCGGGGGAAACACTGACCTGGGGGCGGGGAGTCGCTGTGACCGAGTGGCCACCCCGATGGGGTTTCCCGCAGACCACACAGCCCGGGGCAGGTGGTGGCTGTGTGTGTGTGTGTGTGTGTATCTGTGTGCGTGTGCGCATGTGTGAGAAGGCCTGGCGGGCACCAGGGGAGGCCCCGCCCTGGATGCCCGAGGCGTTGACACTCGGTTCTTTCAGACACTGGCAGCCACTGCACAGGCGCTGGGAGGGGAGTGGAGGGTCTCCGACTGAGCACCCGGCCCCCGGGTGACTCAGAGGGAAAGCCTGTGGCTGCAGCTGTGTGGCCATGGGCCTATCTCCCCCACCCCGCCCCCTTGTGGCCCCTGGCGGGCAGGACGGGGCAGGCAGAGGCAGCCAGGCCCCCAGGAGCCCCCCTCGGAGGCCTCAGGAGCGGCACTAGGGGGTTCCTGACATAAAGGCCAAGGATTTGCTTGGCAAGGATGCACCCCTCCTGTCTGGGCTGCTCCCCAACCAAGACTCCTGCGGCTCTCCTATGTCGCTCTCTCTCTCTCTCTCTCTCACACACACACACACACACACACAGCTGGCGATGGGCAGGTGGAGACAGAACCACATGACGAGTCCCCCTAAGTCTAAAGAGTGTCACCAACCAACCCCACATTTCACTCAAGACACAGGTCTCCGGGTGCCATGCGTTTATTCGGGCGAGGAGAGCCACGCTGTGCCCGCGGCACCAGGAAGCCCCAGGAAAGGCTGGCCTGGCTCTCAGGGGCCAGAGGACACTGTGACAGTCATCCCCACCCCCAGGCCACGAGGGCGGAAGGCTCGAGCGCGGCAGGCGTGACACGTGTTTGGCAAACAGCTGAGCAATCGTCGCGGGTGCCCGACCTCGGTGCGTGTCAGCCAGCGGGTCGCTGGGAACCCCCAGGGCTGACGGGTCCGTGATCTGCATCTAACTCTCCAGGCGTGATTTTTAGAAACAGCTGCACCGAAAGACAGAAACCCACAGATCGTAAGACACCTGCCCACGTCCTCCTGCGTGAGGAAGCAGATGCCACACTGTGACTCCTGCAGCGACATCACACGCTACCGTTAGAGGCGGCGGCGGGACCCCCGCACACGCGAGACCAGCAGGAGGTTGTTTGCCGTGACGCCGCCTCCATGGACCTACGTCCAGGCGTTGAAAATTCAACGTCCCAGGCAACCTGAGGAAGACGCTGTGGAAGCAGGACCTGGTTTAGGAGACCAAATGCAGCCCCGGCCGGCGCGGCTCCGTGGACAGCGCGTCGGCCTGCAGACCAAAGGGTCCCGGGTTCGATTCTGGTCAGGGCACAGGCCCAGGTTGTGGGCTCCATCCCCAGTGTGGGGCTTGCAGGAGGCAGCCAATCCAGGATTCTCTCATCTTGATGTTTTTCTCTCCCTCTCCCTCTCTTTTCCTCTCTGAAATCAATACAAATACGTTAAAAAAAAAGACCAAATTTAGTTATGTAAAATGCTAATTCTCTTTTTGATGACTATTTACCACATTTTAATTCGGTTTATTTAATCTAAACGCCACTTGATAGCTGTGTCCCCCTAACGTGATAGACTGAACGGTAACGTGTGTTTCCCCGTTTTAATGCGCATGTTACACACGGTGTGTATCCACTTACAACACAAGAGCCACACGGCCCCTCTCACATGCAGACAGCAGGTCATGAGTAGTTTGAGCTACACATACATCTTGCACAGATACTGGGGAAAAAAATCTGTGAACTTTTTACAGTTTTAACAAATATACATAAATATAAGGACATAAATTACAGTATGATATCGACAGCATTGAGACTGTTGGTAACTCAGACACGCGGATGCCCGAAGGGCCTGGCCGACCGGAAAGCCCCGTCCGACATCCAGCCTGCTCTCTTCAAATCCGAGCGTACGTCACAGGAGATGCTGGCGACTCTAACGACTCGGCGAGAAACGTGTGCACGCGAGTCTCTACCCTCCTGTCTGACACGCTGACGCTCCCCTAGGCCACGGCCGCTGTACCCACACACGCCCAGCTCACATGATCGTCCGGTCACATGATCGCCCCGTCACATGATCACCAGCATCTTCCTGAGATGAGGCCCCCAGGAGCCTGTGCAGCCCCAGGGACAGCCACGCCCACGGCAAGCGTGCGCTCTCGGAGCCGCGCTCTCGGGTGGGATAAAGAAAACTCAACGTGAGGGAAGCCGTTTTCGAAGGAAGGTGTAGCCCTTGTACGTGTGTGAGTTCTAATGGAGGTGGATGTCAGTCATAAATAAAACAAGGAAAAGGCCGCTCCCGCCCAGCTCGGGCGACCGGCCCCCAGGCGGGGAGCAGACAACACTGATTAACAGCAACGCGTTCTCGGCCGGCTCCCGTGGCTCAACGCGAACCCACAGCGGCTCTCCACCCCCGCGAGCCGAGACACGTTAATGCTAGTGAGTGATAAACACAGGCGGTAACACGTATGCCTATTCCGACGCTCTAACACCAGGAAACACGAGGGTCCCGTCAGACTCCGAGCATCGCGGGAAGGCGTGCGGCCCGCGCGGCCGCTTCCCTCCGTGACCGCCCCGGGAAACACGACACACAGGGACCGCGGAATAAGCCCGCGGAGAGAAAGGTATCAAAATAAACCATCTGCGGACAAGCACATCCATGGAAAGTGTTTAAAAAAGCAACAGACAAACCCATATTCCCTAACCTCGCCGTCTCTCCACCCTCAGTCCAACAGCGTGGGAGGCGGGTGCTGCATGCCCCTGGCCCGCGCCGGTGTGGCCACGCCCTCGCCACCAGACCGGTGTCCGTGGCCACGGGCACTACCGGCCGAGGAGAACCCGCCCCTGCCCGGCGGAGCGCCAGCCGCCGCAGCCGCACAGCGCAGCGCACACGAGTCCTGCTGGCGATCAGGGAGGCTCTGCAGGAGGAGGCGGCCCCGCGGTCGTCCGGAGCGAGCCCCGCCCTACGCCTTGGTGGGCAGCAGCTTCCGGGGCGTGGCGGGCCGCCTGCTCTGCCACAGGTGGCTGTGGATGGTGATGGCGTCCACGCTGGCCGACAGCGTCTTCGCTGGGATGTGGCTGAACTGCTTCCTGTCCGAGTTGTACTTGTAGAGGCCCTCGATCATCTTCTTGCTGATGGCCTTGGGCCCGATCCCCGTCAGCTTGGCGATGTCCTCCGTCTCTGGGCAGTACGTGTACAGGGACCGGAACTGGCAGCCCGAGTCCCGGAACAGGATCAGGAAGTTGTTCGCATCCGACTTCTCCATTTCCTGCGGAACAAGCCACACGACACACTGAGAACCTCGCACACGCCGCCCAGTGGCTGCCGGGCGTGGCTTAGACCAGAGCGCACCGGCCGGGAAGCTGCGTGGCCTGCGCGCACGAGCACGACTGAGTGGATCTGGGCAGCAAACTGCTTCCCGGCCGTGCCGCGGTGTGGAGCCGCGTGCGGTGCACGCCGCCCAGCGGCCACGCGCAGCCACGGGTGTTCCGTGCGGAAGCTAAGAGCCAGGAGAGCTGTGCCCGCGATGGAGCCAGACGCGCCCGTCCTCCCGCTGCGCGCCCAGCGCCGGCTCACCTCCAGGACCCGCTTCTTCTGCCCCTCGTTCACCTTCCCCGCCAGGCAGCAGTGCGCCAGCGCGTTCTGGACGATGTGCTTGTTGGACTTGGCGCTGGGCTCCTTGTAGAGCTTCGGTCCTGCGCAGGGTTTGAGGGTGACAAACAACACCCCAAGTCAGAGGGGCCGCGCGTCCGAGCGGCAGCGGTGCTCCCACGACCCCCCGCCCGGCCACGGGCCACAGGCGCGCCGGCCCTGGGCACCGGGCCCCATGCACGCGGGCGGCGGCAGCTCTAACTCCACTGCAGTTCCCACTGGACAGGGCGAGGCCCACACCGGTGCCGGCCCCTCACCCGCCAGCGGCCACGGCCCCTCCCGCTCCGTTTCCCTGCCCCCTGCGAAGCCTGGATCCCAGCAGCGCCTGCGCGGCCCGGGGCTGGGGGCCCGATGGACACGGCGGCTGGGTGCCCCCTGGGCCAGCGCGTCTCATCTTTCAGAGCCGCCGGATGGTGTTAGAGCCGCCCAGTCCTGCAGACAGCCCAGAAACGGCCAGAGAAGCGGTTCCACCAGGACAGTGGTCGGCAAACCGCGGCTCGCGAGCCACATGCAGCTCTTTGGCCCCTGGTGTGGCTCTTATACAAAATACCACGGCCTGGGCGAGTCTATTTTGAAGAAGTGGCGTTAGAAGAAGTTTAAAAAATCTGGCTCTCAAAAGGAATTTCCATCGTTGTGCTGTTGATATTTGGCTCTGTTGACTAAAGAGTTTGCCGGCCACTGAACCAGGAGATTTGGTTCAGCTCATCTGGTCCCGCCACGCCCTCCCGAGCGGCCCCACAGCCCTGAAACGGACCCCCTGACCCACAGGCTGGGCCTGAGCCTCTGCCTTTGGACCGGATGCGCCAGGAAGCTGCGCGGGGAGTCGGTGCTCTCGGCCCGGAGAGGCACAGTGGCGCCCACCTGTGTACTCGGTCCCCGAGGCCACCGAGGACGTGGTGGACGCGTTCTCCCAGTCCTTCTCTCCGTTGCGACTGCCGCAGCGGCTCGGGGACAGGAAGCCCTCCACGGACTCCGACCTGAAAGCAAGCCCCACGGCGACGTCTCAGACACACAGGGCGTGGGCAGGGAGCGTGGGCTCCGCCCACCAGCACCCGCGGCCGAGCACGCGTGGCGGGACGGCCCCCCTCGGCTGTGCCTCCCACAGCCCAGCTGCAACACCGCGGGCCCCACCGAGGGCGTGAACGGCTCCACGTGGAAACGCCACGAGCGCAACAGGATGGCGGCGCGGAGGTGACGGCACGAGGCGTGCTGCTCTCGGGGTTAGGGAGCAAGGTGACGAGGGAGAGGGCAGCGGCTCTGGGCTGACCCCGGCGGGGGGGGAGGGGGGGCACTTTGTATTTGGCCGGAAACAGCTCGAGGCCGGTGCCCTTTTGGGTCCACAGCCCGTGGCTTTGCCAGGACCCGGCCAGCGGTCCCTGCTGACGTGTCTCTAGTTTGTAAATGTCTCGCCAATGTCACTAGTTCTGGACTCTGTTCACTGGAAGGCGAGCAGACCCTCTGCACACACGTCTTTCTCCGCTCTGTTCTCGTCGGCAAAGCCTGTGAGAGTCGGCGGCTATGCCGACTTCATCCTGAAAGACGGAAGCCCTCCCTTGGACAGCTGGACGGACAGACAGACAGACAGACAGACGGGTGGATTACCTGGGCGTCCTCTTGCCGGAGTGCACGCTCTCGCTGTCGCCCGTGTTCAGTGACGCCAGGGAGAGGCTGGAGACTGAAAGACACGCTAAAGTCGTGGCCTGAGCGAGGGCAGCAGCAGGAGACGCCTGCTCGCTCGCTCGCCCGCCCACGCAGCCTGTGCGAACAGCGGCCGCGTCCCCCTTGCTCTACGCCCCCTCCACACAGCACGCCTGCCCGCGCCAGGCACCAGCCCCTGAAAGGGAGGCAGGAGCCTGCTTTCCAGAAAAGCCAAGGCTCGCTGCTGTTAGGAGCCCTTCGGAGGGAACGTGCAGTCTGAGGCTCGAGGGGCTGATGGTCGGAGAAAAGAGAATCAACCAGAACAAGCGACAGTCAGGAGCGTCTCACTCCCGGGTGAGACTCATTTCCTGACTCGGCCCAGGCGGAGCGCCGCGGTCCGAGCACCATGGGGGCAGCGTGTTCCGCTCCCCCGCTGTGGAGTAGCTGGGGGACTCTCTAAGACGCCAAAGGCTTTTAGTGGCAACAAAACAAATGTCGTTTTGAAAAGGGAGCGTGCGTGTTGAATCTGTAAAAGGCATGTCCTCCCAACTCCACGAAGCATGAACAGGACGGCAGCCCCGGCCGTTCGGGGAGGCGCTGGACCCGGTCCCACACTGCCCCTGCATGACGGGGCCTCACCCTCCAGGCGCAGACCTGGTCCCTGGACTCACAGGAGGGAAGCGGGTGAGTGATGTGGGGGTCACACCGGGCAGAGCCAACAGGTCAGCACTGAAACAGGACCTTTCGGCATCACACATGGTTTACGAGCACACATGTACACGGGACTCACATGCACGCACACGGGACAGACACACATGTACATGGGACACACATGCACGCACACACACACAGCCACGCGAGCCACCTAAGCCGTCGGCTCACTCTGGCTCCCCAGACGGGGAGGTGTATGAACTCGGACGGGTCTAGTCTAGTGGAGCTCCGTGCAGTCACGTGACCATGACAACAGGCTGGCGTGTCGTGAACAGACCCTCGCAGTACCAGTTACCTGGAGGGCCCTGGGTGGGGGTCTTGGGGGGCTCCATGTGGTCTCTGTGGATGGACTTGGGGCGCGGCTTCTTCTGCTTGGCGGTGGGCGGGCGGGGCCTGACCAGCGTGTCCATGTCCTCCATGAGCTTCAGCTGCTTGCGCCTCAGGTACTCCTGGCGGATGAACTCCCTGCGCGCCCGCTCGTCCTCCTTCTTCTGGCGCTCCTCCTCCGTCTTACGCCTAGGAAACCAAGCGGCTCCATTTCCTCCTCGGCACCCACCGAACACAGACGCGGGGAGTGCGACGGGAGAAGGTGGGGTGGTTCTGTCTCAGCAACGTGGGGGAAAACGCTCCTTTCAAATACACATGTACTTCCCACGGCTCCGGTCACTAAAGTCTACACAAACACACCATTTAAAAAAGCACGTGTGTGTGTGAAATTCAGTCACGTTATTTTATTTTTTAGAGAGAGGAAGGGACAGAGGAAGTGACACGTGGATCTGTGGTTCCACTCACCCATGCGCTCACTGGCTGATTCTTGTGTGCGCCCTGACCAGGGATTGAACCCGCAACCACCGTGCATGAGGCTGAGGCTCTAACCACTGACCCACCCGGCCAGAGCCAGTGAGGCCGTTTAAAATTAATGTGGTTTCTGGAGAACTTTGCTTTGATGCCTCCAACTTAGGGTGAAAATACATAAGTAATATTTTGGGAAAATGAATCAGCTTCTAAAAATCAGCATTGATTCAGCTCTATACATGACAAAGATCTAACAATCTATTAGTGAAACTGGATGAGAAGCCAGCCCTCACCGGTCCCCTCCGCACGGCCGCGCCCTCACCTCGTCTCCTCCTTCTTGTGCTCCATCTCTGCCTCCAGCTGCTGTTTGCGGAGCTGCGTCTCCTTCTCCCGCCGCAGCCGCTTCTCCAGCAGCGCTGCCCGCTTCAGGGCCATGTCGTCCTCTGCCTTCTGGTCGTCCTGAGAATCATTTCATTGAAAACAGGGACAGGCATTAGGACTAACATTCTCACCTGCAATTCTTGTAACTGAAAGTCTGAAATACCTACTCAACCTCATCCCAGCCCCACCCATACATGGAACGTTCCAGAAGCTTGGAGGGAAGAAATGAACAAAAGCGCTACATTCTATCAAGTAACAAAGGACACAGACTTAGTTGTTCTCAACCTGGAAGTTAGCAAAGACCAACCAACCATGCAAAGGAAGGACAGAGGCGTGCTTTTTGGATCCAAATAATAACTCGAGTGGGAGGTGTCCCCAGTGTTTAAAACGGCACTGAAATGGCTCTAACACGCGTGCCACAGAGAGCCGCGGTCACATCACCGAAAGCAGCTCCCAAGGTCACACCCTCAAGCAGCACCGCTGCACTGCCAGGCTGGGCTCTGCGTGAGCGGGTGGGGGGGCCTGAGGAAGGTCAGGCTCCACACGGGGATCAAGACACAACCCGGCACGGGCCCTGACCAGGAACCGAACTGTGACCTCCTGGTTCGTAGGTCGATGCGCCACCAGCCAGGCTGACAGCTCATGTGTTAAGTGAAAGAGAGGCAGAGGCCAAGGTCAGCACCTCCACATGTGCACCAGGGCCATGTGCACCGTGACCGTGTGCACTGTGACTGTGTGCACCAGGGCCGTGTACTTTGACTGTGTGTACTGTGACCGTGTTCACCGTGACTGTGAGCCCCAGGGCCGTGTGCACCGTGTGCACCAGGGCCGTGTACTGTGACCGTGTGCACCAGGGCCGTGTACTGTGACCGTGTGCACCGTGACTGTGAGCACCAGGGCCGTGTACTGTGACCGTGTGCACCATGATTGTGAGCACCAGGGCCGTGTACTGTGACCGTGTGCACCAGGGCCGTGTACTGTGACCGTGTGCACCGTGACTATGAGCACCAGGGCCATGTACTGTGACCGTGTGCACCGTGACTGTGAGCCCCAGGGCCGTGTGCACCGTGACCATGAGCTGCCCCCGGCCCCCCCCGGGCGCACCTTGAAGAAGAACCCGCAGCACACTTTCTGCTCGTCGTCGAGCTGCTCTCTGTCGCTTTCTCCGTCCTCCTTCTCCACGGACACGTCGGCCTTCTCCGGGGGCTTCAAGTCCGAGAGGGACACCTCGATGAGACTGACGTTTTTGGGCGCAGCGGGCGGGAAGGCGGGCCGCGGAGCGGGCTCGGCGGGCCAGCCAGGCGGGTCCGCGCTGGGGGTCAGGCACACGGTCTCCGTCACGGGCTGGGCCAGCACCTCGGACACGCTGGACTCCACGGGCTTCCCTGCTTCCCCCGGGGGCCGCTCCGAGGCCTCCGGGGGGTCCACGCCGTCCTTCCCGGGCCTGGGCTCCCGCAGCTGCGGCTCCCCGTCGTCCCCGAAGCACACGAAGGAGCGTGTCTGGATGGGCACCTGGCTGGGGGAGAAGCGCCGCAGCCGCGGGAGGCTGTCCACCGAGCGGGGCGGCGTCAGCGTGCGGTTCAGCGGCGCGATCTTCAGCTCATTGGGCCGAGGAGTCCGCGGGGTCTTGATGGAGAAGGACGCGCTCTTCCTGTGGATGGGCTGCGGGGACGGGTGGGCGGGCCGCGGGGGCTCGGGGGACGGGCCCGGCCGGGCGGGCCTGGGGTCACGGGCCTGCCTGTGGGGCGCAGGCTGGGGCGGGGAGACCACCCAGGACTGGCGGTCGCGCATCCGCATCAGCGCCTCCTGCTGCTGCGACAGGCGCTGCATCTCCTGCTGCAGGAAGTGCAGCGAGGCGTTGAGCTTCTCGATGGACCGCGTGTACTCCAGCACCTCGCCCTCGGGCGCCGGCTCCTCGGAGGGGCTCGCCGGCCCCCACGGCCTCTCGGGGTCCACGGGCGTCGTGGGCGACGTGGGCCAGGGGGCGGGGGCGCCCTCCGCGCCCTCCTTGATGTCCGCCAGAGACTTGCTGCGCTGCCCACTGGCCCTGGGCGGCTCCCGCTCGCTGTACACCTTCTCGTCCTCCGCCCCGGCCGCTTCCTCCCGCAGGGGGGCGCCCCCGTCCCCCCGCTTCTTCACCACCGTGAGGAAGGCCGTCCTGCCCATCTTCTGCCGCTGCCGGGTGAAGGCGGCCTCTACCTTCTTCTTCTGGGCCTCGATGGCGCGCCGCTTCTCCTCCAGCCGCATGCGCAGCTGCAGCACCTCCGAGGCCAGCAGCTGCGTGCTGTCCCGGCCGGGCGGGCCCGCGTCCTCCGGGCTCTGCGCCCAGGCCACCATGTGTGGGATGTTGAGCTCCGAGCCCTCGGGCGTGGTCTTCTGGGAGCTGCTCCCACTGCTCTTGCCGTCCGTGTGGTTCAGCTTCCGGAACTTCTGCTCGGCGAAGCTGGTCATCTTGACGCCGGAGCTGGAGGAGGCGCTGCTGCCGGGCTGGGAGCGGGTGCTCACGGTGCTGGGGCAGGGGCTCGGGGCCTCGGGCGCGCTGCCGGGGCGCAGGTCGTAGTCCTGCAGGAACTTGGGCACGTCGTCCATGTCGGAGTCCAGGCTGACGGTGTAGTCCCGCAGCGAGGAGTCCTCGTCCACCGTGCCCGGCAGGTCCTCCGACGGCACGTGGATGCCGGTGTCCACCTCGGTGTCGTCCGTCACGGGGCTCGAGGCACCGGTGGCGTCGGGCAGGGGATCGGGGCTGGGCGGGCGCAGCTGCAGGTGGGCGCTCAGGGGGCTCAGGTCCTGGCTGTGCAGGAAGAAGCCGTTGGCGACGTGGCCGGGCACGGGCGCGAGGGGGCGCTGCTCCGTGGCGTGGATGATCTGCAGCGCCTCCTCGATGCTCGGCGTCTCCCCCGGGCTGCCCAGCTCGTCCGGCGCTCCGTTCGGGAGCTGGGGGCGGGCGTTCTCGCCGGCGTGGAGCTTAGGCGCCGGGTGGGGCACGTAGGTGGGGAAGCCACCGCGCGGGTCCGCGCTCAGCTCCTCCTCGATGCCTCCTGCCTCCTCCTCCCCGTTGATGGGCTTGAAGGACAGGCTCTTCCTCGTGGTCTTGGGCGCTCGGTTGTGGTTCAGAGAAAGACCTTCGTTACTGACAGAGCGAGGGATGCCTCGGTTCGGCGCGCTTCTCGGCGCCGTGTTTTCTTTGTCGAAAGAAATATCAAATGAAACTCCGTGCACTGATGACCTGAAAAAAAAAAAAATTCAGAGAAAACCCTTAAATAATCCCAGAAGAGAAATGACTTTAGGTCCCCAAACGATTTACAATCACAGCCTTCCCTCGGCGTCTGCGGAGGGCCGCTCCCGGACGCCCCGGCGGGCACCCAAACCGAGGCTGCCCAAGGTCTCCTGTGAACAGCAGAATTTGCGAGTAACCCTCACAAGCCTCCTGTGCCCTGGACGTCATGTCGTGGAGACTCAGAACCCCGATGGATGGAAGCGCCGTGTGACCGCGGCGCTGTATCGTTTCGGGAATGATGACAAGAAAGGGTCCGTACATGTTCAGCACAGATTCCATCACAGGCCCGACTACGCAGGACACATCAGCAACAGAGTAGCTCCCCTCCCCCTCCCCCCCCCCCCGAATATTTTCAAGCCCCGACTTCTCCATCATATTGTCCTCAAGGTCAGGTGAGGGCCATGAGGTGACCTTCCACACGATCACCTGCTACGCTGCCCTCTTCACATTTAGGTACTAAGTGAAGGTACATTGCGATGTGTCCGACAGCAGAAGAGACAGAGAGCGAGGTGGCATTTCCTGATAATGTGAACAGATGGACAGAATGCTCCGTTTACCTTTTCTCTTTCGGCCATGTCCCTATGAAGCCATCAACATAAGACATAGATGAAGACCTTCTGATTCCTCCTTCAAATGAAAAAAAAAAAAAGTCATTGCAATCGTGTAAAAAATTTAAACTTACGGCAATTTAACAGAATTCACATAACTGGGTGTGTGTGTTTACATTTACTCTCAGTCATCTCGCAGTTAACCTGTTGAAATGGCACTTCCTTGGCTTTTTCCATATATTACCTGAGGCTGAAGGAGGTTGGGGGCGCGAGTGTCTGGAAGGCAAGTGATGAGGGTGTGGGAACACATCTCCTTCGGCGCTGCAATGCAAACCCGAGACAACGTTACGGTCAATGTTACAATGTTACAGCCACTGTTACATTGTTGCCATGTGCTTCCGCTCTTCATGTAAACTGTACACAGAATGGCTGAGACCAGACAACACTAGCACCCCTGACTCTCCACCCTAATTAAAAATAAACAGAGGAAAACAATACATTTCTTAAACCAAAGAACAGCTGTGATTATATGCACTTCTACACATTTTGTATTTTAACCAAAGAACCTGAAATACTTCCATCTATATCTCAGTGCCCTTGAGAGAGAAGATGTGAGCTTTATTTCCTTTTTACAGACAGAGAGGAAAAGGCTACATGAGAGTGCTTGGTGTGCACTATGTGGGTGGAACCTAAATCTGTTAGAGCTGCAGGTACGACGAGCCCCTGGATGCGGCAGCCCCTGTGGGGCCTCCTAACGGTTGGCATCTCCACCCCAATCTGCTGAGAATGAACTGGGCAACAGGGCGCAGTGGCTTCCGGGGCTCTGCAAGCCCCGTCTCTCAGCCCAGGGAAGCAGGCAGCCAGTAGGTGCAAGAGCTCCCGCGAGAAAGGCAAAGGAAAGACCACCTGGCTTCCCTGACACGTGGAACCTAAAAGCAAGACAAACGAATAAAGAAACAAAAACAGACTCCCGGAGACAGAGGCCAAGGGGATGCTTGCCAGAAGGAAGGGGGTTGGGGGGTGGGGGGTGGGGGTGAAAACATGAAGGGGAATATAGTCAAGCGTATTGTGGTAAGTTAATCGGTGACAAGTGATCACTAGAATTATGGGGTGATCACACTGTAAGGCACACAAATGTTGCATCACCATGTGTACACCTGTATAACCAACATGAGATTGTATCCCAACCAAACTTAAATACATTTAAGACGGCTTTTAAGGTGAGCCCATTAAAACCTGTTCCAAGCGCAAAGGAAAGGGTGAGACTCGCTGCAATGGGATCGTGTTTTGGTTCCATTGTCACGTGAGCAGGAGGGGAGAGGCCTACCTGGCGGGGCCCGGGGAGCTGTCCAAGGTGCTTGCCCGGGCGTCCAGGGCCGGTGCTGCAGGCTCAGCTGCAACAAAGATGAAAACCCTCAGCGTTACAGACACAGGCAGCACGTTTCCATCATTTCGGGAATTCCAGGCCACAGATAACTTTAAGCCTAATCTCAGTTTCCCTTATTACGCACAGAGAAATCCTAGTATATTTAAAGCTATCTTCTTTAAAAAAAAAAAAAATCCTTACTGATTTCAGAGAGGGAGAGACAGGAGCAGTAACGATGAATCATTGATGGGCTGCCCCCTGCACGCCCCCTACTGGGGATCCAGCCCACAGCCTGCGCGTGTGCCCTGACTAGGAATCGACCCTGGCCTCCTAGTTCATAGGTCAAGGCTCAACCTGTGCCACACGGACAGTTGTTATTATGTGCAATCACTAGGTCGTGGTACTATGGTAACCACACACCTATCAGGGTTCACACACACACCTTTTTATGGTCTAATGACAAGTTCAAATGGCAGATTGAAGCCAAGAAGCATAACTGGAGTGGATTCTGGGTAATAATGTCGAACACTCAGAATCTCAGCGGGGACGGAAGCTGGGAATGGGGGTGAATGATGCAAAGAGAAGAAGTGACCGGCAGTTCGAGCTAAAAGCCCGCAGCGTCAGGCGTCACATTCCCAGCCGCTTCCTCCACTCCCTCTCCGACATCAGGCCGCACGGAGCACCCCTGCTTTCCCAACCGAGGCCGCAGCGCGCATCAAGGTCAACGCCGGCCCTAACGGACGGCAGGCTTCCCTCCGCCGGAGGGGCTGCGAGGGCTACCCTGGCCGCCCTGCTCACGCGCAGGACACTCCGCGGGGAGGCGGTACCTCCTTGGGCACGAAGGACGCGGGGCTGGACGAAGGACGGCTTCACCACCTCGAACCACCAGAAGAGCTCGGCCATGAACACCAGGTAGTTGCTCTAGGGAGAGGGAGAGAGGGAAAGCAATGGAGACTGCGTGGCGCGCTCCGGTGGAGCTGGTGCCCGCTGGGGGTCACGCACACCGCCAGCTTGCACCATGTTCTACGTCAGTCACGTCTTAACAAGGCTGGGCCACCGCCGGAGCGCCTGGGGAGGAGACGGTCCTGGTGGATGGACTGCGCGTGGCCACCAGAGGTCAGCAGAGGGAGGGAAACTGTCCCGGGACGACAGCCTGCAAAGGAGTTTCTTTCCCAATGCGGGATGGCTGACGGGAATGACTGCCTCCCAGTTCATTTCATCTCACTCTTCCGGCTCTGACGAGGGCCACGCAGCTGCGGTAACCCTCACGCAGTCCCCGGAGGGACACGGTGTGCGGAGCGAGCGGGAGAGGTGCGTGGGAAACCCCTTGGGGGAACCCCTGGGGGACCCAGGCTGTTGTTCCCGCAGACCTTGCTCACGCAGCCACACGCGTGTATAGCCGTGCGCACACTGCCAAAGGGCTTTTTAAATACATAACCCATCGGCCAGGCGTGACGCCTGCTCCTGCTCTTTCCCCTAATGCCTGGCAGAGCTGTGCGCGTCGGTGAGAGCGCCTCCACCTCCTTCCTGCCAGCAGCTCGGCGCTGGGCGCCGTTCACACCAGGCCCAGTGGGACGGCCTGTTTCCGCTCGTCACCTCCAGGAGCCGCCCGCACGCACGCTCCGTGCCGGCACATGGGTTAGGCCCTCTCCCGCAGTGATCCTGCCACCAGAGGGGGGAGCGCACCCCTCCCCCTCACAGGTGCTGGCTGCAGTGACAGCGACAGCGAGGTGCAGGGACCCCGGGCCACGCCGCTTCCTGAAGCCGGAACACAGTCATGTCAGAGCTGTGGTTCTAACGCTTCAGCGAAGGACACAGGAAGCCACCACGCCCCCTGTGGGCAGCCATCTCCCTGAAACGTGGCTGACTCAAGAGAAGGCATCCATCCATCCACTGCATCCTGCCCGCACTGCGCGCCCTCAGCCTCGGGCACGCGCCGCCGAGCCACGCCCAGGCCCACACCTTACACACGTCTCCGTGGAGTCAAGGGGAGCGTCCGTCTCCCTTTGAGGTGAGAGAAGCAGCGCTTGAATATATTTTTTATTTTTTGTATATTTTTTTATCGGTTTCAGAGAGGAAGGGAGAGAAAGATAGAAACATCAACGATGAGCGAGAACCATGGACCGGCTGCCTCCTACCACTCCACACTGGGGATCGAGCCGCAACCCGGGCCTGTGCCCTGACTGGGACCCGAACCCTGACCTCCTGTCCTGGTTCATAGGCCGATGCTCAACCACTGAGCCATGCCAGCCGGGCGGCACTTTAACGTTCTAACAGGCGAGCTCCAGAGAAGGCATTCCTAAGATACATATGGAAATGATATTCCTAATTTCCACCGACACACACGGTAGGGCCCGCTCCGGACTCGAGGCCAGCAGATGGGCCCCGTGCTGTGAGTCCAGGTCAGCTTCACGCTGTCTAACCGCGGTAAAGAAACATAAAGCAAGCAGGAAACTCATGCGCGACTTTTTCAGAAGGTCCCCGGCTGACAGACAGCTCCTCTGTGGCTCCCAGAGCGGGCTCACGAGGAGGGAGGGGGGAAGGGGAGGGGGGGAGGAGGGAGGGGGAGGAGGGAGGGGGGAGGGGGGCCGCACCTTGATGGACGCGGCAGCGTAGAGCATGTCCTCCAGCGAGAAGTGGCAGCACTGGGTCAGGTGCTCCTGGCAGAAGTCCTGGACCAGCTGCAGATTGTACAGGCTGTCAGCCAAAGACATGGTTTCTTTCAAACAAATATCTTCAAACAGGAAGAGAGCAAGGTGATGACTTGGGGTTGATTTGGAAAACACACATTTCAGATCCCGCTTAGTGACTCAGTGCACGCGCGCCCGCACATACATACACACGGCGTCTGCTTCACACACACACACACACACACACACACACACGGCGTCTGCTTCACACACACACACACACACGGCGTCTGCTTCTCACACACACACACACACACGGCGCCTGCTTCACACACACACACACACACACACGGCGTCTGCTTCACACACACACACACACACACGGCGTCTGCTTCACACACACACACACACGGCGTCTGCTTCACACACACACACACACGGCGTCTGCTTCTCACACACACACACACACACGGCGTCTGCTTCACACACACACACACACGGCGTCTGCTTCACACACACACACACACACGGCGTCTGCTTCACACACACACACACACACGGCGTCTGCTTCACACACACACACGGCGTCTGCTTCATGCACACACACACACGGCGTCTGCTTCACACACACACACACACGGCGTCTGCTTCACACACACACACACACGGCGTCTGCTTCACGCGCACACACACACGGCGTCTGCTTCACACACACACACACACACACACACACACACACACGGCGTCTGCTTCACACACACACACACACACGCACTCGCACTCACTCAGACGGGGCGGCCACGACACAGACTGAGAGCAAGCACGCCTTCCCCGCCGCCACCTCGGGCCACACAGCGCTCCCCCGCAGCGCAGGTCGGAAGCCGTGCCAGCCGTGACCACGCCCACGCCCCCGTGCCCCGCCCCCACACGCTCCGCAGCGCCCCGGGCGCTCACCCTCCAGCCTGAGGACCCCGGGGCAGTAGAAGTGGATGAGGGCCGCCAGCGCGCAGCCGTCCGCCCCGTCCTTCAGTAGGTTCTCCACCAGTGGGATGCACGGCAGCTGCCGCAGCAGCGTCTGCTCCTTCCGGTAACGCGCCTGCGAGGTGAACGGAGATGAGCACACGGGGAGACGGGCAGCGGGGTCTAATGTAACCCAACGCAATGCGACAGAGACACGGGCCAGTCACCAGCATCCTCTCTTCTGAGCACCCGGGCACCCGCACCGAGTCACACACACAGCATCACCGACCGCACTGCTGCCTCCCGGGAGTGACACTGAGCCCAAACCCTCCGCGAAGAAGCATCGCACCCCGGCCGGAGTGGCTCAGCGGATGAGCGTCAACCAATGAACCAGGAGGTCACGGGTCGATTCCCAGTCAGGGCACAGGCCCGGGTTGCAGGCTCATCCCCAGTGGGGGGCGTGCAGGAGGCTGCCAGTCAATGATTCTCTCTCATCATGGATGTTTCTCTCCCTCTCCCTCCTTCTCCCTCCCTCTCTGAAATCAATAAAGATATATTTTTAAAAATGGACTCAGACTGATGAACAAAAATAGATCCAGAGACAAATGGCAGGGGAGGTGGGGGGGCGGGTGAGAGAGCAACCAAAGGACTTGTGTGCATCATATTAGCATAACCAATGGCCACAGACACTGGGGCGGTGGGGGCTTGTCCTCGGGGGTGGGAATGGCTGGCGGGGCGTGTCAATTGGAAAAGGAGACATAGCTTGTAAAACCTTAGACAATAAAAAGAAATGGACTCAGAGACTCTGCATCTCATCACCAGCCCGCTGTCCTGCGCACAGGTCGCCTCAGTGCTGGTCCTGCCCTGCATGCCGGGTCCTCCCCGGAAAGGGCCGGAGCCATACTGTGGCCAAACCAGCAGCCAGAGCCACGGAAGCCGGGCGGCAGGGCATGTGCTCTCCCCACAGGACACCGGGGACGGGAAGCATCGCTGGAGGGACCGGGGCAGTGTCACAGCTGTGACACGCTGGCTTGTGAAGATAACACACGCTGGCTTGTGAAGATAACACACACAGTGTCACAACCGAGACCGCAAAGGCGCCCCCCTGAGGGCTCGCTCACCAGCCGCGGAGCCAGCACAGGGTTCCTGCGCACCCGGAAACACAGGGAACCGGGGTGTGTGCGGGGCGGGGGGCGTGTGAGGGTTCACGGGACAGCTCGCTCTCTGCAATGAGATGCTGAGGAGCCCGTGATGAAGACAAGCTCTTGAATCAGATGACCCCAGTTCAAACCCTGGTCCTGCCCCTTATGAGCTCTCGTGTCTGTTTCCCCATCTGTAAAATGGGGTAGGGAGGGCCCCGGGGGTGGACAGGATGACGGCGTGCAGTGCGCGTGCTCTGTGCAGGCGGGAGCTAAGGCTGCCTGTCACCAGCGCCCAGCTCTCCGAGGCCCAGGAGAGGGCGGCCAAGGACAGGGTGGGGTTTTAAAAATAATCAAAACTCATCTTCCTTCTAACTCCACCGAAACCGGTCGCCTCTACATTTTATAACCAAAATGGAACTGTGACGGGAAACTTCTGCGAGAGTGACAAGGGGAGCATCGCTTCCTGGGAGCGAGCGCTGGGCCCTCGGGAGCTGGGCTTTCTGCACTGGCGTCCTCAGAGGGGCACCCACTCCCGGAGGAGATGGGCCCCCCTCCCCCGCCCCCTGCTCCCAGGACCAGGCTCACAACCCCTCTCCTGGGGAGATTCCCGTGGCGCCTGTTCCCGTGCCGGCTGACATCGACATCTATGCCGTGTCCCACCGCAGAGCCCCCGCCTCAGACACACTGCACACACGCGCTACAGAAAGCCTGTGCGATCACTGATGCTACAGTCCTTAGGACTCTGCCTCTCAGCCGGCAGCAGCCGTGGCCGCCCGTCTCACAGCTGGGAGGCAGGTCCAGGTCCTCACGCTCCCTTCTCAGCGGGCAAGGAACATGGCCTGCTTCCCTGCTCTCCGCCAGCAGCCCCTCTGCTCACGGCACGCACAACACACGTACGCATGGGGGCACAGATGCATGGACACATGCACAGACACACGCAAGCACGGACACACTCAAGCTCAGACACACAAGCACACGCACACACGTGTGGACATGTGCGCGCACACACAGCTTTGCTGGGCTTTAGCAGTCAATGTCTCTGTTCACACCATTCAGCCAGAGGCGTGGAGGCATGCCAGACGTTGTAGGTGGGCCACCCCAGACTCAGTCCTGGGAGAGCAGCCCTTCGGGTCTCACCAGAACGGAGACCCTAAGTCCAGAGCTGGTAGGGACAGCCGTTCACTTTCTATCACGGTGTCCCTACAACTCGGGCTGGAGAGGTGACAATTCTTTCAAAAACATGACTTTACAACACAAATAATTCACACGTGCAATTCACATCCGCTCCTACAAATGTTATTAAAACTAATGCTTTTTAAAACCTGGTTACTGATGGTCTGTGGTTACACACAAGATGAGCCGAAGATGCTTCCAGTCAGATGGCTACAGCTTCTGGCCAACCGTGGCGGGACTTGTTCCCTCCCTATGTCACGGGACCAACGCCTGGCGCGCCCCCCCCCCGCCCCCCCCGTGACTGACAGAGCTACGAGTGACTGCACCAGCAGGGACACAGCAAGGCCACGCCACGGTCACAGCTCTCAGAGCAAACTTACGGGCACCAGTTTCCAAAACCACTTGGAAGGAGACTTCAGAGGAGCAGCGGAAGCGAAGGGAAAGGAAAGTCGTCAGAATTAGTGTCAGTGAAGCTACAGATTTCCCACCGCGGGGCCCACGGTGACGTTCCCGTAACCTCTCTAAATGCCAGTTAACGCTTCAGTTTAAAGCCTATAGGCTCACTTAAAAGTAAGTGCACACGGACAGAAATAGGTTACAACCCGTTAAACACGTTCATACAGACAGTAACGAGGACAGACCTGCTTACAACGGAATCCTAATAAATCCAGGAGGAGGGACGGAGTCAGCAAAGGACCGCCTGTGTGTGACCCTCACGGGAAACGCACTCAGGTAGGCCCCTCCTGAACACGCCCCTGGAGCCGGAGCTTCTCCGCACCCGTGGACGGAGGTGGAGGCCATGGCCCAGGGCACCCGAGTTCCGTCTAACGTCCGGCCGGTCATCTTTACACACACTGCTTGGAGAGAAACTGGGGCCACCTCTGAAGTGTTTAAAGGCCTGACACGCCCAGGCCCTCACTGAGGTGACGGCCAGGGGCATATTCCAGCAGAGGTGCTGTTTCTGGGAAAAGGGATGCTGGCCATGGGGATAATGAAAGAAACTAGTCAGCATCGGCCACGCAAGGCCACACAGGAGGAGCTGGAACTACAGGGCAGCCCCTCAGGGTGGAGTCTAAGTGCAAGTCACCTAATTAGGCGGCCCAGGCCTCCCAATTATGTGGTCGAAATAACAGTATGAAAAGACCCCAGGGAAGCGAGGAGTCAAACCAGACGACGCACGTGAGGGCGACGTGCTGGGTTAGAGCCCGTGCTAGTTCCGTGTATTTATAAGCGTAGGGAGCACACGCGAGTCGACGAGAACATTACAGGTTAGACACCAGGTTCCCAGAACAGAGTTCGAAGATCACACGTGTTTGGGAGACAGACGGGCAGGCTCTCCAGGGGCCTTTATGTCTGAAATTGGGCCGTGACATTCTGAGAGGGGCCCCGGGGCGGGGTGGGGGGCGGTAGTGGGGGGCAGCATCTCCCAATGGACTTGACTTCAGAGCCCTTTTCTCCAACGATCTCAGCGCTGCTCAAAGAATTGGAGTTAAAACAAAAGTGGGTTACGGTTTCAGCCGCTGAGGAGCTCGGCTCCAGGTGGCGCCCGCACGGGCGAGGAGATGGGGCGGCGCGTGCACCCGCTCTCGCTGCGGGGAGGGGGGCTATTCTGAGACTTCACCTCGAACGAAAGCAATTAGAACGAGGGGGATGTCTCTTTTCCAAGTCATTCCTTCCCCCAGTTCCCAGCCCCTGAGAATCCCTCGCCAATATTTCTCTTTAAGACTGGCAAATGCTACACTGAGCAGACTCGTGTCTTTAATATTCTGAGAAACAAACTCTCAATATAGTTAGTCTCATAAGCTTAAGAACACAAACCCGTGGACTCACTGCTCTCTCAAAAACCACCAGCTGCTCTACTGGCTAATTCCTGAAGGCGCCACGTACTCCAACGGCAGGTCTGCATGCACAGGTCCCCATGACCCAGTGCCCCACTTTCCACGCCCACCTGCCACCCCCAGGGCCGAGGCCAGTCCACACCCTCGAGAAGGCCCTCCCAGATGTTCTTACCCAGAGACTCCCAGGTGTTCACGCCCACAGCCTCCCAGGTGTTCTGGCCCACAGCCTCCCAGGTGTTCTGGCCCACAGCCTCCCAGGTGTTCTGGCCCACAGCCTCCCAGGTGTTCTCCCCCACAGCCTTCCAGGTGTTCTCCCCCACAGCCTCCCAGGTGTTCTCCCCCACAGCCTCCCAGGTGTTCTGGCCCACAGCCTCCCAGGTGTTCTCTCCCACAGCCTCCCAGGTGTTCACTCCCACAGCCTCCCAGGTGTTCTCCCCCGCAGCCTCCCAGGTGTTCACTCCCGCAGCCTCCCAGGTGTTCACTCCCGCAGACTCCCAGGTGTTCTCCCCCGCAGCCTTCCAGGTGTTCTCCCCCACAGCCTCCCAGGTGTTCTCCCCCACAGCCTTCCAGGTGTTCTCCCCCACAGCCTCCCAGGTGTTCTCCCCCACAGCCTCCCAGGTGTTCTGGCCCACAGCCTCCCAGGTGTTCTCTCCCACAGCCTCCCAGGTGTTCACTCCCACAGCCTCCCAGGTGTTCTCCCCCGCAGCCTCCCAGGTGTTCTCCCCCGCAGCCTCCCAGGTGCTCACTCCCACAGCCTCCCAGGTGTTCTGGCCCACAGCCTCCCAGGTGTTCTCCCCCACAGCCTCCCAGGTGTTCTGGCCCACAGCCTCCCAGGTGTTCTGGCCCACAGCCTCCCAGGTGTTCACGCCTGCAGCCGCCACAGCCTCCTAGGTGCACATATGGAAGTTCACGACAACCAGCTCACTACTACCACAGACCTTTCATGCCTAGTACCTGCCGGTCACTAACATAGCGAAGACAGAAAACTTGGGAATCGTTTTAGTCACGGAACGTAGAAGCCACTTAATCCAACCTTTTAATGTTTACGGGTGCAGAAGAGGGGCCGAGAGGTCAAGGGCCCCAGGCCCTGCAGCGTCCGGGCAGAGCTGGTCTGACCAGAGGCTCAGACGCATTGGCTCCACGCTTCGGAGAAGGGATGCTGGACTTGACGCCCTGACCACAAGCTCCAGAGAGCGCAGAGCGGGCGCCAGTGCAACAGAGAGCTCAGCAGCGCAGACCGAAGCGGTTTGCTCCTTATCGGGACTTCAGTGTAACGGGCCTCCTCCTGTAGCTTCAAAAGGGGCGTTAGAAGCAAGAGGAGCAATTTGGAAAAAGGGAACGGAGAAATCCCAGCAGTAAACGGTCTGCCTTTTCCCTCAGACGTGGCGCTCCTCACAAGGCCCCCCTCCAGGACACGGCCTGCCCTCCGGTCAGAAACCACCATCGGGGAGCGCACCGTCAGTTCTGGCCCCGCACAGGACAAGCGGCCCTCAACGCGTGCCCGTGTTTAAAGACGGCCGTGAAAGGAAGTCCCCTGAAGCGAGGCCGGGCAGGAGGAGGGCTGCACGGTGTAACCGCGAGGAGACCCAGTCACCCCGTGGAGAGAAGGCTCTGAGCAACGGTAATGTCTCCATCCCAAGCCCACGGCCGGCACGTCCGGGGGCTCTCGCCGCGACGCGCTTTGCCTAGCTGCACACGGAGCGCTCCGTCTGAGTGCGCCCTCACACACCTTCAGAGCAGAAGTGCCCGGTGCGGCTCGAGAACGTTCCAGGACCCGCTCCGTGCTGACGTTTGTCCTTTCCCACCGAACCTCCCTCTGGACAACCTGCAGCTGCTGGTACACGCTGGTGAGTCGGCCTTGTCACACGCCATCACAGGGCGGATGCCCTCACCCGTTTCCGCGTTGTTTCATACATTTCACCAAAGTCTAAACCATTATTTTTGCCAAAAGAACCTCAGAACCTGAGCTCTAGGCGTTGACATTCTCCTAAGCACCACTGTCCACTCCCCTTTGCTTGGTGCGTCTCCTTACCTGGTGACCCCGGCCTGGCTTTCCGGGTACAGTTACCATCACCAAAAACTAGTCAATGGCCACAACGGCGAAATTCCCCAAGGCGCCGGCACGTGTGGGCGCGAACGGAGCCGCGCGGGGCCCGTTCTAACGTGAAACACGTACCTTTTGCCCTCCCGGGGCTTCTGCTGTGTGGTGCTCCCTCGACTTCTGCTCCTGCTCCAGAATGTCTTTCAGATGTTCATTTACCTTCAACACAGAAGCACCGCGGTGAAGGCCGTCACGCAGAGCGGGAAAAGGGCACGCGGACGCGCCTCCTCCCCCCGTGGCCAGAGGTGTGTGTCAAGCAGCCCACCTACAGGAGGACATCTCCCCCGCCCCACCCCCCCCCCCCCAGCCGGAAGGAAGCGTCCTGCAGGGGCCACATCCGCGCTGAGGGGGGCTCACTGACGCGCTAGACGCTGCCCAGCACCCGCTGCGGGCGGGACAGGCGAGCAGGAGAGAGGGCGCCGGGAGCCTCAGCTTTAAGGCTCAGGAGCAGTAACGCTTGTTTAGTGAACATTTTACAGTCTCTCCGGCCGGCGCGGCTCAGGGGTGGGGTGTCGACCTAGGAACCAGGAGGTCAGGGTTCGATTCCCGGCCAGGGCACAGGCCTGGGTTTTGGGCTGATCCCCAGGGGGGGGCGTGCAGGAGGCAGCTGACCCGTGATTCTCTCTCATCACGGATGTTTCTCTCTCTCTCTCCCTCTCCCTTCCTCTTTGGGGGAAAAAAAAAGTTAATAAAAGAAGAAAAGACATAAAACGGGGGTGGGTGAGAAATTTTAACAAGATTGCACAACCTGAGCTTTCGCTGTGATTTAGAACAGAAAGGGTAATGGAGTGTGTCCGTCTGCTCAGGCGACACCAGCAAGACCACGGACGGCAGCTTGCGAACAGCAGGAACGGATCCCTCACAGCCTGGAGGCTGGAGGCCAAGGTCCTGCAGGGGCGGGTACGGGGTCTGGGGAGAGCCCGCGTCTGGCCATTTTCTGCGGGGCCTCACATGCCGAAGAGGCAGGGAGCTCTGGGGTCACCTCCCCAGCCTCACCTCCTGACACCACACAAATCTGGGGACACACACCACAGTCCCAACAGAGCGGCAGCGTCTGCGTGAGGACCCTGCCTTTCCTGGCCATGGGACGCGTCGTGCCCCCGCCCCCCGCTGTGCGCCCACCTTATTTATCCAGTACATGACGGCGTCCTCGATGTCGTAGGGCAGGTCGGTGGCCTGAAAGAAGGCTGAGTACCGCTGGGCGCACGCGATGACCTTCTCCACGCTGACCATCTCCGCCGTGTAGGCCATCATCAGGGTGTCTATCATCGCCAGGTGGGCGCTCTGAAACGGAAGCGAGGACACGGCTAAGCCACCGAAGGTTCTGGTGGACATTCCGAAATCCGAGTACCGTCTCCTACGGAGCAGGCACAGAAGGACAGGCCACAGGAGGCGGGACTCTCAGGAGGCACACACGGGACACGCGGGAGGGGCGAACGGAGGCAGCCCGTGGTCAGCTGCTCAGCGAGGCCCCGGCTTCAGGACACCATCTTTACCCCAAGGAGGCCCTGTCCCTGGTGTTCCTGTTTGTGGTCACGTCGTAACTGTTACTCAGTAATGCGACGTACAAGCTTCAGCGTCCTCTCCACTCCAACTGCTCCCGGCTCACGCGCCACATCCACACCGAACTCTGTGCAGCCTTTCTCTGAACCAGCGGCCGCCAACCGGTGGTCCGCGGGCACTGTCCCGTCTCCCCTCCACCTCGGACGGGCACATTCCAGTCCAACCCTCCACACGCCTCCTCCTGACCCTCCTGCTCTAGCTCCCCCCCTGCGCACCCACGCAGGGCTCCCTCCGTCTCTCCTCTGGCCCCTGCTGCTGTTTCATGTTTTTAAACACCTAAGTGGCCGTGTACTTACCATTATACTTTTGCTACCACCACACAGCTCGCCCCCCAAAAAGCTGGAGGCAGCATTTAGAAATAAAAGCTCCCCAAATTACGCTAACTTATTTTTTTTTAAATATATATATTTTTTATTGATTTCAGAGAGGGAGAGGGAGAGAGAGAGAGAGAAACATCCATGATGAGAATCATGGATCGGCTGCCTCCTGCACGCCCCACACTGGGAATCGAGCCCACAACCCAGGCATGTGCCCTTGACCGGAATTGAACACCCCCCCTACACACACACACACACTCGCCCCCACACACTCTGACACACACACACACACCAACACACGCACTAACATAGTCAGACACACATACACCCCCCACACACTGACACACACACACCCCCACACACTCTGACACACACACTCACCCACACACACACATACTCACATCCCCCTAGACACCAACACACACTCACACCCTCCACATCAACACACGTACTCACACACTCACGCCCCACACACTCTGACACACTGACACACTCAACCACACACTCCCATACACTCTCACACTCACTCCCACACTCATTCCCACACACACACACTCTCACACACTGTGCTAAGAAACAATGTGGAAAATACATGTGCTTCACCTGATAAGGGATAACCGGTTACACTGCCATCGGTGTGAGTGGGCAGCGGCTCAGCAGACACGGACCCCCAGCCGTGGGTGAGCTGGGACTGTGCACTCGGCCTGCAGACCACGGACACTCACAGGGAGCAGCAGCCGCGCAGCGACCCTCCAGAGGGGAACTCTGCTCCCCGAGCCGCAAGCTGCTCACAGGGGTGACGTGCCCGCATAACTCAGGTGAGCACGGGAACCGGACGCCACCACGGAGCTGAACCTTCACACCGTCCATAACCCTTCCCAACCGTCCTTACCACCCAGTTACCAATCTGTAAATAAGTGCACCAGCTAACGCTTACATTAGTCTCCTTCCTTAACAGAAACAAAATGGGTTTTTAAAAAGAAGAAAAACAGGCAGAAAGGAAAGTAGGTCATAACCTCCTTTAGTGCTAGACGGTGAGTTGATTTGGCTCATCCTACTTCAAGGTCATAATTTCTTACTCTTTTCTTTAATTTCATACATTTCTTCCTCTGTCCTCCCACACACATCCCTCTGCCTCCGAGAAAGGCCGTCTCATGGAGGAGCGTGACGTCATCCGATGTGGGGCCGTTTTCCTTCCAACACCATTCGATGGCGCCCAGCATTCTGTAAGCCGAGCTAAAGGGCAGCAGCCCGGCCGGCGTGGCTCAGGGGTTGAGCATCGACCTCTGAACCAGGAGGTCACGGTTCGATTCCTGGTCAGGGCACGTGCCCGGGTTGCGGGCTCGATCCCCAGTGTGAGGTGTGCAGGAGGCAGCCGGTCCATGATTCTCTCCCATCGTGAATGTTTCTCTCTCTCTCCCTCCTTCTCGGAAACCAATAAAAGTAACTGTGAAAGGGGAGGGCAGGCTGTGAACTGACCACGGGCCTGTCCTCAGGGGCCGTCCTGCGGGGCCCTGCCTGCTTGGTCCGGGCCAGCTCAGTGTCCTTCGCCGCGTGTTGTCCGCAGAAAAACTCACGCTTAGCAACTACACTGACACATGTGACAGGCAGAGACTCGCCAGGAGGTCACTCAGGCACGTGCACGGACACTTACACGCATTCACACGCCAGCCCGCCCTCCGGCCCCCGCGGAGGCTCACCATCTGGATGGGCTTCCTCTGCAGGTCCCACTCGGTCACCAGCCTCTCCTGGTCGGTGACGTAAAGCCCCTTCTGCGCCAAGGCCTGCACCACGGCGTCGTGGCCCACCAGGGGCTTGGCCGCGTCGCTCTTGAGGATGAGGCTGCCCGCCCGGCAGTACAGCTCGGCCGACAGCAGCAGGTGCACGACGGGCGGCTTGATGTGCTCCTGGTCGTACTGGTCCGTGTAGAACGGCTCTCGGAGCTCCTCGGGCACGTGTTCTAGGGAGGAGCAGAGGGGCGCTTAGGGTTCCCAAAGACACAGTGTGCCAGCAGTGACTGCTGTGGCATCGATGCTGAGGTTCCCCCAAAAGGACAGCGGCCACTCCTACACCGAGCGGACCTGGCAGACCCTGAAATGAAGGAGAGATCTTTGCGGCAGACACGGTTCCAAGTGCGTCCTAAAAGGGACCACAGAGCCCACAGGAGGAAGGCTCTGGTCTCGCGGCTCCTGGAAAAGTGTCCCCCACACACAGTGAGCCACACGCACACGCACACACACGCACACACACACACAGTGAGCCACGCACACACACACACAGTGAGCCACACGCACACGCACACACACGCACACACACACACAGTGAGCCACGCACACACACACACAGTGAGCCACACGCACACGCACACACACACACAGTGAGCCACACGCACACACACAGTGAGCCACACACACACGCACACACAGTGAGCCACACGCACACGCAGTGAGCCACACGCACACGCAGTGAGCCACACGCACACGCACACACACATACAGTGAGCCACACGCACACGCACACACAGTGAGCCATACGCACACACACACACAGTGAGCCACACGCACACACACATACAGTGAGCCACACGCACACGCAGTGAGCCACACGCACACGCACACACAGTGAGCCACATGCACACGCACATACACAGTGAGCCACACGCACACACACAGTGAGCCACACGCACACACACACAGTGAGCCACATGCACACACATATACAGTGAGCCGTGCGCACATACAGTGAGCCACACACACACGCACATACACAGTGAGCCACACAAAACACGCACATACACAGTGAGCCACACACACACGCACATACACAGTGAGCCACACGCACACACATACACAGTGAGCCACACGCACACACACATACAATGAGCCACACGCACATGCACAGTGAGCCACATGCACACGCACACACACAGTGAGCCACACGCACATACACAGTGAGATATACACACATATACACAGTGAGCCACACGCACATGCACATACACAGTGAGCCACACGCACATACACAGTGAGACACACACACAGTGAGCCACACACACATGCACACACACACACAGTGAGCCACACGCACACACACAGTGAGCCACACGCACACGCACACGCACACACAGTGAGCCACACGCACACGCACACACACAGTGAGCCACACGCACACGCACACACACAGTGAGCCACACGCACACACACACACAGTGAGCCACACGCACACACACACAGTGAGCCACACGCACACACACACACAGTGAGCCACACGCACACGCACACACACAGTGAGCCACACGCACACGCACACACACAGTGAGCCACACGCACACGCACACATGCACAGTGAGCAGGGAGACTGCACGGGATGTCAGCGACTTCCCCCCACTTACGCAGTCAACAGGGAGATGCAGACGCAGCTCCCTCAGGAGACTGAGGCCTCGCCCGAGGAGCCTAAATCCCCTGCACACCTCCCCTCGGAATCCCTACCTTCCCGTGGCCACGCCCGTCCTACCCCCTGACCCCCTCCACGGACACAGAGGGCAGCTTACACACCAAACAGGACGCTGTTTTCTTGCCGTCTCTACTCTGCACCGCTGCTTCCTCCCCTCTCCTCACTGAGCTCCACGCTTTATGTCAAAGCCAGGATGAGAGACAGGGCCGTGCCCACAGGGACAGGCGGGCACCCGGGCTCGCGGTCACTGGGATGTGCACTCAGTCCTGCCCGCGCTCTCCGCGGGAGCGAGGGTCCTGAACGGACAGCTCGAACTTAAGGTCAGGGACGCACAGGACGATCGAGGCCTTTCCACGACAGCCGACAAGAGTGCGTGACAGTCTCGAAGGCGAGAGCGACGCAGCGGGAGCGCTGCTCGGCTTTCACCGGGGAGTCGGCCCTGGCAGCGGTGAAGTCAGAGCTGAGCTCACACAGGTGAGGAAGCGCAGGGAGAGGCAGTGAGCAGGGGATGACAGCCCACACAGCCGAGTGGAAATATCCACCGCGCAGCTGGGGACCATACAGGACGCTGGAAGGCGGTCAAGAGTAGCTGGAGCAATCTGGGATCTGGGGGAGATCTAAAAATATCCTCCCATTTAATAATTGGAAGCACTCTCCTCCCCGCAGCTGCATTAACTAGCGGCGAGCCAGCTGCCCCACTGCCGGGCAGGGTGCACGAGCTCGCTGGGAACCAAGGAAGGCAAGTGCGCATGGGGACTCGCCTAACCCAGCACCCAGGACCTGAGGGACCACCTAACCCAGCACCCAGGACCTGAGGGACCACCTAACCCAGCACCCAGGACCTGAGGGACCACCTAACCCAGCACCCAGGACCTGAGGGACCACCTAACCCAGCACCCAGGACCTGAGGGACCACCTAACCCAGCACCCCAGGACCTGAGGGACCACTTCACCCAGCACCCCAGGAGCTGAGGGCCCACCTAAAGGTCCCAGCTTTGGGAAGAAAAGACTGCTCATTATCAGGGTCACCAACTTCCCAATCACCCCTGTGCATCCATCCGCAGGTAGTGGCTGCTGTCACATCCTGTCCCCACACCTGACCGTTTCCGAGGGCCCGCCTACCATGCCCACTGCCACCCCAAGGTACAAGGTGAGCTTCAAGCCTCCCACAGCCAGGGGAGCGAAGGGGCCGCAGCAAGTCAGAGTGTTTCATAAAAACGGCAGAAAGAGCCTTTTCCACCCCACAGAAGGCAAGGCTGCAGTGACGATTCCAGAGCAGGTCGCTTTACACATGCACAGGTTATTTTTACTGATTTCAGAGAGGAAGGGAGAGCGAGATGGAGACATCCACGATGAGAGAAGCACTCATCGGCTGCCCCCTGCACGCCCCACCCTGGGATGGAGCCCTGACCGGGAATGGAACCGTGACCCGCTGGTTCATAGGTCGACGCTCAGCCACGGAGCCACTCTGGCCGGGCCCAAGTGTCACTTTGAAACCAAGTCTTGAGGAACTACATGCTTAAGAGGCAACTTGGGAAATGTCTCATTTCTACCAGCAGGGCAGACTCCGGTTTTTCAGAGCAGTTTGGACTTGCATCACATGCTGAAACCAATGAACCGAAACGGCACGTCAGGAGACAAACAGGCATCCGCGATAAGAGGTTTCGCCCTCTCCCCGGCGTGCGGCCCGAGATAAGAGGGACTCCAGCAGCGGTGAGACGCCTCTCCTGGGCCCGCCAGGGACACCGACGGGTTTTTCTTGTGCGCCAGCCTCAACCCAACCACCCAATGGTGCCATGGCCCCTCCCGGATCTCGGCTCTGAAACCCGCAGTCCCTGAAGGCCTGAGGGATGGGGCGTGCTGCTCAAGGCGATGGCCACGTTTTCTGTGAAGCTGGTTGGCCGCCGTTGCGCCCGTGCGCCAGGACACGCGAGGTTTCTCCGAAAGTGAAGGCTTCCCCGCCACGCTCCGCCTCGCCGCAGTATCGCCTTCGAGCCACACCTCTGCTCCCTTCGCCCACATTCCCTGCCATGGGGGGGGGGGGGGGCGCGAGCAGTGGGAACAATGGGGGCACTGGATTTAAAACGACGAATCCCGACTTAGCCCGTGTGGCTCAGTGGATAGAGTGTCGGCCTGCGGACGGAAGGGTCCCGGGTTCCATTCCAGTCAGGGCACAGGCCCGGGTTGTGGGCTCGATCCCCAGTGTGGGGCGTGCAGGAGGCAGCCGGTCCGGGAATCTCTCTCTCTCTCTCATCATGGATGTTTCTATGTCTCCCTCCCGCTCTGAAATCAATTAAAAAAAAAAAATACAAGCCTTTGTTCACCCACATACGTGGTATGGGGCCTGAGTCCCCCAGATCCACAGATATGCCTGTGACCCTCCTCAACTCCAGCACTCTCTGCCTGCCCTGCCCTGGGCCCCAACACCCGTCTTCCTGCCGCTGCAGGTGCCAGCTCCCGCCTCTGCGTGCCCAGGCCGCCCTTCAGCCCGCTGCTCCTCCCCCACCCTTCACACGGGGCTCTTTCCATCACACTCAGGGAATGTCACCCCCTCAGAGCACGACCCTGACCCAGAGGTCACTCATTCCCTACAGAACAGTCACTCCCCACGACGCTCAGGTGCTCATTACACCTCCGCCCGCCGCAAGGGGCCTCAGGACAGCAGGACGTGTCCCTGTCCAGTGTCCTGGCGCCGAGGGAGTCACTCAGGGTGGTGTCTTCAGAGCAGATGCCAGGGAAGAGTTCGCACCCTCCTTCCCCATCACATGGCGGGCGAGGTGTCGGCCCGCATTCCTTAGCTCGCAGTCCGCCCTCTCCGTGACCACACCTCCTGCCCGCTCATCTCCTCACGGATGGCACAGGAAGCCTCACCTCCACCAGGGGAGCCGCCTCTTCTCCCGGACAAGGGTCACACACATGAAGGGGGGACCTGAATGACCTGCGGTGGCCGGAAATGGGAGTGTGGGCATGAGCCGGGGGTTTCCTATCTCCCTGCAGAGAGAGAGCGACGTGGCTACGGGCTATGCATGCACACACGTGGGTCTCCTCGCTGTCAGCAATGAGCACAGTGCCTCTAGGCTGCTGTCTGAGACGCTGCCCACTAGCAGGAGCAGCTCCGGGAGAAATGGCTACTCCAGGCCTGGAGCAGGAAATGTGCACAATGAGCTAAGGATGTGTGTGAGCGTGTGTGTGTGTGTGTGTGAGTGTGTGTGTGAGAGTACGTGTGTGAGAGAGCACGTGTGTGTGTGTGTGAGCGTGTGTGTGTGAGAGAGCACGTGTGTGAGAGCACATGTGTGTGTGCGCGCGCGCACGTGGGGGGGAAGAAAGAGAGAATAAAAGAAATGGGACAAAATGCTAACAATCGGTCAATCTGGATAAAGGGGATTCAGGAGTTCTCTGTGTTACGTTAGGTATTTGAAATTATGCTGGAAAAAAAAGTTGCAAAAGCTTGAGATGCCCCAAATCAATCTTTCCCCCAAACGTGAGCATCTTCTAGGATCCCCTACATCCATGAGCCACCTGGCTGCCCAGCCGAAACCTCGGAGTCATCACCCAGCCCAGTCCCTCTCTCTCTGCCCCCAAATCACTCCCATCACCAAATCCAGTCCCAACCCACCCTTCTCTGGACTGCAGCCCTGCGCCCCCGGCCCAGGCAGTCAGCACCTGTCAGAGCCATGCACTCACCCCACACCTGTGATCTCCACACGTCCGCCCTTGGCCCTGCTCCAGCCAACCACTCGCTCCCGGAGCCAGACCTGCTGGTCCCCAGAGCAAGCTGGCCACGTCTTCGCCAGCAACAGCCGGGTTTTCAAAGACCTCCAACCTCTCTGAGGGTTAAGCCCTCCCCGTGACCTGCAGGGTGGCCTGCCCTGCCCCTGCCCAGCCCCTGTGGCCACACTCCCTCCCCTGCAGAGCTGTCTGCCTCTGCCATTCTGGCCGCCCTACTCTGAACACCCTTCTCTGCTCCTCACTCTCTCACAAAATGCTGCTAGTATGTGCTCAGTATTAGTCATTCTCGTTGTTTAATCCACTGTTCCTTACGCTGGCCCTTCAAGCAGCTCTGTCCCACTCTACCTTTCCAGCCGGGTCTCCCACCTCCTCCAACCCGCTGGGCACATCACCTCCTCTAAGCCGCGGGGCTGTGCTGCGTCACTGACACGGCCTGGGTCTCGGCCTCCGGCCTGCACACACCAGCTCCTCCATCTGCAGCGCCTGCCCTCCCTGCAGGGCCCAGTCTGGCCGGCCTCCCTGCAGGGCCCAGTCGCCTGCCACCTCCACTCCGTTGGCGTTTCTGGAGCTCCATGCGGTTACACATTCACCACAGCTCCCTGCCAGAGCTCCAACTCAAGGGGAGAGGCCTGGTTAAGCCGCGCCTGACACTGTAAGACCTCCTCCCGGGCCTCAGCATCACCCCCCGTAATTCTCTCCACACCCGGCTGCTCTCCCTGGGGCTGCTCTCCCTGGGCCTCCTCTTCCGCGGGCGCCCCCAAAAGCATTAAGTGCTCACTGCCCTAGATCCTGCCTGCAACGTCTTCTCGCCCCTGGGATCTCATCTGCTTCCAAGTTCAGTCGCACTTTACACGCAGAGGATGCCACGCTGTAATTCCCAGCCTCCGCTCCTCCATCGCACCGCACACCTACGCCTGCAGCTGGCCGCGTCCTAGGCTTCTCGGAGATTTGGCCAACGCATCCAGTTCCAGGTTGCCTCAGACAAAGGTGGCGTGCCTTCCACCCCGCTGCTCTCCCTCGCCCCCCGTTGGCCAATGGCATTGCGGCTCACGTCCCAGTCACTGACTCTCAAAGGGTCAAGTGACCTCATCCTCCCTAAACCTCAGGTGGCCTCATGCTCTTACCGAGGGCCTTTAATTCAAACCCTCCCAGGCATCCCAGGTCCAGTCATTCAAAATGCTGGGGTCCCCACCCTCCGACCCAACGCCTCTTTCCCACAACCCTGCCTTCCACCGGTGCTGGGCAGCGGTCAAGAGCAGACTCCGCTCCGGAAGGGGGTGGCGCCGATGAGCTCCTACCCTCTGGGCCTCGGGCTCCTCCCCGTGTAACGGGAATGACTAACAGTTTCCAGCTCTTGACCAGCCTCCTTTCATCCTATGTCCTGGGATTAAAGTGAGAGAAGACACGGAAGTGCCTGACACGGTGGGTGTAAGTTCTCAGTAACTGTGAGCGTGCTCAGGGGTTGAGCGTCGACCTATGAACCAGGAGGTCACGGTTGGATCGCTGATCAGGGCACACGCCTAGGTTGAGGGCTGAGTCTCCAGTAGGGGGTGTGCAGGAGGCAGCTGATCCATGATGCTCATCATTGATGTTTCTCTCTCTCTCCTCCTCTCCCTTCCTCTCTGAAATCAATAAAAATATATTAAAAAAAAAACTTACTGTGAGCAGCTGTCCCCTCCATCCCAACCCACTTCGAGCTCCTGGGAATGGCCTGCTGACCCCTGCAGCACATCCCGCACCAGCCTCTGCTGTGAGCCCTCCTGAGGGCCGCGCACCCTGGCACCCTGGCCCCGCCATCACCCCCGGCATGAGCACCAGCGAGCTCCTGTGGAGGGCGGCTCTGGACCGCAGCACGTGCTGGGACAAACACAGAAAGTGTCAGGTGTGTTTGTAAGTGCAGGTGATTTGATGTGCTAAACTAGATGGCCCAGAAGGGAGAGACTCCTGGATAGGGACGAAACGATAAAGCGACATGAGGAAGTGCACGCTAAGATCTCCAAGCGCAAGAACTCAGTGAGGAAGCGAGTCATTAGACGCTCCGCGCCCACCATTTCCTCCGGAGGCTGAGGGAGCGGGACACGCAGAGCGACTCCGGGACGTCCTTGCCGCAGCGGGCAGGCTGTCCCTCGAGAAGGCGCAGGCTGCCCTCCTGCTCCTGCCCCTTGCTCACCGTCATTAGAGTATCTGTGTCCTGGCTACAATGCATCCAAACAAGCCGACTCCTGACGTGATCAAAACTGGGTCTGCATTCTTCTGCAGAATAAGCAACTGACATCTGGACTATTGAGACCATTTTTAGGGAAAAGAGAAGGATTCGATTCAAAGCTTCTGACACAGGATCTCAGATTAAGTGACGCTCCACCTATCTGCTTTCTAGGTACGACGACGCTCACGCTTTACTTATTTCTTACGGCTCAAACACTTCATGCTATGCCCACAATTAACCTCTAGCTATCGTTTTACCAGTAAGTGACTTTTCAACCTCTGGTTCTAAAACTGACTGCTCTTGAGTATGTCAAAAGTTAGACAGTTTATCACGGGAAAGACGAAGCCCATGCCCGAAGACCCTACACCGACCGCATCGTTAAAGAAGTGATTTTAGCCCTGACCGGTTTGGCTCAGTGGATGGAGCGTCGGCCTGCGGACTGAAGGGTCCCAGGTTCCATTCCCGTCAAGGGTATGTACCCTGGTTGCGGGCACATCCCCAGTAGGGGGCGTGCAGGAGGCAGCTGATCGATGTTTCTCTCTCATCGATGTTTCTAATTCTCTATCCCTCCCCCTTCCTCTCTGTAAAAAAAAAAAAAAAAAGTCAATAAAATATAAAAAGAAGTGATTTTAGTGATCAGAGCCAAGTTGGGCTGATTTTCGAGTGATCAATTGTCTACTATTAGGTAAGACCTTTGACACATGTAGTCAGCATTCGCTGCATAAGCGTCTGCAGCAAATGAAGAATGTTGACATCAAAAGAAATAAGACGTTCCCTTTTCCTGTTCACACCGTCTACACTTACACTTTGAAAGACCACTGGCTAGGAAACAAACAAAATATGCCCCCACGGCGTTGCTCCTGAGGCGTCCACTTTTTGTTTCTAAGTCGCTCTGAGGCCTTGAAGCTGGGGTTTTCCTGATTTTTTTCAGACATTCCAACTGTTGCCAAGGCAAATGTTACTAAGGACCAACAATGCCCATTGAAACCAACTGACAGCTTAAGATCGGCCCACTCTTTAAGGGGAAAAAGGAGGCTGTCACCAGCGCTAGTTGCACACTTTTCACAGCCGCAGATGAGACGACTCGGCCGAGTGGGGCAAGGAGCCGGGCTCTCTCTCAGCGGCAGAAAGCCCTGAGCCCTTGGAACCCACCACCGGCCAGATGTGTGAGCTCCAGCAAAGCGACCTCCCAGGCCGCTCCCTCATCTACTAACGGGAACAGCCGGAGGGCTGAAGAAGCGAAGCCACATGCTTGGGGTTGGGGATCCAGCATGCCCAGTCCGCAGCTCCGCCAAACCCTGGGAGCCGTCAGATCCCGACCCATCCCGCCCTTGGGAAAGTGTGACAGGAGCGGAAGGCAGTGTGGCCGCGCTGTGCGCTGCGTGGGTGTTTTTTTTTAGAAGGGGGGACACAGCACCAACATCACCGAGGTGCCGTGAGCCCCGAATCCCAAGCGGGCAACGCAGTGCACAGCCTGGAGCCCAGGGCCCGGCACAGCAGGGCTGCGCTCACATCCGATTCCTTTCACTTCCTTTCTTCGGGAAGCGTGTTCGCTACGTGTCTCTCCCGGGCCCAGAAGCTAGTGGACATGCCTGACAGACAGACAGACAGACAGACACACAGGAGGCGGGTTCCAGCGAGGAGCCTCGGCGACCCGGGGCCACTTGCTGACTGACCTCTGGGCGCGGAGTGCGCTGGGTTTGAGGAGAGAGGGCGCTGCTGCTGTCCCTCTGCCTATCCACACGCCACCCATCGCACACGCCTCCTTCCGCACCTTCTCCAGACTCAGCCGCCCCATGTCTCCTCCAGGGGGGCTCCAGCTTCAACACATGCCCTCTCCTCGCTGCTGATGGCAGAGGTGCCGGGAAATAAAAACGCACCGGCGAGCTCCGTGCCCCCTCCTCGGTGTCACCGGACACGTACCTTCTTCCCAGACGACCTTTTAAAAATCACGTCTACGCCTGATGCCCGTTTTCAAAACCGTGACATCTTTTCCTCCTCCCGTATCAAAGCCCGAGCGTTCGAGGGCAAAGAAAGCCGTCACACGGATATAAAATCACGCGAAATGGGACGGCTCCCTCGAAACGGATTCAGGTAATTTCCCAAACACGGGAGCCGTCTGGAAAACACTCCGCTGGGCACAGCTGAGCAGTAAGAGTGAATTAAACCTTGACCCACCTCCTTTCACAATTCTAAAGGGGGGCATAAGCCATTCCCCACCCCCTACCGCCCCAAACTATCTTTAAGATTTTTTTAAAAAATTGATTCCAGAGAGGAAGGGAGAAGGAGGGAGAGGGAGAGAGAGAAACATCCGAGATGAGAGAGATTCACTGATCCGCTGCCTCCTGCGTGCCCCACACTGGGGATGGAGGCCTGTGACCCGACATCGAACCCTGACCTCCTGGTTCCTAGGTGGACGGCAACCCCTGAGCTCCCCAAACGATCCTTAACATCTGGAGAGAAGTGTTAGACCCCAAGACACTTTCCCAGCAAATATATCACATGCCCCACTTGGATGAACGGGGACCCAGAAACCTGCCAAAATGACCCCTAAAAGCCACCAGATGAAACTGCTGGGCGAGCAAGGGCGCAGCTTCCGATTCTCCCAGCCAAACCCGGATTTTCCCAGCGACGGGCCGCCACACGGGCTCCCCGGGCCGCATCCCGGCGAGAGGCCCCTTTCCTGTTACTCTGCAAAGGCCGGGGCCGCGGGAGGGCTTCGCGGCCCACTGGCGCCGACAGCCCGCGCCCTGAAAAGCACTCTCCTGCTGGAAAAATAAAAATAAAGAACACCCCACGGCGGCGAGTTTTTCTTTCCCTCCACGAGTGAAGCCAACATCCGTTTTTTTTTGGGGGGGGAGGGGGAGGAAGAAAGGAATATGTCTCCCTGGCCAATACGAAATGGAAACACAGCCGGGGCTCAAGCAGGGCTCCCAGGGCGCCTGCAACCTCGGCGAGCGACTCCCGGCGCCTTTCGACCCGGGCGGGCGCCTGACATGCGGAGCCCGGGTGGCAGCCTCGTTCCAAGTGTCAAAATCCAGGTAGAGCTACGCCCCCCGCCCCCCGGCTTCCAACCACACAGACACCAGCTCAGATTTGCCGGTGGCACAGTTATGGGGGGTCGGGGGATGGAGCGCAAGGAGGGGAACAAACCGCATCGATGAAAACCATAGGTCGGAACGCGACCAAATTGCCCCCCCCAAAAAAATTAAAAAAAACAACGATCCGCGATCCAATCCAAGGAGCCCGGCAGGATCACCCTCCCATCCCCCCCACGGACCACGCCAGGGCGCTGGGCTCCGGCCCCAACCCGCCGCGTGTGTCTCTCCTTCCTCCCCTCCCGGAGCCCGCGGGCGGGAGGACGGGCGGGCGCGGGGCGCGGGATGCGCGCCTCCCGGGGGGCAGGGCGGGGGCGCCGCCGCCTACCTGTCCCGAAGGCTTTGGCCACCAGCCAGGCCAGGTTGCAGGCGATCTTGGCCCGGGAGAAGTCGTAGTGGTCGAAGGGCTTGATGGCGGGGACAATGAACGTCCTCCGCAGCTCGCGCGGGTCCGCGGCGTCCCCCATGGTCGTGGGGTGCTGGGCGCCCGGCGCGGGCGCTCACATGGTGCGCGGACGGCCGGGGCGGCTCGGAGTCCACGCGAGGGGAGCCCCCGCCTCCGGCCGCCGCCGCCGCCGCCGGGCCCGGGACCGGCCGCCGCCCCCGCCGCCCGCCCGCGAGCGCGCGTGAGCGAGGCCGCTCCCCTTTGTCTGCGCTCGGCCGCCCGGCGGGGGTGGCGGCTGCAGCGCGGGGAGGCCGGGGGCTCAGCGCCGGCGCCGGGGACCGAGGCCCGCCATGGCGAGGCTGCGCTCCCTCCGTCAGGCCGCGGGATCAGGGGCGCGGGCGGGGGCGGCCGGCGGCACGACGCTCAGGAAACGTCAAAATCACTGCGGCCGGCCCTCCTCCGCGCCCCCCGCCGCCGACCGCGTCCGCCGCCCGGGAGACGCCGCAACCGGCTATCAGCTCCCGCCTTATCGGTGACGCCCTCAGGGCTTTTCCCTTTCACGCCCGGTTCCTTCGATTCCCTTGGCCGCCGCCGCCGCCGCCACCGCTGCGGTTTTCCGGCTGCGGCACTGGACCGAGGGAGCAGCTGCGGGCACTGAGCATGCGCCCTCGCGCGGCCCCGCCCCGGATAGGCCCCGCCCCCGACGGACCCCGCCCCCTGGTCGGCCCCAGCCCGGCTTTCCCTCAGCCTCAAGGAACCTCGCCCCAGGCGCGACGCACTGAGCATGCGCCCTCGCGCGGCCCCGCCCCGGACAGGCCACGCCCAAGAAAGGCCACGCCCTCGTATCCGCCCCCTGGTCGGCCCCAGCCCGGCTTTCCTTCAGCCGCAAAGGAACCCCGCCCCAGACCCGGCGCACTGAGCATGCGCGGCCTCGCTTTCGCCCCACCCACACCCTCGGCCACGCCCTCGTTCCCGCCCCTGACTGGCTCCCCTCCAGCCGCAGGCACCTCGTCCCGGGCGCACTGAGCATGCCCAGCTTCGTTCCCTCCCAGTCCACGCCTAGGCCACGCCCCTTGCCACGCCCCCTACAATCTTTCTCCAGCCTCTAGCCTCTCTGCCCCAGGTTCGGCTCATTGAGCATGCGCCGCCCTCTCCAGCCGGGGTCCCGGGCCCCCCTGCGCTGCTTTGTAATCATCACTGGGATGCTCGCCTGGGCGGACATCCTCCGCGTCCCTGGCGCTGGGCCGCTGCCACCGCCGCTGCTGGGGAGGAAAGGGAAGGAAGGGAGGAGAGAGGCCTGGGAGGAGCTCTCATCTGTTAGCTACACGGCGGGTGAGCCAAGAGAACTGGTATTGATGAAAACACTTGTTAGGTGACACGCGCTCGGCTGCGGACCTGACCAGCACCATTCTGGTTAGTCCTCGAAGGGAACCCTAAAGGGTGGGGGCCGCGAAACGACGGCGGTGAGGCGCGTGCATTCACTCACTGGGGGCAGGGGGGGGTTCGCGAGCTTGAAGGATCGGTGACGCTCCAGGCCTGTCTTCATGACGTGAAAATCCTCTCCTTCACTCCACGCTCGCCACGCACACGTCCTCTCCCGGGGAGGGTCCTCCTCCCTCCAAGAAGCATACCTTCTTTCGCGGAGCAAACCGACGCCCACCAGGGTCTGGCGCCTACAGACCCACCTTGAGGACTTCCTTCGGTCAGAGCTGCACTCCATCTTCCCAAAGGAACCTGCTCTCTCAGAGCTCTGACCTTGCCCGGCGTGTCCCCTCTGTCCCCCTGGCCTACTCCTGCTCCCCCCGCCGCCCCCCTCAAGCTTCTTCATGGTAATCGCCTCCTCCAAGAAGCCCTCCCGGATAGCCCCTGACCACCCTCCCTGCCCGGGCTGTCAGTAGGTGCCTCCCTGTACTTACTTCTGTCATAGCCGCGTTGGCCACACTATGTGCAGTCATCAATTACTCGTCTGTCTGTCCCACGGATGACAGGGTCTTCTCCAGCACCTGGGGAGTGCTCAGGCCACAGTAGCTGCTCAATGAATATTGAGGGAGGAAGGGATGGATATGAATTATCATTAGTGCTTATTTAACTCACTAATTCCTCACCATATCTCGCTTGAATACATTATCTAATTTTAATTAGGATCAAATCCTGTGTTATCTTCATTTCACAGGGGCAAAAAAACTAAAGCTCAGAAAAAAATTTTACTTTTTCATTTTTTTAATATATGTTATTGATTTTTTTTTTTTTTTTACAGAGAGGAAGGGAGAGGGAGAGAGAGTTAGAAACATCGATAAGAGAGAAACATCGATCAGCTGCCTCCTGCACACCCCCCACTGGGGATGTGCCCGCAACCAAGGTCCATGCCCTTGACCGGAATCGAACCTGGGACCCTTCAGTCCGCAGGCCGACACTCTATCCACGAGCCAAACCAGCTAGGGGAGAAAAAAACTTTAAATCAGCCTGTAGCACACAACTGGAAAACTGGCAGACCCAAGCTTTGAATCCAGGACTACCTCCAAAACCCAGGCTTTCATTATCCGAGCGTCCCTGGAATTACTTGCCCTGAAGATAGAAGCAAGAGTCCTCACCGGTGTGGCTCAGTGGATAGGGTGCCGGCCTGCGGACTGAAGGGTCCCGGGTTCGATTCCGGTCAAGGGCATGGACCTTGGTTGTGGGCACATCCCCAGTGGGAGGTGTGCAGGAGGCAGCTGATTGGTGTTTCTCTCTCATCCATGTTTCTGACTCTCTGTCTCTCTCCCTTCCTCTCTGTAAAAAAATCAATAAAAATATATATTATTAAAAAAAAGATAGAAGCAAGATATTGGAAGAAGGAGGAGAGGGGCTTTGGGCCCTACTATCTAGAAGAGTAGCCTGGCCCGGCCGGTGTGGCTCCGTGGTTGAGCGCTGACCTCTGAACCAGGAGGTCACGGTTCGATTCCCGGTCAGGGCACAGGCCCCATCCCCAGTCGGGGGCGTGCAGGAGGCAGCCGATCCAGGATTCTCTCTCATCGTGGACGTTTCTCTCTCTCTCCCTCTCCCTCTCCCTCTCCCTTCCTCTCTGATGTCAATAAAAATACATTTTTTAAATAAAAGGGTAGGTAGCTCCGCCAACGGGCTTGCCCGTTTAATCCCTACAAACCCTCACCATGAACCAAGGAGGCCCGTGGGTAAGCCTTGCTGGCAGCGTGGGCCAGGAGAAGAGCGTGCGTGAGGGCAATCCTACGCCGCAGGGCGGCGGAAGTCACTTTTCAATCATTTGATGACGATGAACAGAGTCTGTCTCATAGGCATAGGGGCCCATAAAACGGACATGCGGGTCATAGGATGACGACGTAAACGCTCACGTCTGTTCTGAGAAACTGGGCATTGTTCTCATCTCTCTGTTCCCGACGAAGGACTGAGGGTCGTGGGGACCGAGTCCCACAGCCAGGAGCCCGTGGCTGATGCATCTCTTGAGTCTGGCTTCCAAGGCAGGTCCCGGCCTGCTGGCTCCACTCCTGGGCCACCCTTCCCTGTGTCTGCTCCCTGCCTGAACGACGGAGGCCCACGCGTCCACAGATGAATAACGTGATGGAAGAGAGGTAAGTCCTTCGGGAGACGAAGTACAAACGGGGCGTGCGGGTGTCCTAGGGGACTTCTGTTCAATCTAATGGAGACAGATCCGCCCTACCCGGGTTGGCTCAGTGGATAGAGCATCGGCCTGTGGACCCAAGAGTCCCGGGTTCGATTCCAGTCCTGTACCTTGATGGCAGGCTCCTCCCCCGCCCGGGTCAGGGGGAGTGCTGGAGGCAACCCACTGATGTGTCTCTCTCACATCGATGTTTTTCTCTCTCTGTCTCTACTCTCTCTAAAAATCAATGGTGGGTGAGGATTAAATAATAATAATAAATATCGTAGCCAAATTCACCTGCAACTGAATTCTAGCGCGCAACAAGCCAAATCCAGAGAAACCTAGAGCCTGCAAAGGTCGAGGAGAGCAACTGAAACATTTGCCCGGGGAATTATCATCATCCGGGGGCCGATACAAGGTTGCTGAGGCCAGAAACCGTGTCCAGCCCGCTTCGTGCCGGGCGGGTGTGTGACCTGGCACGGCGCTCTCTCTCTCTCTCTCTCTCTCTCTCTCTCTCTCTCTCTCTCTCTCTCTCTCTCTCTCTCTCTCGGAGTGGGTGCGGGGCCCATGCTCTGGGGATTGGATTGGGAGCGACTGCAACCTAAATAAACACAATGCGGAAGAGGAGGAGACAAAGGCCGAGGCTGTGGCTCATCCTCCGATTCCTCGGTGATGCGTTTCGTATGATTCTGGCCCCGATGGGGAGGCGTGCGTTTTAGGAATGGGGTGGGGGTGGGGGGGCGGTGGAGGACTGCCCACACAAAGAGCAGCTTTCACGTGTAGGGAGGCCGCGACACCTGGGGTCACCGCAGGAGGCTCTCATTAACAGAGAAGCACCCCGAGTACAAAGAGGGGATTCAGTTCCAGGAAGGCAGACGCTCTAATAGGGTGTCCTTTGTGACACCTCCAGAATGGTCCCTTTTAAACACTGGGCATCTGCACAGAACGCCAGTCAGAGAGAGACGCCCTCCCCTGCCTCCTTAAGATCACGGGCATCTTCAGGCAAACAAACCCCACGCCCCGGGGTGCCGCGGGCGGGCCTGTCCGACCGCACAGCTCTCCCTGTACGTTTTGTCCCCCGGCTTAGCCTCTCTATCCGACAGACAACAGCTTATTCACTTACTCCCACACCTACAGACCTCCTCCCTGGCTTATGTTATTTCCTGTGTATTTTTATTTGTTAAAATATATTTTATTGATTTTTTTACAGAGAGGAAGGGAGAGGGATAGAGAGTTAGAAACATCCATCAGCTGCCTCCTGCACGCCCCCTACTGGGGATGTGCCCGAAACCCAGGTACATGCCCTTAACTGGAATCGAACCCGGGACCCTTCAATCCGCAGGCCGACGCTCTATCCACCGAGCCACACCGGTCAGGGCTATTTTCTCTATATTTTTATTGATTCCAGAGAGAAATGGAGAGAGGGAGATAGAAACATCAAGGATGAGAGAGAATCATGGACCGGCTGCCTCCTGCACACCCCCACACTGGGTATCGAGCCCACAACCCAGGCCTGTGCCCCGACCAGGGATCGAACCGTGACCTCCTAGTTCCTAGGTGGACGCTCCACCACGGAGCCACGCCCGCCGGGCCCTGGCTGTTTTACATGTTTCTCTTTCTCCTGGAAAATTCAGCCTCCACCAGACTTCCTTCCTTGTGGTCATCCTCCGTCTCTCTGAGTCATACATGTATTCAGTCACCCGCCAGTACTGATGGACAGCCTGCCTGCTGAGGGCCCCGTGGTGAACGGGGTGGCCGAGGAAGCAAACCTGTAATGGGAAAACGCAGGGACCTTGGGTCCAGCGAGGCCCGGCTCCCCTTCATGCCCGCGCCTCCGCAGGCCGGAAGCCTTGTTGCTGCTCTGGAAATCTCAAAACTAAGAAACCCGGAACCATTCGCACTCCCCGACCTCATCTTGTCTTTCTTTTTAAGAAATGTTTATTTACTGATTTTTAGAGAGAGAGAGAGAGAGACAGACACTGATTTGCAGTTCCTCTTATGTATGCATTCACTGGTTGATTCTTGTATGCGCCCTGACTGGGGATCGAACCCACAAACCTTGGCGTAGCGGGACCATGCTCTAACCGACTGAGCTAAGCTACCCGGTCCGGGCAACCTCGTGTTATATTTTAAAATTGAAAGCATGTATCCACACGCTGTGGCCCACTTTCAATGAGTTACATTCATAGCTGCTAGCACTCACTACTGATGAACACTTTCTACATTATCTTATGTCTACATTATCTTACTTCATCCCCACCGCAGCCCTATTCTTACCCTCACTAGGCAAATGGAGAGACCACGGCGGCGGCGAAGACTTTGTTACTTTGTAACTCCGGGAAGTAGAATAATGAAACTTGGAATCCACCAGGTTAGGGGTGACCAAGGGGCCCGGTCGATATGGCTCCATGGTTGATTGTCGACCTATGAACCAGGAGGTCACGGTTCGATTCCCGGTCTAGGGTACAGGCCCGGGTTGTGGGGTCCATCCCCAGTGGGGGTGGGGGGGAGGGCATACAGGGGGCAGCCCATCCGTGATTCTCTCTCATCATGGATGTTTCTATCTTTCTCTCCCTCTCCCTTCCTCCCAGAAATCAATAAAAATATATTTTTTTTAAAAAAAGAAAGAGGCCCTGACTGGTCTGGCTCAGTGGATAGAGTGTCAGCCAGCGGACTGAAGGGTCCCAGGTTCGATTCCGGTCAAGGGCATGGACCTTGGTTGCAGGCACATCCCCAATAGGGGGTGTGCAGGAAGGAGGCAACTGATTGATGTTTCTAACTCTCTCTCCCTCTCCCTTCCTCTCTGTAAAAATATCAATAAAATATATTTTTAAAAAAGAATAATAAAAATAAAAAAAGGAAAAAGAATGGCCAAGGGTGGGGGTGGGGGGAGGGGGGAAGGATGCCTAGCCAGCTGAAAACTAAGCACAGCAGCCATCTGGTAAACCCCCCTCAGCTGGAAGGGCCTGCGCTGCGTAGCTCACGCGCTGTCACTTCTAGACACAGTGCGGCTTTCATCCCAGTGGCCCGAAGGGTTTTACGAGGATTACTTCATCCCTCCTCGCGGCAGTCCCAGCGAGGCCTGCGTGGTGGGATGCCAAGTGGGTGGTGGAGCAGCCCAACCCGGGGAGGCCAGGAGACTCCCAGAGTCGCCCCGAGTCCGTGTCTAAACCGGAAAGTGAAGCCTGGCCGGCGTGTTCCCGGGGGCAGCAGCATCTGTGGTTCTGGTGCGTCGTGTTTGCCATGGAAACGGTGCTTTGTGGTTCCAGAGATGCTGGTATTTCCAAGTATGTTGGTATTTGACGGCCATGGCCTCTGGGCCAGTTCCCCTCCCGTGTTAGCCACCAAAAATAGAAAATCAGATCTTCCCGGAAAGCTCTAGCTGGGACTGCGCTGAGCTTTGAGGACCTCTTTCTTTCTTTTTTTAAAAAAGTACTTTATTTTATTTTTTAATATATGTTATTGATTTTTTACAGAGGAAAGAAGAGGGAGAGAGCTAGAAACATCGATCAGCTGCCTCCTGCACGCCTCCCACTGGGGATGTGCCCGCAACCCAGGTCCATGCCCTTGACCGGAATCGAACCTGGGACCCTTCAGTCCGCAGGCCGACGCTCTATCCACTGAGCCAAACTGGTTAGGGTTGAGGCCCTCTTTCTAATTATAGTGTGGATGTGCATGTGGTCGTCCCTTTTTAAAAATATGTATTTTTATTGATTTCAGAGAGGAAGGGAGAGAGGAAGAGAGAAACATCCATGATGAGAGAGAAACGTTGATCAGCTGCCTCCTGCACGCCCCCCACTGGGGATGGAGCCTGCAACCCGGGCCTGTGCCCTGACTGGGAATCGAACCGCGACCTCCGGGTTCATGGGTCGATGCTTAACTGCTGAGCCACGCCGGCCGGCAGAGCGTGGCTGTCTCCTTTTACCGTGATGTAGGGACAGCCGGGAAACAGACCGCCCGGCTTCCTGCTTTGCGAGGGTCTTTGGGGTCAGGATATTAGGAGGGATTTGAAGATGGGGTTTGATGAACGGACACAAACTATGGCTTCTTCCTTCTCCCGCCTTTGTTTTCTCGTCCGTCCCTCCCGTCTTCCTCCTCGTTTTGGAGATCCGAGGAAGGCAGCTTCCTGTTTCGCTTCTCGTGCTAATTGAAAGTCTCTGGATAAAACCAGGAAGTGGGAAATTACAGCCTGACGCTGCGGATCGGAGGAGGGAAGCGCCTGTGGCTTTGTCCAAAATGACACTGTTCGTGGGGCTCCGAGAAGCCAGCGTGGCTCCGGCCCCGTGAGGAGCACGCCACTCCCGGGTTCTTCAGGAGGAGAGCTGGAGGAGGAAGGGAAAGAAGAGCCATAAATACTGCCCCGTCAGCCCTGGCAGGCTTGGCTCAGTGGGTAGAGCGTCGGCCTGCAGACTGAAGAGTCCTGGGTTTGAGTCCAGTCAAGGGCACACACCCAGGTTGCGGCTCCATCCCCAGTAGGGGGCGTGCAGGAGGCAGCCGATCAATGGTTCTCTCTCATCGCTGATGTTTCTCTCTCTCTCTCTCTCTCTCTCTCTCTCTCTCTCTCCCTCTCCCTTCCTCTCTGAAATCAACAAAAGTACATTAAGAAAAAATACTTTTCCACCAGACACTTTGTATCGAGCATCTAAACGGATAGCGTATCATCATCGAATGGAATCACTGTATGGATGCAGCAGGAAAACCTCCCAGGAGGACCTGTTACTGACTGTAACACGTCATTGGAAACAGTGTCACCCCCTGCCTGGGAAATCTTCTAACGAAGATTAGAGACAGCATTCAATTTAGAAAACCATTCCCACTCTGCACAGTGCCCGGTTGATAAAACGCTGGGATAGCAATCTTCATTCCGAGTGCCATGTTGTGTTACTGCAGAGAGCCCGAGGGGCTGGAGAAAATGTGAATAAAACAATGGAGGTCCCTGCTTCTCAAACCAGGCGAAACCATTAATACTGATCCCTACTGACAACAAATAATCTATTTGAACCACGCTTCGATCATAAAACCACCAGTTAATAATACGGATTGACCATTTACTGGTTAATAATGCGGATTGACCATTTACTGGTTAATAATGCAGATTTTGTCATCAAAGAAAACAGGATAATTTCAAGAGAAACATCAAACGTGCTTTGTTCAAATAATGTCCATCGCTAGCTACACATTTCCCCCACCTTTCAGGTCATTTGTGGAGACCGTCCCAATAGAACTTCTCTTATTTCGAGGCAGACCATTCAGAGACCCCATTGCCCAGTTCTTCGTACGTGTTGAAGGGCTGCCCAGAAAGTGCGTGTGCTGTCGATCGGAACAAGTGGTCACCTGAAGGAGCAAGGTCTGGTGAACACGGCGGGTGGGCTCATACTTCCCAGGCAAGATCTTTTCACGTGTCCTTAGCTGGTTTGGAAGTGTGTGCTGGTGCGTCATCATGAAGCAGAATTACTTTGCCGTGTCTTCTGGCCCATTCTGGTCATTTCACGATCAAAGCGTGGTTCAAATGGATTATTTGTTGTCGGCAGCGATCAGTACTAACCGTTTCACCTGGTTTTAGAAGCTTATGACGCACCACACCTTCCTGATCCCACCAAACGCAGAGCAGTGTCTTCTTTCCGAAGCGATTTGGCCTTGCAGTCGATGTTGATGGTTGACCTGGACCAACCCATGATTTTGTGCGTTTGGGATTCTCAACATAAATCCACTTTTCATCGCCAGTCACAATTCAATGCAAAAAAGACTTTCTTTCGTGCCGTTGAAGCAACATTTTACTGATGACTTTTCGGTTTCCCATTTGTCTTTCCTTCAGTTGACGTGGCACCCATTTGCCTTTAAAACCTTTCCCGTTGCTTGTAAATGGTCAGAAATTGTTTGCTGAGCGACGTTTAATCGTTCTGGAAGTTGTTTTTGAGTTTGACACGCATCTTCATCCAATAATGCTTGTCATTGTTGGTCGTCACACTTTTTCGGTTGACCTGGACGTTCTTTCTCTTTCACCTCGAAATCCTCCCTTGTAAACTGTTTAAACCAGCGTTCACACGTATCCTGAGATGGAGCATGTTCACCATAAGCTTCCCGAAGTATACGATCACTTTCAGCAGCACTTTGTCTTCAACATAAAGTAATGAATTAAAACTACCTGCTGCTGAAACCGGTTTGGCTCAGTGGTTAGAGCATCAGCCTTCGGACTGAAAGGTCTCAGGTTCGATTCCGGTCAAAGGCATGTACCTTGGTTGCAGGCACATCCCCAGTGGGGGGCGCAGGAGGCAGCTGATGGATGTTTCTCTCTCATGGATGTTTCTAACTCTTTATCTCTCTCCCTTCCTCTCTGTAAAAAAATCAATAAAATATATATATTTTAAAAAAACTACCCGCAAATGCTCTTTTTTTTGGCATGAAATTCGACATTTTTAAGCGTAAAAATATCTATGACGTTAACACCTTCAGCAAATTTGACATATGAAGTTTTGGAGCTTGTTGTCATTACAACACAACAGCACACGTATCAAATCGCACATACGTCGACATACGTGTGACTCCGCCTATTGAAAAGAATCCGCATTAGTAACCGGTACACCCGGTAATTGCTTCTGGATCAGAGGTGTTATTTCCGTAACACTCCCTCGCCTCATTGCATCCTCGCCTCGAACATGTGGAAATGAAGTTTAGAAATGAGGGCACCGCTGCGGGAGGCAGAGAGTCAGGCGGTCCCTGAAACGCTGGCTTTGTGCAGCGGGGGGTGTGTGTGTGTGTTCAGAATTCGGGGAAGAAAGAATCCCTTGACCTAACGCTGGGTGACGACTACAGCCTTCCAGCCAAGTTACAAATCGCGGCGGAGGGAGGCTGGGCGGGCGGGGCAGTTGCTGGGCGGGATGGTGCTCTCCCTGCGGCTCGAGGGCCTCAACAAAGAGGCATTCATTCACAGCCCAGCGGCCACCGCGTGTGTTCCCGTCCGAACCCGCTGAGCGGAGGGCGGCTGGGGCGGCGAGTGCGGTTTATCCAGAAAACCGGGAGGCGTGTCCACACGTCCCCGGCATCGCCCCGTTCGCCGGACTCCGACGATGTCCTTAGGTCCCCGTTGCTTCCTCAGCACCAAGAAACTCCCAGCTCCCCGGGCTGCACACCCAACTGGGTTCTTGTTTGTTTTAATTTCACATCCCTGTATTTCAATTGTATTCACACGGAGTGGCCAGATGATGGTGATCGGTGAACGCGTAATAATCTGGCCACTCCGTGTGTGTGTGTGTGTGTGTGTGTGTGTGTGTGTGTGTGTACGTGTGTGTGTGTGTGTGTGTGTGTGTGTGTGTGTGTATTAGAGGCCCGGTGCATGAATTCATGCATGGGTGGGGTCCGGCCAGCCTGACCTAGGGGAGGGGACATGGGCGGTTGGCCGACCTGCCTGCGGGTCGAACTCCTGGTCGAGGGGACAATTTGCATATGAGCCTTTTCTTCTATGGGATATACACGGGGTGGCCAGACTATTATGCATTCAGAGATCACCTTCATCTGGCCGCTCCGTGTGTATACTTCTTTATTTCCGAGAGGAAGGGAGAGGGAGAGAGAGAGAGACATCAATGAGGAGAGAGAATCGCGGGCTGCTCTTTTTCCACTTTGTCATCGCGACGAGCCCCCCACCCCCTCCCTTTCCCACCTTTTCCCGGGTAAGCAGCGCGACTCAGCCTTCGAGGTCCAAAAACGGAGTTATTTCCTCGTTCGGCAGGTTTGTGGCATCGACCGGGAGGCCAGCTGGGAGCATCCGGACGGACAGGGAGGGCCAGGAGAGACCCTTCTTAGGTCCCATCCTCGGCCCTGGAGGACTTCCTGCCCCTTCCTGTCTCCCACCCTTCTCCGCTGCAAAATACAGGGAGTTTGGTGTGTGTTTCTTCTCCTTCAAATCGCAGACTCCGTGGGCGTTTCTGTGTTGTCGTCCTGGGAGGGGACTCGCCGCGGCAGGGCCCCCTGCGCTCGGGAAGCTCCACTCGCGCGCCCACATGCCCAGCGCGCGGAGCTCCGCACTTTCATCCCCGTGAGCGGGTCTCACTCCTGCCCGGGCCTCACCCCGTGATGGATCATGGGGTCATAACCCCGTGACGGTGACGAGACGAGCCACAGCGAAGGTAGGTTGCCAGGAAAACCAAAGTCTTAAACTTCAGCTCGATAGCATAACAACATGCTGTGGGAATTAAAGCGATCGTGTAAAGAGCCTAAAAGGTGACATAAAGGTATTTCAGCCTGGCCGGCGTGGCTCAGTGGTTGGCGTGGACCTATGAACCAGGAGGTCAGGGTTCGATTCCCGGTCAGGGCTCCATCCCCAGTGTGGGGGGCGTGCAGGAGGCAGCCGATCCACGACTCTCTCTCATCATGGGTGTTTCTCTCTGAAATCAATGAAAATAGATATTTTCAAAGTATTTTAAAGAACTAGGGATCTTCTCTTCATGGTAGCACATGTTAACATGTCAATGAATTACCTCATTGTGGTGGCTGCGTCAGTCCTACCAATTCCAGACGGGAGGGTTTAACGAAGAAATGAAAATAACTTTTAAAAACCGCGTCAGCGCTCTGACCAGCTGGTGGGCTTCGGTGAACGCGCTGTCACCATCCCACAAGGACACACGGCGTCCCTGTTCTGCCTGATGGCGGGCTTGAGAGTCCTTCCCGTGGGCCTGGCCGAGTCCCTGGCACGACCGCGGACGTGAGAGCTTGGCGATGAGGTCATTATCCCGATGGCGGCCCCAAGTCCTCCTGGATGGCGCTGGGAGCAGGAGCGCTTTCTTTGTCTGCCGGGCGGCTCCTTCCCCAGGTGGCCGCCCTTGGCCTCCCCACAGACACGCTCCGCCCGGGGGGCTTGCAGAGCACCTGCGCCCCTCCTCACTGCTTGGAGCGGATCAATGATTGAGAGCAAGAGAAGGCCCCATGTCACAGAGCTAACCCACGCCTTCCGAGTCCCGTAAGGACTGTCTCCAAGCCCGGCCTGGCTCAGGGGTTGAGTGTTGACCTATGAACCAGGAGGTCAGAGTTCGATTCCCGGTCAGGGCACAGGCCCGGGTTGTGGGCTCCATCCCCAGTGGGGGGCGTGCAGGAGGCGGCTGATCCATGATTCTCTCTTATTGATGCTTCTCTCTCCCTCTCTCTCTCTCTCTCTCCCCCTTCTGCTTTGAAATCAATAAAAAATATTTTTTAAAAAATGTTAAGGCTGTCGAAACCAGTGTGGCTCAGTGGATAGAGCGTTGGCCTGCGGACTGAAAGGTCCCGGGTTCGATTCCGGTCAAGGGCATGGACCTTGGTTGAGGGCACATTCCCAGTAGCGGGTGTGCAGGAGGCAGCTGATCGATGTTTCTCATCGATGTCTCTAGCTCTCTATCCCTCTTCCTTCTTCTCTGTAAAAAAATCAATAAAATGTATTTTTAAAAAATGTTAAGGCTGCCCTAACCGGTTTGGCTCAGTGGATAGAGAGCCAGCCTGCGGACTGAAGGGTCCCGGGTTCGATTCCGGTCCAGGGCATGTACCTTGGTTGCGGGCACATCCCCAGTGGGAGGTGTGCAGGAGGCAGCTGATCGATGTTTCTCTCTCATCGATGTTTCTAACTCTCTATCCCTCTCCCTTCCTCTCTGTAAAAAAATCAATAAAATATAAATTTTAAAAAATGCTAAGGCTTATGTGCTTGCTTCAAAAAGCGGAGGTTGAGGCTAACCTTGGGGGAAAATGATTTCTAACAGAAACAGTTTCTCGAGGAGCCATAGGGAGGAAGCGCAGCGACGGAGGAAGGCGGGAGACGCGGGGGAGAAGGGTGGGACACAGTGAAGGCCAGTCCCGGTGTCCACGGCGCTCGGCCACGGGGGGTTAATGCGGGGTTTTCTGATTCTGATGAGCATGTCCTCCTAACTGCGGCTCTTCAACCCAAATTATAGCTTTCCAGGGGGTTAAAGAAAGAAAAAAAAAAAGGAGAGCGAATAAGCTGAGGTCTGCATGGGGATCGGGTAACGGCCCTTCTAAAACCGCTGCCTGGGCCCTGGGGGTTTCCGGGCCGCGTCGGGCCTTCCTCGCGCTCCGTGTCCTCTCACATGCGTTCGCAAGGGGCAGCTGGCACGGAGGGGCCTTGGCGGGCTGGAGATCTGCGTGGGGTGTAGAACGCGCTCCCTGACATTGGAGGGCCCGGTGTGTTCTTGGAGGTCGATGACTCACAGAGACTGTGGTGGCTGGCACACGCGCCATCTAGCGCGAAAGATGGTCTGGATGGATGCGAGGAATACTGAAATTCAGCCCGGCCGGCGTGGCTTGGGGGTGGAGCGTTGACCCATGAGCCAGGAGGTCCTGGTTCGATGCCCGGTCAGGGCACAGGCCCGGGTGGCGGGCTCCATCCCCAGGGTGGGGCGTGCAGGAGGCAGCCGACCAATATTTCTCCCTCATCGATGTTCCTCTCTCTCTCTCCCTCTTTCCTCTGTCTAAAAATCAGTAAAATAAAATTAATGAAATTTGCCCTGGGCCGGTGTGGCTCAGTGGATAGAGCCTCAGCCTGTGGACTGAAGGGGCCCGGGTTTGATTCTGGTCCAGGGCACACGCCCAGGTGGCAGGCTCCATCCCCAGTAGGGGGCGTGCAGGAGGCAGCCGATCCATGATTCTCTCTCATCATTGCTTCTCTCGCTCTCTCCCTCTCCCTTCCTCCCTGAAATCAACAAAAATATGCCACAAACAAACAAAAAACCATGGCACTCAAATGCTATCCCCCGTGCTTTCTGTCTTCAGCGGCTGTCGACTCGTACAGGTTTTCCACGCCTCTCCTATGAACGAGTTAGGAGTGGCTACAGGCGAATAGGCGTTAGCCCCCAGTTTCCAGGCATTCGGGAAGGACGGGCGTCAGTATTTCTGTTCGTGTCTCAACAGCTCACGTTATGACCGCATTTCCTGTTCCGAGACTGGGCTGGAGGCGAGCTCAGGGTGGTCATGTAGGACGAGTGAGCTCTACCTGAGTCACGCCGCACCTTTCCGGCCCCGCCCTGCCAGGCAGTGTCCCGGGGGCTAGGAGTGTGTCAGCAATGCCAGCTGCCCTTTCCACCTGAGCTCCTCCTGCCGCCCGCCACTCCCAGGCCATCATCTCGCCGTGTTGGTGGGGAGGCCGAGCAGCGGGGGTCAAGTGGACTGTGCTCCGAGGAGTCCTGACTGGGGACCTGAACCTGAGCTTTTTAAAAGTCAAAACAAAACAAACATGCCCTAGCCCCGTGGTCGGCAAACTGCGGCTCCCGAGCCACAGGCGGCTCGTTGGCCCCGTGAGTGTGGCTCTTCCACAAAATACCACGGCCTGGGCCAGTCTATGTTGAAGAAGTGGCGTTAGAAGAAGTTTAAGTTAAAAAAATGTGGCTCTCCAAAGGAATTTCCATCGTTGTCCTGTTGATATTTGGCTCTGCTGACTAATGAGTTTGCCGATCACGGCCCTAGCTGGTGTGGCTCTGTGGATAGAGTGTCGGCCTGTGGGCTGAAGGGTCCTGGGTTCGATTCTGACCAAGGACACACGCCTGGGTTGCAGGCTCGATCCCCAGTAGGGGGCGTGCAGGAGGCAGCTGGTCCATGATTCTCTCTCATCATTGATGAGTCTATCCCTCTCTCCCTCTCCATTCCTCTTTCTAAAATCAATAAAAATATATTTAAAAATAAAATAAAAAATAAACACCTTTTTATTGATTTCGGAGAGAACAGAGAGATCAAAATATCCACGATGAGAGAGAAGCATGGATCGGCTGCCTCCTGCATGAGCATGGGGTTCGAACCCACAACCAGGGGGGGAATCGAACCACGGAGCCATGCCTGCTGGGCCCAGCAGTGTCACTGGAGCAAAATATACTTCCAGAGTCCTCAGCCCCTTCCCCCGCCCGTCCCCATGGCTTCTGCACCACCAGCGGCCGAGGGCCCGTGGCTCAGAGGCTGCCCATCAGAGGACCGTCGACCAGGAGGGACTCAGCACCGAGACTGTGTTATTTTCTCTCTGGTGTCGGGGTGGGTGTGGCCGTGGCGGAAACACGCCACATGAAACAGCCTCGATTTAATTTTAAAGTCATGCTGGCCAGCCCACAGCGGCAGAACCAGCGGTCCAGGCCGCCGGGGCCTGCGCCACCCCACCCCTCCCCCCCGGCTCCGGCCCCCCTTTACACGCAGACTTCCCACTTTGTCGTTGTTCCCGGCCCCGCGCCGCCCCTTCCGTCGTCTTTTGGGACCGTCTGATGCTTTTTCGCCAACCCCGGCCCATGCGATCACGTCAGTTCTTCCAACAGGATCCCCACACCGCCCCCTCCCTGCAGAGGCAGCCGCCCAGCCCAAATCCGGCTCCGAGTTTTCCCTCCAGCCGGGAGCCGAGAAGGGGTGGGGACAGCGCGTAGATCCCCGCCCCCGAAAACGGCCACGCCCCCACTCTACAGGCTCCTCCCATCATAACCCCGCCCCCCGCTTGGCACCGCCTTCCTCATCGATCTAGGGCGGCCCCTCCCAAAACCCGGAGACGTGACTCCGCTCCGCACGCCCCTCCCAGCAGCGGTGAAGCCGAGTCTGTAGGCAGGAAGCCCGACCCAGCGCTTGAGGAGCTGCAGGGGACGCGGCGGGCCCGGCGGCTCGGGCCTCCGTCTAACTGGACCCGGGCGCTAGGGCGTGGCAGTAGGAGGGACCCCCCCCTCCCATCCTGCCAAGCTCGCCGCTCGCCCCGTCTCCTAGCAACGCCGTGACGCGCAGGCGCTCTGAGTGCTGGGCCGACGGGACGCGCAGGCGCTTTGGGTGTGGGCCGCCGGGACGCGCAGGCGCTCTGGGTAGGAGGCCGCAGCGCGGGTGAGAGCTGAATCTGGGAGCTGGGGGGGTGGTGGGGTGGGGGTGGGAGTGGAGACGTGGGGGGGCGCCGGCGGCGAGGGGGGCCGTCCTTGGACTCTGCATTCCCAGCTTTTAGCGCCCCTAGAAAGCCGCGCTCCACGGAGCCTTAAGATCGTCATTGCAGACCCCCAGCTGCATTTTTTGTTGTTGGAATCGAGCCGTTTGCCCTAAGAATTATTTTTGAGAAAAACGTGTAAGAGCGTATTTGATGGTCATTTACACAGACGCTCCTGGTGACGGCGGGCACCCTGGGCTCTGACACAGGGCTGCTGTGAGCCTCCTGTGGAGAAGACCCAGCCTAGGATGTGTGTGTGTGTGTGTTTATGGGGGACACGCACCTGCCTGGGACCCCGACGGTCAGCTGACTTATGAAGCACTGAGCACCCTGGCTGGCTGGTTACTTACTGAGTCAAAATAGCATTTCCCTCTGTGCTCGGCGGTTTTGATTGTGAAGATTCCCATTGTGAGGTATCCGCCCTGTTTTGTGAAAATGCAATAGGATTTACTCCTGGGTGTGTGTAATGTCTGCTATTTCCGAGTGCAAGTAGACAGGAAGCAGGAGTAGGCTGTGTGCATGGGCTGCGTGTGTCTCTGTGCATCTGTGTATGTATAAGCATGTGCATATGCATCACTGTGTTGGTATATGTGCATGTGTGCGCACACGTGTGTCTGTTGGTATGTGCATCTCTGCATGTATAAGTGTGTGAGGTATGTGCGTGCATGTGTCTGTGTACATGTGCACGTGTGTGTGGGAAAGGACGCTGTCTTTCCATCAGAGAAAGCTGGTGAATGGAAGAAAAGCTCCATGTAGGTAGTGTCCTGATACTTCCTCTAATCCTTTGAGGCAAAACCAGGGGACACTAGGCTGATTCGAGGATAACCACCTGCTACTTGGTACTGGGCGCTTCACTGCGTGAAAAATAACCCTCGCCATATAACTCCCTCCACAGAAGAGCGGAGGATGTTTGTCCCGAGATCTCTCAAAGTCAAGAGGAACGCCCCGGACGGCGGCCATAGCTGCCCGGCCAAGAAAGCGAAACCAGACGCCGAAGTCGTGAGGTGGGATGCTGGGAGCGGTCACCCAGCGGAGACTGTTGCTACGGGAGACACCGCAGCTGCCCACAGGCCACAGGCCGGGCCCGAGCAGGGCGCCCAGGACAGCCATCCCTCGGAAGAGCCTGTCAAGTCGTTTTCCAAAATGCAGCGCTGGGCGGAGCCCGGGGAGCCCGTGTGCGTCGTCTGTGGCCGTTACGGGGAGTACATCTGCGACCAGACGGACGAGGACGTGTGCAGCTTGGAGTGCAAAGCGAGGCACCTCCTGCACGTGAAGGAGAAGGAAGACAGGTCTGTGCTCGGCGGCCCCCCGGGAGCCGGCTCGCCGCCGACGCCCTACGTCTACAGAGAGCACCCCTTCATCGCCGGCCTCCGGGAGGACCAGGTCGAGAACCTCAAACAGCAGCTGGGCATTTGCGTCCAAGGGCAGGCTGTGGCTAGGCCCATTGTGGACTTTGAGCACTGCGGCTTCCCTGAGACCTTGAACCTCAACCTGAAGGCGGCCGGCTATGAGGTGCCGACCCCCATCCAGATGCAGATGACTCCCGTGGGGCTCCTGGGGCGGGACATCCTGGCCAGCGCGGACACGGGCTCGGGGAAGACGGCCGCCTTCCTCCTGCCTGTTATCATGCGCTCTCTGCCCGAGGTGAGTTCAAGTTCGTCCGGAATGAGGGAGGCATCCACCCACCCACCTCCACGCTCACCGGGCTTCACGTGGCAAAGCGAGCCTCTGGATCTTCAGAAGTGAGGAGTGTGTCTGAAAAACGTAACTTCAGGGAATTTTAAAATATATATATATTTTTATTGGTTTCAGAGAGGAAGAGAGAGAGAGAGAGAGAGAAACTTCAATGATGAGAGAGAATCATTGAATTCTTCCTTTCTGAAATCAATAAAAAACACACATGGAGTGGCCAGATGATGATGATCTCTGAACGCATCATCATCTGGCCACTCCGTGTCTATCCTATATGATAAAAGGCTAATATGCAAATTGTCCCCTTGACCAGGAGTTCCACCGGCAGGCAGGCCGGCAAACCACCTATGTCCCCTCCCCCTGGTCAGGCTGGCGGGACCCCACCCATGCAGAAATTCATGCACTGGGCCTCTAATATATATATGTTTATACACACACACACTCACACACTGAGTGGCCAGATTATTATGCGTTCAGATTTCATCATCATCTGGCCACTCAGTGTATATGTACACACACACACGTACATATATATATATGTGTGTGTGTGTTTTTAAAAAAATTTGCTCACATCCACAGGAATGAACTGTTGGCGTCTCTAGGTCTGTTCTCCGTCTTTGCAGGGCCCGTGTCCGTCCGCGCTCATCCTCACCCCCACGAGAGAGCTGGCCGTTCAGATCGAGAGACAAGCCAAAGAGCTGATGAAGGGCCTACCGCGCATGAAGACCGCGCTGCTGGTGGGGGGCCTGCCCCTGCCCCCCCAGCTGCACCGCCTGCGGCAGCGGGTCAAGGTGAGCGGCCCGTTCGGCAGGGCGCCCTTGGACGGCCTCATGGACCGGGGTCTCCTTCCTCGGGGAAGGGCTGCGTGTGACCCTCAGTGGCCTTTGTATTCTTGCCACGTCAGGGCAAGCATTTCTTTTAAAATATATTTTTAATTGATTTCCTACACAGAGAGGAAGGGAGAGGGAGAGAGAGTCAGAAACATCGACGAGAGAGAAACACTGATCAGCTGCCTCCTGCACGCCCCCTACCGGGGATGTGCCCACCACCACGGGACATGCCCTTGACCGGAATCGAACCTGGGACCCCTGAGCCCACAGGCCGATGCTCTATCCACGGAGCCACACCGGTCAGGGCAGTGCGAGCATTTTCGAAGCTGGTTCCCTGTGGGAAAGGGGAGGGCCGTGTTCACGGATGCGGGCTGCACGCCATGACTGTCGGACGCTCACACAGGCGTCTCATGGAGCCACCACACGTGGGCCCGGACCTGGACTCGAACCGGCGACCCCATGGTACGTGGGTTGAGGCTCAGCCGCGGAGCCACACCGGCCGGGCTACTCACATTTATTTATATTTTTATCGGCTTTTCCCCAGGTCGTCATAGCAACCCCCGGCCGCCTCCTGGACATCATGAAGCAGAGCTCCGTCCAGCTCCGCGGCGTGAAGATCGCGGTTGTGGATGAAGTGAGTGACCGGAAATGTCCGTGGCGCGTTGCTCTGCAGTTTGTGGGCTGTTCTATAAAATATATTTTTTTATGGATCTCAGAGAGGAAGGGAGAGGGAGAGAGAGAGATGGAAACACCCACAATGAGAGAGAATCATGGACCGGCTGCCTCCTGCACGCCCCCTACTGGGCATCGAGCCCGCAACCTGGGCGTGGGCCCTGAGCGGGAATCGAACCCTGACCTCCTGGTTCCTAAGTCGATGCTCAACCCCTGAGCCAGGCGGCCGGGCTGGCCGCTCTTCTTCAAGGTGGTGCTGCTTAAACATGCCCCGTGCGGACCGCAGCTAAGGGAAGGTGTGGGCATGCAATCGAACCCTGGGCCGCTGTTTCTAATGGGCAGAAAGCAGGCTCAGCCGCACCGTTGCCCGCACACCTCCGACTCTGATCACCTCTGACTGTATCCGAGTTGTGTGACGTAGTGACATCGTATAGACGTTCATATAAACGTGCCTTTTTCCCCAATCGACCCTTTGCGTTTTGACGTGGTAGAAGCTGTTTCTGTGTAAGGGTTTTTTCATTTGTTACTGGAGTCTTTCTTTGGGTGACCTGGGTTTTAACGTCCAATTGGGCTCATGTTAAAATGGTGTTTCAGCCCGGCTGGCGTGGCCCAGCGGTTGAGCGTCGACCTATGAACCAGGAGGTCATAGTTCGAATCCCGGTCAGGACACATGCCCGGGTTGTGGGCTCCATGCCCAGTAGGGGGTGTGCCAGAGGCAGCCGATCCATGATTCTCTCTCATCATGAATGTTTCTTTCTCTCCCTTCCTCTCTGAAATTGGTAAGAAATCTACACTAATAAAAGAATAAGATGCAAATTGACCATACCTTCACGACACCCACCAGCCAATCAGGAGTGAGTATGCAAATTAACCCAACAAAGATGGCAGGTTAATTTGCATGCACAGACGCCTAGTGGCGGGGGGCCGGGCGGGACGCTTGTGTCGTTGCCATACGTTCCGCACCACCCCAGCCGCGCCGGGCCTCTGGGCAGCATGGGAAGGTGGAAAGGTGGCTCCGTCCAGAGCAAAGGCAGCGCCGGCAGCCAGGGTAAGGAAGGCCCATTCTTGCACGCATCTTCGTGCACCGGGCCTCTCGTTCCACATAAAATAATCAGACGAAACGGCGTCGTTTCAGGCCGACACCATGCTGAAGATGGGGTTCCAGCAGCAGGTGCTGGATGTCTTGGAGAGCGTCCCCCCCAGCTGTCAGACGGTCCTGGTCTCGGCCACGATCCCCGCCAGCATAGAGCAGCTGGCGCGCCAGCTCCTGCGCGACCCCGTGCGGATCACGGCCGGCGCGGAGAACCTGCCCTGCCCCCACGTGCGGCAGATTATCCTGTGGGTGGAGGAGCCCGCCAAGAAGAAGAAGCTGTTTGAAATCCTGAACGTGAGCGGCAGCGCGGGGGGAGCCCGGCCCCTGGGTGGTGCCCGCACCCCTCACAGGTCTTACGAGGGGGAGTGTTAGGTGCAGCCTTCGGGGAATTTGGCCCAGGTCTCTACTAATAGATTGCTTTACCTGCCTCAGACTCCTGTGAGAATCCATGAAAAAATTTTTTAAATATATATATTTTATTGATTTTTTTGCGGAGAGGAAGGGAGAGGGAGAGAGAGTTAGAAACATCGATGGGAGAGAAACATCCATCAGCTGCCTCCTGCACACCTCCCACTGGGGCTGTGCCCGCAATCAGGGTACATGCCCTGGACGGGAATCGAACCCGGGACCCTTCAGTCCGCAGGCCGATGCTCTATCCACTGAGCCACACCGGTGAGGGCCGTGACAAATTTTTAAAAATGTATTTCTGTTGATTTCAGAGAGGAAGGGAGAGGGAGGGAGAGAAGAAAACATCGAACATCCATGATGAGAGAGAATCACGGATTGGCTGCCTCCTGCACGCCCCCCCCCCCTCCCCCCCACTAGGGATCATGTGTACAACCCGGCACGTGCCCTGACCGGGAATCGAACCACCATCTCCTGGTTCAGAGGTCAACGCCCAACCACTGAGCCACGCCAGCCACGCTGATTGCCCTTAACTTTTTAAAATTATCGGTGCGTAGAAGGGCGGCGGACTGTTGTGGCTTCTGTCTGTACGTATTTTATTTATTTATTTCTAATTTCATTTTACAGTTTAAAGTATTACAAATAGTGGTGCCGATGTCTCCTTTCCGCCGGCCTCCCCTACCGGCCGGCACATTCCCTTCCCCCCCTCCCCCCAGTGTCTTGTGTCCAGTGGTGTTTGTGCATATTTTAAAGAAAATCACTTGCCCTCACCGGTGTGGCTCAGTGGATAGAGCGTCGGCCTGCGGACTGAAGGGTCCCGGGTTCGATTCCGGTCAAGGGCAGGTACCTTGGTGGCGGGCACATGCCCAGTAGGGGGCGTGCAGGAGGCAGCTGACCGATGTTTCTCTCTCATCGATGTTTCTATCTCTCTCTCCCTCTCCCTTCCGCTCTGTAAAAATATCAGTAAAATATGTTTTAAAAAAAGAAAACAGAAAAACACTCGTGTCCACAGGCTATGCCCGCTCCCTCCTTCACGACGTTTATGACCCTGCCGGTAACCAGCTTAGCCGGATGCGGCAGGAGAACTTCCCGTGGAGGACGTTTCCGAGTAACCTTAAGGCGCGCCCTTTGTCCCCCCAGGACAAGAAACTGTTCCAGCCGCCCGTGCTGGTGTTTGTGGACTGCAGGCTCGGGGCGGACCTGCTGAGCGAGGCCGTGCAGAAGGTCACGGGCCTGAGGAGCGTGTCCATGCACGCGGAGAAGCCGCAGACGGAGAGAAAGAGCATCCTGGAGGTTCGACACGCAGGCCCCCGTCTCATCTCGGTCCCGGAATCGGTGTTGCCTCATTTTCAAGAGACGCTGGTATAACCAGCCGGTGTTTCACGCCGACCCTTTTTAAAAAAATCCTCACCCGAGCCCTGGCCGGTGCGGCTCAGTGGATAGAGCGCCGGCCTGCGGACTGAGGGGTCCCGGGTTCGATTCCGGCCGGGGGGCACGTGCCTGGGTTGTGGGCTCGATCCCCAGTGGGGGACATGCGGGAGGCGGCCCCTCAATGGTTCTCTCTCCTCATGGATGTTCGTATCTCTCTCTGTCTCCCTCTCCATGCTTCTCTGCAATCAATTAAAAATAATATCTTTAAAGTCCTCACCCGAGGATATGTTTTTATTGATTTTAGATAGAGAGGGAGGAAGAGGGAGAGAAACATCCACCGGTTGTCTCTCGGGATGGAACCCGTCACCTACGTATGTGCCCTTTGCCCGGATCGGGAATCAAACGGTAACCTTTTTGGTGTACGGGGATGCTCCCACCCACCGAGCCACGCCGGCCAGAAAGGAAGGGAAAGGGATAAAGAGAGAGAAATAGAAATGAGAGCGAGATCGATCGGCTGCCTCCCGCACGCCCCCTATGGGGGATCCAGCCTGCCACCTGGGCGGGTGCCCTGCCCGGGAATCGAACTGTGACCCCCTGGTTAACGGATTGATGCTGAACCACTGAGCCACACTGGCCGGGCTAAAGCAGACCGTTTTTTTTTTAACGAATGAGAACTCGAGGCAGGCAGTGACCGAAGCTGACTGCCCCTCCTGCCAGCTTCTGTGTTTGGGGAGCGGTCAGCCTGGTCCCCAGGGATCGTCCGCCCACGAGGTGATGAATTCAGGAGCCACCGTTTCTGACATCAGAGTGGGCTGGGGCAGAGCCTAGCTCCCCTCTGGGAAAGGTTTGTCTGAGGAACAGAAAACGTCCCGGGGGCGGGGGGCCTGGATGGAACCTGAGCCGCACCCATTTCCCCCTGGTATACTAAGTTTCCTTCTTGAAAAGATACTGCAACAATGTTGCAGAAAGTGTCAGGAAAAGGAAAGGCATCTCCAGTCTGTAAAACCACATGAGACACAGTTCTGGGGGGGGGTGGGGTCGCCAACCTTTCGGACCTCAGACCACCCGGGGTCCGCGGACCCTCGGTCGGCGACCGCTGCTCTGAGCAATGCCTTTTGTCGCTTTTCTGCAAAGGGCCTGCTGGACGGAGCCCACGAGGTGGTGGTGAGCACGGGCGTCCTGGGACGAGGGCTGGACCTGGTCAGGGTCAAGCTGGTGGTGAACTTCGACATGCCTTCGAGTATGGACGAGTACGTGCACCAGGTAAGGGGGTTTCTGTGTTACCGCGTGACTTCCCTTGGGCAAAGCCGTTGTCAATATAACGACGAGTGAAAGGAAAAAGTTCTGTGAGGGACATGGCACTTGGTTTTTATTTTTGTGCTTTTAAGACATATGTATGCCTAGCGCTAGCTGATTTGGCTCAATGGATGGGGTGTTGGCCTGTGAACTGAAGGGTCCCGGGTTCGATTCTGGCCAGGGGCACATGCGTGGGTTGCGGGCTCAATCCCCAGTGCAGGGCGTGCAGGAGGCAGCCGATCCATGATTGTCTTTCATCATGGATGTTCCTATCTCTCTCTCCCTCTCCCTTCCTCTCTGACAGCAATAAAATACATATATTTTTAAAAAAGATATATACGCCTATAAACTAAATTTTGTTTTTAAAAAACTCTGTGCTTAAATCCTAATTAGAAATGATAACCTACAATGCCACTTACATTTTCTTAAGTAATTGGTTTCTTATTTCTTTTGATTTCCTTTTTATTCCTTTTTAAAATTTTAATATATTTTTGTTGATTTCAGAGAGGAAGGGAGAGGGAGAGAGAAACATCCACGATGAGAGAGAATCACGGATCAGCTGCCTCCTGCACGCCCCCTATTGGGGATCGAGCCTGCAACCCGGGCCTGCGCCCTGACTGGAATCGAACCCGGGACCCTTCAGTCCGTGGGCCGACGCTCTATCCACTGAGCCGCACCGGCTAGCTCCTTTATATTTCTTATTCTCTTCAGTGAGCAAGTTAATGGCTTTCAGAACCAGAAAAAAAAGGGGGGGAGGGGGAGAGGCTTATTTTACGTGGATACTTCTGGCCGGAATACAACGAGCCGGCCACAGCGTTCGATTTTGAGGAATCGCGTCTTCATCTCCTCCTCATATCCGTGTCGCTCTAGCCTTTCCCTTTTCAAGTGCGTCTCTCTCCATTGCTGCCAGAGATGCCAACCGGGAGCTCTCCTTTCGGGCGGACACAGAGCCGCCTCTGAGCCGTTATCTCCCCGGCGCTGCCGGCTTCCTTCTCCGGCGTCACTTACCGGCCGTGCAAGGAGCCCTTTCTCCGGTGCCCGCAGCGGCCCCTGGGGGCCACCTTCACCCGGGTCGCCCAGGAGGCCTCAGGCCGAGACGCCACCCCCTGCGTGGTGCTCAGACTTAATTAATGGCCCTTCAGCACCCCCACCCCGTCAGGTTGTGTGGGAGCCTTTCTAACGTATTAAGATACCTAAGAAGCGCCGGGCCAGCGTGGCTCAGCGGTGGAGCGCCGACCTCTGAACCAGGAGGTCAGGGTTCCATTCCCAGTCGGGGCACACGCCCGGGGTGCAGGCTCGATCCCCAGGGTGGGGCGTGCGGGAGGCAGCCGATCCGTGATTCCGTCTCCTCATGGATGTTTCTGTCTCTCTCCCCGTCTCCTTCCTGTCTGAGATCAGTAATGAAATCTGTTTAAGAAAATAAAATAAAATAGGTAAGGAGCTGCTCTGCTCTCTAAGCAGAGGGTGCTGCTAGCACGCCCGAACCTTTCCTCCGGTCCCAAGGTCGACCCTCCGCGTTCACATTGGCGGAGCAGCACGCAGTCACACCGGGTGGCCGCCCGCCGCCAGGATGGCTCAGGCCTCGCTCGTCTGTCTGTCTGTCTGTCTCCGTCCTTGGAGCACACATTCACACAGCAACAAGGAACACGAGTAACTAGAGATTAACAAGAGATGTAAATGCAAAGTAAGCCCTCACCCTGGAGTGGTCATCCGTGTTCACGTTGCAGAAATGCACACGCACATGTGTGCGTATGTATACACATGTGTGCATATGTGTGTACATGTGTGCATATGCATACATATACAAATAGGTATTTGGGCTGTTTCTCTTTTTTAAATATATTTTTTTATTGATGTCAGAGAGGAAGGAAGAGAGAGAGAGAGAGAGAAACATCCATGATGAGAGAGAATCACGGATTGGCTGCCTCCTGCACGCCCCGCACTGGGAATCGAGCCCACCACCCGGGCCCGGGCCCTGACCGGACTCTCCGAACCCAGGACCCTTCAGTCCACAGGCTGACTCTCTACCCACTGAGCCACACCAGCTGGGGCCGGGCTCTTTCTTAAATATATGCCAGTGGCAGCCACTAAAGCGACTCCACAAATACATTGAGAGACCCACTCCAAGCAGCTGCTCTCTGAACGACGGTTAGTCTCGGCCAAGCTAATCCCGACATCCCGGGCCCCCCCTCCTTTCTCGGGACGCTGGGGTTTCACGGGCACACCCTGCAACGCCCCCGTCCGCCTCTCGCTCCAGGTCGGCCGCGTGGGGCGGTTAGGCCAGAAGGGCACGGCCATCACCTTCATCAACAACAACGCCAAGCGGCTCTTCTGGGACGTGGCCAAGAGAGTGAAGCCCACGGGCTCCCTCCTGCCGCCGCAGCTGCTCAACTCCCCGTACCTGCGCGACCAGCAGCGGCGGGAGCAGCAGGGCGCCCGGCAGGCCCAGAACCCGCTGGTCACGGGCGCCAACCTCATGGACATCATCAGGAGGCACGACAAAGGCAGCGCGCAGAAGTGACGCGTCGCGCCGCCCGGACACTCCGAGCGCAGCCGTCGGGGGACCTTCTGTGTGTGAGGACTGCGGTTTGAGTCACCGGGACGAGGTCATGAAATAAAAATGGAAAAAAAAAATGTGTGGGGGGCGTTTAGACAAATATTTCTTTTTATGTATGTATTTATATTTTTAAGGGGTGGGGAGGGAACATCTATAATACTTTTAACAATAAAATTGAATTAAAAAAAATTTTCTGCCTGGCCACAGTAGCTCAGTGGTTGAGCGTCGACCTAGGAACCAGGAGGTCAGGGTTCGATTCCCGGTCAGGGTTCGATTCCCGGTCAGGGCCCATGCCCGGGTTGTGGGCTCGATCCCCAGTAGGGGGCGTGCAGGAGGCAGCCGATCCATGATGCCCTCTCATCATGGATGTTTCTCTCTCTCTCCCCCTCGCCCGTCCTCTCTGACATCAATCAATAAATTAGGGAAAAGATACCTTTCCTATGGCAGGCTGAGCAGCACGCAGGTTGGGGAATTCACTGGTGGGATGCACTCCGACGCCCCTGTGTTGCCTTGGTATTTCCCGCTGACCGCAGTGGACACGGCGCTTGCTCACCCGGGAGGCAGGCCTGGTCCGGGAGGCGGCAGGTCATTCAAGGTGACTGTCCTGGCGGCCGCCGGTAAGCCGACTCCGGGGAGATAGGGCCCTTTTGTTGTCAGCGAGGCTCCCTGAGCGTGACCCCGCGGGCCGGGTCGCCGCGTGAAACCGAGCGGGGATAATTAGGTGAGCGGTCGTGTCCCGTCCCGCCGGGCCCTGCTGTACAATTACCTGGCATGACGTGTGACACATGCAACCTCATTGCACACAACAGCCCGGAAGTAGAAGGCAGGTGTTTATTATTTAGAGACGTTTACAAGGAGCAATTTACAGCTCGGCCGGCGCAGCTCAGTGGTGGAGCGTCAACTTATGAACCAGGAGGTCAGGGTTCGATTCCCGGTCAGGGCACAGGCCCGGGTTGCAGGCTCCATCCCCAGTGAGGGGCGAGCAGGAGGCAGCCGATCATGAATCTCTCCCTCTCCCTTCCTCTCTGAAATCAATAAAAATATATTTTAAGAAAAGATAAAAAGGGAGAACTGTGACCTTGAACCCCCTTCCCCTGCCCAGTGTCCTGTGCAGAGTGGGGAGTTGGGGGGCACAGGCAGGCACCCCCCCCCCCCCCGCTGCCCGCTCCCAGCCCCCCTGCGGGCGGTGCACCATCCTGATTACCCCGGGCGGACACCTTCAATACAATGGCAGTATTGAGTCCCTGTGTCCTCAGGTGAGAAGGTAGGGTTTCCGATGAGCCTGCGAGGACGTGGACGCGGAGTATCGGGTGCCACATTCCAGGAATGGGCCGGAGGGCTGAAGCTCCGAGCCGTCTAGGGAAACGGGCAGAAACGGGGCTACGGACACGCAGCCTCACGAGGCGGGGAGGCCCCGCGTGGAAGCCGGACCTCTAACACATTTAAATGGGGCCTCACGGAGTCGCTGACCGTCAGGAGGAGAGAGCCGGGGGCTAGACCACAGCGACTTCTCTTTTTGTGTTTGTTTTGTTTGAAAGCTATTTTTGTGTTGATTTCAGAGAGGGAGACAGAAACATCCGTGATGAGAGAGAATCCTGATTGGCTGCTTCCTGCACACCCCTCCCCCCCCCCCACCGGGATGGAGCCTGCAACCCGGGCCTGTGCCCTGACTCGGAATCGAACCCTGACCTCCTGGTTCCTAGGTCGACGCTCAAGCACGGAGCCGCACCGGCTGGGTGGGATCTCCTGGATCAGAGAGGTGACAGATCCTGCTCCTGTCACGCGTGAGGAGGGTCTCAGGGCTTGCTCAGAACCCCGGGGGACAGTCCTCTCCATCCTCACTGAACCCTAGAGCTTCCTTGATATACACACAGGTTACCCAGTAGACCCTGGGGCTGACAATGGCTTTTTGACTCTTACCAATCTTCTCTGGAAGGAACCCGGCGTGATTCAAAGAGGAGAGAGCGTCTGGAACGCTCGCTGATGCCCGAGCGCTCCTCTTTCTGTATTAAAAAGGGATTACTAGCTTCCTGGAACGTCCGGCCTCTTCTCCAATGACGGGCAGACTTGCTCAATGGATTTAGGTTGGGCCACCGAGGGGGTCACGACGGAATTCCTCAAGATTTCACCAACCGGTCAGCCCGCCACGTGCAGGCGCGCACTCCCAAGGCTCCTGGCCCGGCACGTGTGTTCGCATTTAGAGAGAAAGTACAAAACCTGCCCAATTTAGAGGCGGCCGTTGTGTGTAAGGCTTGCAGAAACTTGAGGACCACAAGAGTCTCTGTCGAGGCGGCCGCCCAGGACAGTGGCTCGAACCAGAGACGCGGCAGTGAGAAGGCAACGCGACACAAACTCCTACAAAGCAGGGCAGTACAGCCCACGTTTCGCCACTTAAAAAGCATGAAACGGAGTAAATGGTAATAAATATGTATCCCCAGGGACTGTTCGCTGGCCGGAGGGAAGGTTTTCCTGTGAACCTTAACCTAATCTAAAAGGCTTCCTTCCAATGGGCTTGCATCACTTCTTCTTTTTTTTAAATATCTTTATTGATTTCAGAGGAGAAGGGAGAGGGAGAGAAACATCCATGATGAGAGAGAATCATGGATCAGCTGCCTCCTGCACGGTCCCCCCACTTCCCACCGGGGATCGAGGCCACGACCCCGGACATGTGCCTCAACCAGGAACCGAACTGTGACCTCCTGGTTCCTAGGTCGACCCTCAACCCCTGAGCCAGGCCGGCTGGGCCTCATCTGACCTCTTTCTATGTGTTTTTTCTTTCAGTTTGTCTCCCTCTGGTGGATTTTTTTTTAAAGGCTTGCTTTTATTTTCAGAATAACTGGATTATTTGGAACCGTGAAGAGGGAAGAGGAATATTTTGATGTGTGTGTGTGTGTGTGTGTGTGGGGGGGGGGGGGGGGGGGTCCCTGGGACAGGGGAAGCTGAGGCCAGAATGACGGTGGGGGACCCCTGTTTCTCTGAGACCAGAGCTAAGCAGGGGCTAAACCAAAGGGAAGAGTGGGCAGCTGGTGGCGAAGGAGATTGGAAACTAAGAAAAAGGATCAGTGGGGTTCTTGGCTGCCCTCAGATGCAATTGGTTTCTGAGGCCGTTCCTTTGTGCAGTCCCGTTTCATGCAACAAGCTCGCATGTTCATACACATCGGCTACTGGGACTCTTGACAGTTGCCTGTATACTGGTTAAAACATCGGTCCCTTATATTGACGTACAGCAACCAGTCAATGGATTTTAAAATCCATCTCACATGTGTTCCCTTACTTGAATTTCCTAGCAATCATTGATGTTTTATCTCGTTTTACAAGCACAGAAACCAAGGCTCAGAGAGGTAAAGTGATTTTAGCGATACGTAGGTTTTTGTTTTGTTTTCTTTTTTAAAACTCTTTATTTTTTTATTTTAAAATATACTTTATTTTATTTTTTTTTACAGAGACGAAGGGAGAGGGAGAGAGCTAGAAACATTGATGAGGGAGAAATATCGATCAGCTGCCTCCTGCACAATCCCTACTGGGGATGTGCCCGCAACCAAGGTACATGCCCTTGACCAGAATCGAACCTGGGACCCTTTGGTCCGCAGGCCGACGCTCTATCCACTGAGCCACACCGGTTAGGGCTGTTTTGTTTTTCTAAAAATATTTTTATTGATTTCAGAGAGGAAGGAGATGGGGAGAGAGATAGAAACATCCACCATGAGAGAGAATCATGGATCGGCTGCCTCCTGCACGCCCCACCCTGGGGATGGGGCCCCACAACCCGGGCCTGTGCCCTTGACCGGGAATCGAACCCTGACCTCCTGGGTTCAGTTTTTCCAGTTTGGGATTTTTCAGAATTAAGGGAAGCAAACTCGAGGCAAAACATCCAGTCCATCTCGGATCTCCGCGCTCTGCATCCGAAATACTAGAAAAGCGCAGCGATGACCAACTTGGGGACAAACGGCCACCTTTACGGTGGACAGACTCTGCGCTCGCACTGAAGATGGACAAATGTCTGCCGGGGCCCGGCGGGTCCGGCGTTCAGATTCCCGGAGACCCAGCCACCAGCGCTTCCGGGGGGCGGGAGGAAGCAAAGGCGTGGCGCTGACGCGCCGATCAGCAGCCAATAAGAAGGCGGGGCCGACGCGACGTCAGCGGCAAATCGTAGTGCGACGTCCAGCAAGCCAATCCGATTGCCACATCTTGCAGCCAATTAGAAGGCGGCGCCGACGCGGCCTAAGCCGCTAATCATAACGCGACGCCCAGCAGCCAATCAGAACTCGACTTTCAGTAGCCAATCAGAAGGTGGCGCGCCCATTCAAATTGTGGACACCGGGTCAGCGGACGGTGAGCATCGCGGGCACAGTGTCGGGCCTTCTCCGCGGTGGGGGGCGTGCGAGGCGGGGGTGCCGTGTGTGTGGGTGCGGCCCCGGGGGGTGCGGTCGTGGGGGTGCGGGCGGTGGTCTGGGCTCAGGGCCTCCACGGAGTCCAGGGGAGGAAGGAAGGGAGGGAGGAAGCGAGGGAGAGAGCAAGGACGGGCCGGGCGGCCGGACCTCAGGCTCCGGTCCAGTCTCTCCGCCCAGCGGCGGCGTGAGGAGGTCCCTTCGCGGTGCCGCCCTCGCAGTGACCAGCGAAGCCCAGAATCGCGGGGACGCTGGGGAAGGGCGGGGACTTTTTTCCCTCGGGCTCGTGCCCGTCTGGTGGAGAACTTGCCCAGACGTCCCATGGGTGGGTGTGAGCCGCGAAGGGTGTCCAGCTGCGGCGGAATGGCTTGCCTTTCCATGTACCTGCCGAGGAGGGAGGCTGCCTGGAGATGCTTATGTCCAGGGTGTGGTTTACTTAGAACTTTCAAAAGACTGCCTTAAAAATTAACTTCTGGTATTTCTGTTCTTTTTTTTTTTAAGTATTTTTTTTTTTATTGATATCAGAGAGGGAGAGAGAGAGAGAGAAACATCAGTGATGAGAGAATCCTTGATTGGCTGCCTCCCCTACCGGGGATAAAGGCTGCAACCCGGGCATGTGACCTCCTAGTTCATAGGTTGACTGATGTCCATAGGCTGCCTCTTCCTTTTCTGAACCCGGCCGGAATGTCCTGTATATTGAACATTTCCAAGCCTGTAGGCCATTGTTCTGTTTTGTTTTCATATTTGTTGACCGGTCCTCTTGTTAGGATTTTGACCGATTCAGCCTCGGTGTGGCTTGAAAGAATTCTGCCCATAACCCACTAGGCATTCCTGTTTGTACTAGTAACATCTCTTCAACATGTATTAGGAAAACGCTTCTCAGTCTTTGACTGAGGTGCTAGGGTTTCCTTTAACGCCCCCGCCTCCCTGATCCCCAAACTGGGGGTACTTTAAAAAATAAAAAAAATAAAAACACTTGGCTGACATGTACTTTTTACATCTTTTAAGTCACTTGGCACCTTTGATCTGCTATAAGGGTGATGTGTTTATTCCTTCTAGACCAGTGGTCGGGAAACTCATTAGTCAACAGAGCGGCAAACCCCATGTGGCTCGCGAGCCGCCCTTTGCCGACCACTGTTCTAGACTAAGGAACTAAGAATAGGGGTCTTGTCTTTGGAACCCGTAGCATTTGCATAATGGGGACGTGATAAGCATGTGTGAGGTGATGACCGTAAGCTCTTTGAGGGCGGAGATTTGTCTGAGCTGCTTGGAAACGGTTCTGAGCTGGACATCGGAACTTATTCTCATGTCCTCAAAGGTCCTCATGTCTTTGAAGCCTGTTTGTGGTCTGTGCAATCTAATTTTTTTTTTTTTTTGGAACTTAACAGATACTTTGGGAAACGGAGAGGTCAGAGGAGCATCCAGAGAAGAGTGCAGAGGCTTCAACAACATCCCTTTAAGAGTAACTCGCTGCCGCAATGTCAGTCTACACGGCACACCGAGGGAGCAGCGGTGGCCTCCCCGGGGCTCCTGATTCCCAGAGGAGCTCTTCACCGCACAGCCGCAGCCTCGGGAGCAGCCTGAGGCAGCCCTCCGGCGCGGATGTGTCCGAACGCGAAAACGATGACCCGTTCCTGAGCTCCGCAAGGAAACTCCGGCACATAAATAGCACTTACGTTATTTCTGCCTGTCAGACACCTGGGGATACGCCCCTTACCCCTAACCCTGCGGGTAGACTGACCCTTCAGAGGAGAGTTACAAGAAACAAAGAATCCTCGTTGCTTGGGAGTGAGGTGGGAGAGTCATCCGAAAGAAAGACAGAACCACGTCTTAGGTTACAACGTTGCGTTGGAGCAGGTTCTGTGGGCAGGCAGGCAACAGCTGGAGCAGATTCTGTGGATAGGCGGACAGCAGCTGAAGCAGATTCTGTGGACAGGAGGACAGCAGCTAAAGCAGATTCTATGGACAGGAGGACAGCAGCTGAAGCAGATTCTATGGACAGGAGGACAGCAGCTGAAGCAGATTCTATGGACAGGCGGACAGCAGCTGAAGCAGATTCTATGGATAGGCGGACAGCAGCTGAAGCAGATTCTATGGACAGGCGGACAGCAGCTGAAGCAGATTCTATGGACAGGCGGACAGCAGCTGAAGCAGATGCTATGGACAGGCGGACAGCAGCTGAAGCAGATTCTATGGACAGGCGGACAGCAGCTGAAGCAGATTCTGTGGACAGGCGGACAGCAGCTGAAGCACATTCTATGGATGGGACAGCAGCTGGAGCAGATTCCGTGGGCAGGTGGACAGCAGCTGGAGCAGATTCTGTGGATAGGCAGACAGCAGCTGGAGCAGATTCTGTGGATAGGCAGACAGCAGCTGGAGCAGATTCTGTGGATAGGCGGACAGCAGCTGGAGCAGATTCCGTGGGCAGGTGGACAGCAGTTGAAGCAGATTCCGTGGGCAGGCGGGCAACAGCTGGAGCAGATTCAACGACACAGAGCATGGGAGGTGCTGCAGCAAGTGACGGTGCTTCACGGGACATGGGTAGGAGTGCCAGGGTTGTCAACAACGAGGAAAACTCCCGCACTGCATCTTCTGTGTCCTCAACTGAAGACAGCGACGCTGGACTGGTGGCCGATGAGAAAGACGGGGGAGCGTTTTCTGCCCTTGGGGGAGCACGTGACGGCGAGACACACGGGTACTTCAGTCATAGCACGCCCATCCGTTCCCAGGCAGAGGCCGAGGAGGCTCGGCCCAGACACATGGCCTTGAAACCCGTGCAGAGCACGTTGGATGCCAGAGTGTCGGGAGCAGGAAACTTGCATCACACAAGTCTTGGGAAGGAAGTCGCAAAAAACACAACTAAGTTTGGAAGCCTAGGAAAAGGGACGCCTATGAGACGTATTGCAGAGCACTCATGGACCCCACGGTGTGGCACGCCTCAGCCTCGGAGCACGGCGATGTCCACCCTGAAACCCAGGACGCCCAGCTCCCAAGGTCAACAGAAGCCAAGACGCTGTCTTTTCGCAAATAAAAGGGAAGGGTCACGCGAACATACGTTCCCTCCCAAGGCGGAGGCTGCGGCCCAGAGCACCTCCACCCAGAGGGACTCCTTAAAAGTGGAGAGCAGCCAGGTCACGGTGGCAGTCCGCGTGAGGCCTTTCAGCAAGAGGTAGGTCACACCTTTGGAACCGAAGGCGGGGCTGGTGGCGCGGAACACGCCCGGTCCGCCTTTGGAAAGCCCCGGTGCTCACGCGTCTCGCCCTTGTCGGTGACATCTTCATAGAGAGAGCTTGGGTTGAGTTGCAGTGCGTCGATTATTTTAGGGGATTGGCCGTGTCCCAGGGATGGGCCGGGTGGTTTCCAGGATAAATTCTGATCTGAAGCAGAGTTGGGGGCGAAAAGGGATCTCGGGGGCCAGACCAGGATCTAGTGCTTCCTGCAGATCGGGAGCCAGTGAGAGATTTCCACCAGGTCTGAGGTGGACGTGAAGGTCCGAGGCTCCGAGGGAGGGGCCTGGGGGGCAGGAGGGACCTGGGGGGCAGCGGGAGCAGCAGGGGGAGCCAGAGGCGGTCAGCTGGGCTTGCTGGAGTTACATGTGTACACCTGGCCAGCTTTCTATAGACTCGTGCCTCCGAAGTTTCTTTACAAAGCACGAAAAGTGCGTTTCCAGATTTGAACTGAAGCGGACAGGTAGACCACAGCAATCGGGAAAAGGGAGAGACCAAGAGGCAAAGGGAAAAGATGGAAAATGCCGTAAAAGTAGCGCCCACTTTCCGGGCGAGAAACCGGAGCTCCCTCTTCCCTGGAGTGGAGGCAGGAGCCCCGGGAACTGTGTTTCGGAAACACCTTATAATTATGCCTGCTGCTCTGCATTTTCTTTCCTTTTTAAAAAAATGTTTTTATTGCTTTCAGAGAGAGGAAGGGAGGGGGGCGGAGAGAGAAACATCCATGATGAGAGAATCACGGATCGGCGGCCTCCTGCACACCCCACACTGGGGATGGAGCCCACAACCCGGGCGTGTGCCCTGACCGGGAATCGAACCACAGCCTCCTGGTTCCTAGGTCGACAGTCAACCCATGAGCCACGGCCGTTATATTTCCCACATAAAATGGAAACATCACCCGCCCGGAGGCGTGTTCTGTTCGGCTGGTTGTGAGGTCTTCATACTCAGAATGTCGGCGGTAACCTGACCTCCTTCTCTGTGCTCCTTCTCGAAGAGAGAAGGAGGAGAATGCGGCCCAGGTGGTCTTCCTGAACGGGGAGGAAATCGCCGTGCAACACCCGGACCTGAGACAGGCGTACCGTTTCCTCTACGACGTCTCCTTCTGGTCCTTTGACGCGTGCCACCCGTGCTATGCCAGCCAGGCCGCGGTGTACGAGACGCTGGCGGCCCCGCTCCTGGCCCGAGCCTTGGAGGGCTACAATGCCTGCCTCTTCGCTTATGGGCAGACGGGCTCCGGGAAGTCGTACACGTGAGTGTCGCTGCCGACGTGGTCGGGGTGGGGGCGGGAGGGGGTGTCTTTGGTGAGAAACGGCCTGGCTTGATTGACGGCACACAGTTCTGAGACCACAGGGATCCGGGCTCAGGTCTGCTCAGTGTACACGCTAGTCCTGCGCCCCTGGTCCAGCTGCTGGACCTCTAGGCTTCAGTTCATGCCCAAGAGTCATTGACCTTTTTGAGGGTCATGGGCCTCATTTTACTGGAAAGCAAGCATGTCAAACTCAAAGGCTCACGCGGGCCAAATAAATAAGGCTGAAGCGTATGTGGGCCGCAAAAAACCAAAAGCTTCAATGTTCATAGGAGCGTGGGTTTATTTCGATAGAGACACGCTGAATACAAAGGCTGAAATGAATGCGTCATCGCGAACATAAAATAATAGAACATTTGAATAAAAATGAATATTTGTTCTTGAACATTAACTTACCAGACACTGAATAACTGCACAAATGAATAAGCGTAACGCAAATAAACCTCTTTTCCTTGTTCTCCGAACGCGAAATATTTCTGGTTGCCCACACCAAACAAGTCAGTCCGAGACTAATGCCGTGGCCGTCGGCTGCTAAACCATTCGCCGTGGGTATTCGCGGAGAGAAATGGCGCGCCTGCGCGTAAGGGAACTGAATGCAACAAGATGGTCATAATCAGTCATTAGCGAACGTTGTAGTCTGTTATTAATAATTATAACAGGATAGTGTAAACATTAAGTTACGAAATTTTTATTAAAACGTTTCTTGCATGCCGTTCTATTGGCTAGGCTGCAGAAATATTCGTTGTGGGCTGCATGCGGCCTGTGGGCCATGAGTTTCACATGCTTGCATTAGGGGGAAGGCCCGGAGGTAAGGGTGGGGCTGGGGAGGACCCCGCATCATCCTGTAGCTGGGGGCTCCCGGAGCCACCTGGCCTGCCTGCTGTGCCCACCGCACTGTCCCTGCCAGAGCCCCGGGTGGGGGTGGGAGGACAGGACCGAGGCACAGACACAGGGTGGGTCTCCCTGAGCCCTGCAGTGAGAGGTCTGGGGGTCTCCCTGCGGGGGCACAGGGCTCAGCTGCTCCCAGAACCCGGTCACAGCCGGAAAGGAGGGGCAGGGAGGGTCTGTTTCTCGGGGCTGCTGCTCCCATGACTGCAGACCGGCCTCCACCAACAGGAACGCGGGCTCTCCCCGTTCTGGGCCAGAAGCTGAAATTAGGGTGTCGGGGGCTGTGCTCCCTCCGAGGGCTCCAGCGGAGGGTCCTTCCTGCCTCTTCAGCTTCTGGGGGCGCCTGGCCGCCTCCCTTCGAGCTTCACGCGGCCCCTCCTCCGTCCTCACGTGCCCACTTGGGGTGATCGCGTGGCCCCGCCCCCCAGCAGAGTTTTACAGACCTGCTTGGCTTCCTTCCCCTGTGCGTTCAGGATGATGGGATTCGGTGCAGAACCGGGGATCATCCCAAGGTTCTGTGAAGACCTGTTTGCTCAAGTGGCCAAAATCCAGACCCAGGAGGTAGGTGCCCGGGGTCTGCAGGCCTCGTGCCAGGCTGGAAGGGAGCCAAAGCGGGTTGACGTCAGAGTCGGGGCCCCCAGAGGGAGACGGGGGCCTCATTTCCCACGGCGCAGTGGAGGGCGAGGGCGGGGCGGGCCTGGAGTCCATTCCTCCTGGCCGCGGCGGAGGCGCGTGTGCGGGTCTGCTGTGCCCATGGTGGGAGCCGGGCAGCGCTGCGCACAGACTCCGGAGGACACAGGCCCGAGCGGAGGGCGTGAAGCAGAGGAGAGAAGCGGAAACGCTGCTGACGTGCGAGCTTGGAGTTAAACTCCCGGTCTCTGCGGTTCAGAGAGCGGAATGGAGGAACGGGCCATTAAGTGCTAATAATGAAACTGTCCCAGAACGAGGAGGGGCTGCGTGAGAACCGTAGGAGGGGAGGGGGGCAGGTCTTCTCAGAGAGGGACAGCTGGGCGTGTCAAGGACACAGTCATTACTGGGGGGTGGGGTCACCCCGGGCAGAGGGCGGGGCACCCAGGCGGAGGGCGGGGCACCCAGGCGGAGGGCGGGGCATCCCAGGCGGAAGGCAGTGGGTGCAGCGATTGGAAAGCAAGGACTTGGGAGCGATGGGGTCTAAACGGTTTGCTCTGCTCTAAGTCCGAGCCCGAGATTGGAGGGTGACAGGAGGCCCCTGTCAGGCGCAGTTTGCAGACCACGCGAGGCTTTAGGTCGGAGTTCGGTTGCAGGCTGAGCTTCTCTCCTACCAGGTCAGGTATCACCTGGAAATGAGCTTCTTTGAAGTTTATAACGAAAAAATCCACGACCTGCTGGTGGGCAGAGGGGGAAGCAGGCAGAGGAAGCAGCCGGTAAGATGAAAGCGTTTGTTGCTCGTTCCCGATTTCTGCTTTTATAAATGCCTACGAGTTCTCCAGGTGACACGTAGGACTAGAATGCTGTTGTATAGTAGCAGGTGCCTGGGAGCTACAGTTTAGCTATTGTTATTTAGTAAATAAGCTGAGCATTATCGCCAGTGCAAATTAAGTGAGTTACTAAATGGAACCTTTTTCTTTTAAGCAAGTATCATGTAAAAGATACTTGTTCCAAGATATAGTTGGACCACTTAAACACTCAATCCCAAAAAAGTCTGCAAAGCTAAAAAGCAGTAGAAACTGACAAAAATTGTGTTGTGATTATAGCAATGCTCTTCATTGGATTACTTGGCAAATACATAAGCTTTTTAAAAAATGCTGTTAGAATTTAAAGTTTCAAAATTTTTTTTATTATTGATTTATTTATTAGAATATATTCTTATGGATTTCAGAGAAGAAGGGCAAGGGAGAGAGAGAAACATCAGTGATGAGAGAGATTCATTAATTGGCTGCCTCCTGCACGCCCCACTCTGGGGATCGAAGCATGACCGCTGGGTTCATAGGTCGACGCTCAGCCACTGAGCCACAGCAGCCGGGCTTGAGGCGGTGTTAATGCCTCACAGGTTGGTTTTCGTGGGAACCTTGCAGTTTATTCCTGTTTACTTCTGGGTAAAGTGAAGGCAGATGGACTGACCTTAAACTCAGAGTGTAGGGAAAAGCCACTGAGAATCACCTTTGCACGGACCCCTGCCGTGCGCTGACCACCACTCCTGCTTGCTTCACAGCTGAGGGTCCGGGAGCACCCCGTCTCTGGGCCGTATGTCGAAGCTCTGGCCGTGTAAGTACCGTGTCCCCTGTGTGTTCTCCTGTTTGTACCTTTCCCAGCTCCCTTGGGGCCTGGCGCAGACGATGAATCACACCGAGTAGGAAATACTTGTTCTCCCTTCTGTCCCCTCTCCCGCTGCTGTTTGTTTGTATCGGCTCCTTAAGCCGCCGGGGGAGGAGGTGTGAGATGAGTTCATGGTGAGAGGTGCGGTTTTTTTAAGTATTTTTGATTGATTTCAGAGAGGAAGGGAGAGGGAGACAGAGAAACATCAGTGATGAGAAAGGATCATGGATCCGCTGCCTCCTGACACTGATCCAGCCCACAGCCCGGGCCTGTGCCCTGCGTGGGACGGAACCGTGAATGTTGTCATGGAAACCAGGAATGTTGTCGTGTGAAGACCCTCAGGGGCTTCCCTACTTATTGTGGGAGAATAAGAGCATAACCGACTTTGCCTTTTCCCTTCCCACCAGGAACGCCGTCGGTTCTTACTCGGACATCCAGGTAAGAGGGTTGTATTCACCTTCTTCCCCCTGGATAGTGCCCGTGGCCATGAGCATATGAGAAGAGCCTCCTTAATTGCTGGTCGCAGGAGGAAATGGTGAATCTTGTTCATTTGTCACGAGCAGATTTCGTTTGTTGAACTTTATCCAAGAGAATTTCTCTCCTGAACTAAAAATGAGTCACGTCAGCGTAGAGCTATAGAAATTGCCTTTCACAGTTATTATTTCCCAGGAAGACCTATGTAAGGCAGCAAAGGCTTTTAAAAAGAGTTATTATTTCCCGACTCGGCTATCGGAGGCAGGCACACGGGACGGCGGGCATGCAGATGACGGCACGATAAACACTGCTTAGTGGTTTCACTTTGTGAACTGAGGAAGGTGGGGTCACGGGAGGTGCGGGGGAGCCCGCCCCCGTGGCCGCCGCCGCAGCCTGGCCTCTCTGCCCTGCAGGGCTGGCTGCAGCTGGGGAGCAAGCAGCGGGCCACGGCGGCCACCGGCATGAACGACAAGAGCTCCCGCTCGCACTCGGTGCTCACGCTGTTGATGACCCGCACCCAGGTGGGACCCGCGTCACGCGTCCCCTGCTTCTTAGCTTTCCTTTCGGTCAAAGGTGAAAGGACATTCGTGTGGATACCTGACATCGTTGGGTTTTGGCAAATACACTCAACGACTGAGTCAGGTTTGGTGCATATGGCTATACGTTTTTCTCACTGTTTTAAAAACCAATAACACCGATTATTAGTTTACCATGATAGCATGGATGTCCTATCAACATGTGATACGTTCTCAGTAATGCATGGGGACTATTGTGCCGTATGTGGAAAATCCCGTCAGGAGGTAAAAGGTTCCTTCTAATTCAGCTGGAGGGCCCGTGGCTCCCATAAGGCCGCTCTACACATGTTGGTGAAGGTGTCTCAGCTGTGTGACAGTTCTGCTCGAGCCAGTTTACAAGCTCTGCAGCAAGTTCTGCCAGTCTCTGCAAAACGTCCCATGGACTCGACTTCCTCGAGTCGTTCCCGTCGGACGTTTATGTTGCTTTTGGTCCAGGAGCTGTGAGTGTTTGTTTTTTCGTGAGAGAGAGGGAGAGGAACATAAATGTGTTGTCCTACTTGCTGATGCGGTCGCGGGTTCATCCTTGTATGTGCTCTGACGAGGATGGAACCCGCGGCCGTGGTGTCTGGGGACGGTGCTCTAACCTCCTGAGCTACCCGGCCAGGGCTCCTGCTGCCTTCGCGCTGGGATAAACAGCACCCCCACACGTTACTAAGCTCTGTATCTGCTCACGGTTGTTTCCTTAAAAGCTGTGGCTTTCTATCCCTTTCCAGTCGTTTCTTGAATTTTTGGCACAATCCGCGCACTGCTCAGCGTGTTTGCCACTGTGAGTCACCCAGGATCGCAGGTCCACGGAGGGGTCGCTCGGCTTCGCAAACCAGCGCGTGGCCTGTGCCCTCCTCACAGCTTCCCCTCCCGCAGGCCCCCCTCGGGGGCGAGTCACCAGGGACTGACGCCGTGTCATTTTAACCCCCTTTCGCCGCAGACGGAGCTGGTGGACGGGGAGGAGCACGACCACGCGGTGACCAGCCGCATCAGCCTGGTGGACCTGGCAGGCAGTGAGCGCCAAGGGCCGGCCGGCACCAGCGGGCAGCAGCTGAGGGTGACGGGGCGGGGCTTGCTCCGGGGCGGGGCGGGGCTTGCTCCGGGGCGGGGCTTGCTCCGGGGCGGGGCTTGCTCCCGGGCGGGGCTTGCTCCCGGGCGTTATGCTTAGGAGGTGATGAGGGAGACGCGCTCAACAGCAGCAGGAAACCTCTCTCCTGCAGCTCACAGACTGCACTGCTGGGGGAGGGGTGCGGAGGCCCCGCCTTTTGGTTGTGGTCACTTCCCAGGAACGTTAGGAAGTTGGGAGCCACGAGAAAGCTGGCAGCTTGTGGAAGAGGGTGTGGCGTCGCCTATTCGGAGCAGCGAGCGGTCTGCCCTTAACGCGGGTCTCTCTCGCGCACAGGAGGGCGTGAGCATCAACAAGTCCCTGCTGACCCTGGGCAAGGTCATCTCCGCGCTGGCGGAGCACGGGGGCCGCAGGAGAGCGTTTATTCCGTACCGGGAGTCGGTCCTGACGTGGCAAGTGTCTTTCGAGCTTTATTTTTAAAATTATTTTTAAAAATACATTTTTATGGATTTCAGAGAGGGAGAGAGAGACAGAAACATCCGTGATGAGGGAGGGTCATGGATCGGCGGCCTCCTGCACGCCCCCCACTGGGGATGGAGCCTGCAACCCGGGCCTGTGCCCTGGCCGGGAATCGAACCCGGGACCGGACCCTTCCGTCCGCAGGCCGGCGCCCTATCCGCTGAGCCAGGGCCCCCGTCGTCTTCAGCACTTGCTGAGCTCCTCCCCGCTCAATAGGTCGCGGTGGCCCCGGAATCGGGTGACCGAGCGTGGAGCGTCCTCCCCAGAGTGGCTCCGGTGCGGCCGGGGAGAGTGTCCTGAATCGCCTGGGAGTTGAGCGTGTGTTTAGGCCTGCGCTCTGGTTGTTGCTTCTGAAATAACAGAAACTCGGAGAGAACGGCGTCATGACATGGAAGCACAGCTGCTGGCCGGGGAGGGCCCGCGGAGGGAGACGGCGCCCTGCGCCCGCGTGCCTGTCCCCGCGCTGGGCGTGTGCTCCGTGCGGTCCGCCCTGTGCGGCGGGGCGATGGCTGCGGTGGGCTGCGGGGGCCGAGGCGGAGGCTGACCCCCTCCCCCGCCCTCGCAGGCTGCTGAAAGAAAGCCTGGGCGGCAACTCCAAGACGGCCATGATCGCCACGGTGAGCCCGGCGGCCAGCAGCCTGGAGGAGACGCTGAGCACCCTGCGCTACGCCCGCCAGGCGCGCAGCATCGTCAACGTGGCGCGGGTGAACGAGGACACCAGCGCCCAGCTCATCCGCGGTGAGCGCCCTGCCCTCCCCCTGCGCCGTCGGGCCTCTCGGATGACAATTTGGGCGACGAACAGACGGACGGACATGTGCGACTTCAGCATTACTTCCGGGGCCTCTTTGTAATGACCCTGGCCGTCACCTGCAGTGGTGGAGGGCAGCGCAGGGACCCGGAGGGAGCGTGAGCAGTGAGGGGCCGGCAGGAAAGTGCTAGTGCCGGGGCCACCTCCCGGGCCTCAGGGCTGGGCCGGGGCCACCTCCCAGGCCCGGGCTCAGCCAGGGCTGTAGCAGGAGGGGAGGAGGGGCCGGGGTGGCCTCACAGGGGCGAGCTGCTCTGTCTCGGTCCATCCTCCTGGGTCCCTCACAGGCGACCTTTCTCGTGAAAGTCACTGTGTGCTGCCAGCTTGCAAACCTTTGCTCTGTACCGGCAGGTCCTTGTAGGTTTGCCGAGGGTGGCCCCGCGTCTGTCTGTCCCGGTGGGAACCATAGCACCCCCTTTTCACGTGTCCCGCTGGACAACACGCCATCCTCCCCGGGAGGGCAGACGCAGTAACGCAGGAGCGCTTCCGGTCAGGGCCAGGGGAGGGAGGCGTGGAGGCACCCAGATCCCCGTTCACTTAGGAAGATTTAAAACTCCCAGGAGCCGTGGGAATTGGAGGGCCGCGCTGACCTCTGGTGGAGATGACTCTGTGTCAGGCGTGCGTCTTCTTATAAATATTTAGAGCTGAAAGCAGAAATTGAGAAGCTGAAAGTTGTTCAAAGAAGCCGTCAGCATATTGACCCCGAGCGGTACCGGCTCTGTCGGCAGGAAATCACATCCTTACGAATGAAGCTGCACGAGCAGGAGCGAGCCATGGTGGCGATGCAGAGGTGGGGGACCCCGGGCTGCAGGGCCAGGGGCTCTGGTGGGGTGGGTGGGTCCTGGACGATGCAGCCTCGCCCTTCCTGCCCCCCCCCCCCTCGCCCCCAGCTGCCCAGCCCCAGGCCATCTCATTTAATCCCAAGTGGTTTCATGATCTTTGATTGTTGATTGTTAATCATACACATGCATGTGTTTTTAACTATGAATTCTGTTTGTTTTTGGAAAGAGCGTGGAGAGAAAAATTTGAGCAGGCTGAAAAAAGAAAACTTCACGAAATCGAGGAGTTACAGGTAGCTGTCATAGAAGGGCGCCAGCGAAACGCAGGTTAAACGCCTCGAGCACATGCTGGCCCTGAAGGAAGCAGGGCCCTAGAGGGGGTCAGCGTGAAGGCGTGCGGAGGTCAGGGTGGTGCTTGGAAGGTGAGGGGCATGGGGCGTCGCTGGGACGGCGCACGGAGAAATTCACGGCCTTCGCTGAGAGCCCTTGGGTAGAGAGAAACCTTTCACCAGGACCGCTCATTGCCAGCGCATCTCACAGCGTCACGCTGTGGCCACGAGTCTTTTCTCCCTCCGGCTTCAGAAAGCAGGAATCACCTTCCAAGTGGACAACCGCCTGCCGAACCTGGTCAACCTGAGCGAGGACCCGCAGCTGTCGGAGACGCTGCTGTACCTGATCCGGGAGGGCACCACCGCGGTCGGGAAGCGCGGCCCCACCTCCAGCCCCGACATCCAGCTGTCCGGGGTTTTGGTGGCCGACGAGCACTGGTAGGTCAGCCTCCTCTGAAACGGGGGCCCCTGGCCATTGTCTGCGGGTGACCGATCCGTTCACGGGAGGCACACGTGTGCCCTGAATTCTGGGCGTGATGCTTCCAGTGCATCTTACGAGGAGGAGTGACATGCGTGTTCCGTGATCCTACAGACTCGTCCCGTTTGTGGGGTCAGCCTCTCCCCCCTTTTCTGTCCTGTCAGTCCAAAGACGACTTGCACTCTGGGTTTCTTTCCAGTTCTCTGCATAGAGAGGTGCTTTAAAAAAATGTATATATTTGTATTGACTTCAAAGAGGAAAGGAGAGGGAGAGGGAGAGAGAAACACCAGTGATGAGAGAGAATCATGGATCGGCTGCCTCCTGTACGCACCACCCTGGGGATCGAGCCTGCAACCCGGGCCTGTGCCCTGACCGGGAATTGAACTGTGACCTCCTGGGTCATAGGTCAAAGCTTAGCCACGAAGCCGGTCGGGTCAGCCAGCGGCTTTTATCTCCCCGCTGCCCCCACTCTCATGCCCGGAAACCGTCCCTTACCTGTCCCACTCTCACACAAACCGGAGAGTGAGGAATGCTAACCACAAGAACACGGTACACCTGTCCCATTTAGAGGCAAGCCGCCATCAATATCGTACTGTTCTTTTCATTGGATTTTTCTGTTTTCTTTGGGGGGGTGGGGTGCTTTTTCAAAAGCAGTTGTGACCCAAATACCCACAATGCAGCTCTTCCTCCCTGGGGAGGGTGCGCTTGCTGGGGGCCAGGCTTTTGCACCGAAACCCCAACATGACGGCTTGTCCCGTGTCACCTCTTCCTGCCCCGTCCTCTGTCCCGTAGCGGTGACTGTGCCTCCCTCCCCACAGCACCATCAGCAACGTCGACGGGACCGTGAGCATCGCCCCCGTCGGGGAAGCCAGGACATACGTGAACGGGAAGCACGTGCTGGGGCCCACGGTGTTGCACCACGTAAGCGGGCGCCGTTAGGCGGGCGAAGGCGTTGGGCCCTGGGCAGGCCGTTCACGTATCTGCGTTTCCGTTTGAAAACCCCTTTCCTGTTCGTTCATGCACCGCCTCCTTTTGTGCAAAGACAAGAGCCGTGACTGTGCGGACCGGACGAGCTGTCCACGGTCTTCCTCACGGTGTCCCCAGGCTGACGGGTGGCACCCTGGCCCTGCCCTTTGCCCTTTGCCCTTTGAAAAGCTGGTGAATGGGCTGGCTGGGCATTGCCCAGGCCCAGACACGGAGAGAGCACCGTGATGATCATCCAGGGAACAGGGGTACGGGCACCCCACGACGCAGGCTCACTGCCTACGCACCTGAGTGTCAGGGGCAGTGATTCATGTGCAGTTCTTTTTTTTATATTTTGATTGACTTCAGAGAGGAAGGGAGAGAGAGAGAAACAGAGAAACATCCGTGATGAGAGAGCATCCTGGATCGGCTGCCTCCTGCACGCCCCACACTGGGGATGGAGCCCACCACCCGGGCCTGTGCCCTGACCGGGAATCGAACCCTGACCTCCTGGGTCATAGGTCGAAGCTCCACCACGGAGCCACGCCGGCCGGGCTTTTCTGGTGTGTGTGTGTGTGTGTCCCTAACGGTGTCTGCCGGGAGAGGCCCCGAATGCCCTTGTTAAGTCTGTGCTCCGGGCTCCTCGTTCCTGAAGTCGGCCTCGGGGGTTGTTGGGACCCATCCAGGAAGTGACACGTGCGGACTGCTCCGTGCCGTTCCTCACCCGTGTTTCTCGTCGTTACCCCGACCGTCCTGAGTCGCCGAGCAGGGGTCTGTCCCAGGCGCCTGCGCGGCCCGGACTCGCCTGCAGCGGTCGCTGTGTGTGCTGCAGGGCGACCGCGTGGTGCTCGGGGGAGACCATTACTTCAGGTTTCACCACCCGGCGGAGGTCCGGGGCGGGAAGAGGCCGCCCGGGGGAGGCGCCCTGGCCAGCGAGAGCCCGAAGGACTTTGAATTCGCCAAGAACGAGTGGCTCGCCGCCCAGCGATCACAGTGAGTGTTGTGGGTCCGAAGCAGTGAGTTTGGTGGGGGGGAGGGCTCCCGGAGGGGAGTTTGGAGATTGAAGTTTTTGTTTAATGGGAAACATGTTAACACGATTCAGAGCTGCTGTGGTTATGACCTCTGACCACGGCGCCAGGCACCTGAGACTAAAACAGAATCACGTGGAATGTAAACTGTGATCGAAAACAGCCCGGCCCTGGCCCGTGTGGTTCAGGGGGCAGAGCCTCAGCCTGCGGACTGAAGGGTCCGGGGTTCGATTCCCGGTCGAGGGCACGTGCCTCGGTTGCACCGCGGGTATTGGTGCTTTGCAGGCTGGAGGCGGAGATCCAGGAGGCGCAGCTGAGGGCGAAGCAGGAGATGCTGCAGGGCATCCAGGTCGCCAAGGAGGTGGCAGAGCAGGAGCTGTCCTCTCAGAGAGCCGCCTTCCAGGGCAGGATCGAGGCCCTGCAGGCCGAGTTGGTACGGACAGGCCGGCCTCCTCCCCCTGTGCCCTTTCCTGGACGGCGCGCCGACGACTGGTGGCTGCCAGGGACCAGGCCAGGAGTCTCTGGGCCGAGTGTTGGCTCTGGTCCGGCCCCTGCCGGGTGCTCCCAGGAGCCTCCCTGTCCACCTGCTGATCTGAACACTGCTGTTCAAGACACCCAGTGAGGCCCTCGCCAGGGGCTGGGTCATCGATGGGGAGGCAGGGGCGCTCCGGGCCAGGCCTTCCCCAGCGTGTCCGTCTCTGCTCCGGTGAAAGGCGCGGCCCTTCTGTGTGTTGGGGGAGCTTGAAGAAGTGCTTGTATGTTTGCGCTGGTTATTTATTTATTATCTGTCTTTAAAGAAAGAAGAGTCTCAGCAGAAGAAGCTGCAGGAGATGAGTAACCAGAAGGCACATCTCCGGATCGAGGAGCTGGAGAGGGCGAAGCAGCGGCTGGAGCAGGAGGTGCAGGCCAACCGGAGGCGCCTGCAGCTGGAGAGGCTGGCGGCCCAGCAGGTGACTCTCCCAGCTGCGCGCAGGGCTGGTGGGGATAAGCCTGGCTGTCGGGGAGAAGCGGGGCTGGTGGGGAGAAGCGGGGCTGGCGGGGAGAAGCGGGGCTGGCGGGGAGAAGCGGGGCTGGTGGGGAGAAGCGGGGCTGGTGGGGGATAAGCCTGGCTGTCGGGGATAAGCCTGGCTGTCGGGGATAAGCCTGGCTGGTGGGGAGAAGCGGGGCTGGTGGGGAGAAGTGGGGCTGGTGGGGAGAAGTGGGGCTGGTGGGGAGAAGCGGGACTAGCGGGGAGAAGCGGGGCTGGCGGGGAGAAGCGGGGCGGGTGGGGGATAAGCCTGGCTGGCGGGGAGAAGCGGGGCTGGCGGGGAGAAGCGGGGCGGGTGGGGGATAAGCCTGGCTGGCGGGGAGAAGCGGGGCTGGCGGGGAGAAGCGGGCTGGTGGGGGATAAGCCTGGCTGGCGGGGAGAAGCGGGGCTGCCGGGGAGAAGCGGGGCTGGTGGGGGATAAGCCTGGCTGGTGGGGGAGAAGCGGGGCTGGCGGGGAGAAGCGGGGCTGGTGGGGAGAAGCAGGACTAGCGGGGAGAAGCGGGGCTGGTGGGGGAGAAGCAGGCTGGTGGGGGATAAGCCTGGCTGGCGGGGAGAAGCGGGGCTGGCGGGGAGAAGTGGGGCTGGCGGGGAGAAGCGGGGCTGGTGGGGAGAAGCAGGACTAGCGGGGAGAAGCGGGGCTGGTGGGGGAGAAGCGGGCTGGCGGGGATAAGCCTGGCTGGCGGGGAGAAGCGGGGCTGGCGGGGAGAAGCGGGGCTGGTGGGGGATAAGCCTGGCTGGCGGGGAGAAGCGGGGCTGGCGGGGAGAAGCGGGCTGGTGGGGGAGAAGCGGGGCTGGCGGGGGAGAAGCGGGGCTGGTGGGGAGAAGCGGGGCTGGTGGGGAGAAGCGGGCTGGTGGGGGAGAAGCGGGGAGAAGTGGGACTGTTGGGGAGAAGCAGGACTAGCAGGGAGAAGGGGGCTTAATGTCACAGCATCACTCTCGGGGCCATTTTTTTTCTCTTTTCCAAGATTGTGGTGGTGGGGGTGGTGGTGGGAGCAAACACCCCAGTGGCCCCAAGTGTGGACACAGCAGAACATGGCGGTCATTCCTTAGAGGTCAGCTCCAGGACACCGAGGGCCCAAACTCGAGAGCTTTAGGGGAAAAAGCGGAACTGCTTAAATCTTAGAAACGGTGTTGGTCGGCAGTCACGGCTGAGTTGTGTCCAGTGAGGTTTTCAAAGGCCACTGCCCGTGGGCTGCTCGGAGCGCTGTTTGTGTTGTTGTTTTTAACTTCCTGTCCGTGGGAAGAGAAAGAGTCATCTAGGTCCCAGAAGCCCTAGTGGCGTTTTTGTGGAAGGAAGGCATTCCGTAGAGACGTTTCGTAAATTCCCGCTGGCTTCCCGCGCTGACTGGAACACGCCCTGTAAGCTGACCTGTAAAGGCAGCGCGTGCCGCGGCCCACCCGCTCCGTAACCTCTCTCCCCACATGCACACGCGTGGCCCCGCGATGCACGGCCCAGGCCTTGGAAGACCACAGCGTCCGCCACACGCGGATCCTGGAGGCTCTGGAAGCCGAGAAGCAAAAAATCGCTCAAGAGGTGCAGGCGCTGCAGCAGAACCAGGGCAGCAGGGGCCAGGCTCCCCCGGGTGAGTGCGCGACGGCGTCCTAGAGCTGTGCACGCAGCACGGGCCGGAGGAGAGCTACTCCGACGTCACCCTCACCGCTGTGACCAGAGGTTAAAGCCGCTCGTCTTATTTTATTTTTTGAGAGAGAATGGGAGGGAGGGAGGGAGGGAGGGAGACAGGGAGAGAAACGTCGATGTGAGAGAGACACATGCCACGACCAGGTCTGGGGATCGAACCTGCAACCAGGTACATGCCCTTGACCCGGAATTGAACCCATGACCCTTTGGTGGGAGGGTCGACACTCTAACCACTGAGCCTCACCTGCCAGGGCTAAATCATGAAGCGAATGACTTTCCCAGGCCTGTCCTTTCCCGGGGGGTATTGCTAGAGTGTGTGTGCGTGTGGTGTGTCTGTATGCATGTGTGTGTGTGTGTGTGTGTGTGCTGACTCTCCCGTGTGCTTGCTTTCAGTCCCGACGAGCTGTGTGTGCGCCTGTGCACATGCATGTGTGTGTGTGTATGCACTGACTCCCCGTGTGCTCACTTCCAGTCCTGACGAGCTGTGTGTGCGTGTGTGTGCATGCATGCGTGTGTGTGTGCTGGCTCTCCCGTGTGCTTGCTTTCAGTCCCGACGAGCTGTGTGTGTGTGTGTGTGTATGTCTGTGCACATGCATGTGTGTGTGCGTATGCACTGCCTCCCCCATGTGCTCGCTTCCAGTCCCGACGAGCTGTTTGTGTGTGTGCGCATGCATGTGTGTGTGCGTGTGCACTGACTCCCCCGTGCGCTCACTTCCAGTCCTGACGAGCTGTGTGTGTGTGTGCATGTGTGTGTGTGTGCACGTGTGCATGCATGTGTGTACATGTGCACTGACTCCCCCATGTGCTCGCTTCCAGTCCCGTCGAGCTGGGGCTCCCTGAAGCTCTCGCTCATGATCCAGGAGGCCAATGCCCTCAGCGGCCGCTCTCAGAGGCAGTATGTATTTGGCAGGTGAGTCCTTGGTGGCGGTTGGAAAGCAGCTCTTCGTTTAAAGCAGGTCACTTCCGCATCCCTTTTTAGGAAGTAGGACAGCTGTTCTGGGTTCTCTGAAGACAGCACACCCTGCACATGACTGTCCCCGTCACAGACATGCTTAACCCGGGCGGATTTCCTCCCGGGCCCAGTGCGTGAGGAAGTGCCTCTAGCTCAGAAAGCTCCACGTGTACGTGACGGGCACATGTGTCTTAAGATGACGTTTCCCTCTGGTGTGTTTCAGACACGAGGCGCTGGACAGAGGGGGTGGCCCTGGCCCTTGGGTCCGGGTGCGGAACCTGCGGCTCGGCGTGTCCACGCTGTGGAGCCTGGAGAAGTTTGAGTCCAAGCTGGCGGCCCTGAAGGAGCTCGATGAGGTGCACACACTGTGACTCTCTCTACACTGTTTTAGAAAGTATGTTTTTATTGATTTCAGAGAGGAAGGGAGAGGGAGAGAGAGAGACATCCATGATGAGAGAGAATCCTGGATCGGCTGCCTCCTGCACGCCCCCCGACTGGGGATGGAGCCCACAACCTGGGCCTGTGCCCCGACCGGGAATCGAACCCTGACCTCCTGGTTCCTAGGGCAACTCTTAACCCCTGAGCCACGCCGGTCGGGCCGTACTTGTTTGTAATATCTTATGTTTGTCTTCTAAAATCATACCCCACCTAGGAATCTTTTAAATCACACTTTGGTAGTCTCACCATTGGCTTACCAGAAATATTGCCACTCACCCCTTTCAGCAGTTGGCTTTCATTGGCATTTAGTAACTGGTGAGTCGGAGGGTCTGACTCTGTTTCCTTGTGGGAAACGTGCGTGGTCGTCCTAGGAAACCCACATGAAACGCAGGAAAGCCCACAAGAGTGAAAGCCATCGTGGATGAATCTCGATCGGTGCCCGCGGCCGCGGGTCTCTGGGAAGGGGGCCCGGATTCGAGGTGCGGGCGGCATCGAGACAGACGACCAGGCCCTGTAAGGTCGTGTGACACGTGAAGCGGTGCCGACGAGTGTGGTCATGTTCCAGGAAGAAAAGGCTTTCTAGCAGAAGGAGAATCACGGAAGCTGAGTGAGGAGCCAGCAATCCGCCGGAAAGGGAGCCAACCAGCCAGCCTCGCCTCACAGAATAAAAATAAAAATAAACGGAGGGGGAGGCGCGGATCCCAGCCGGTTTCATGAGGAAGCGCTTTCGAACCTCCAGACAGACAAGTCCCGTGAACGGTCCCGGAGCATCGAGAAAGACAGGCGTGCCAGCTGCCTTCCGACGCCAGAACAGTCGATTAAAATCAACCGAAACCCACAAGACCGGAAAAGATGACTCAGCAGAGAACCACAAGCCAATCTCGGTGCGAGCGCAGCTGTGACAACCCTGGATGCCGTGCTGATGAGCCCAACCCACAGCGACCGATGTGCAAAGAGCCTCGCCCCGGGCCCCGGGCGGGGTCAGGTCCGGGGCCAGGGGCGCGTCCACCACAGAAGACGCACGGCCGGAGGAGTCGGACCAGCACGCGGACGGGTGCCCTCAGCGTGACGGGCTGCGAGGGGTCCTGCTTTCCTTGCGGTGATACGTGTCAGTAATTCCCAGATTTCCTACGTGGACGCGCATCGCATCTGTAATCAGGCCACCAATGACCCCACGGAGGTCATGCGAGCCTTCTTACCTTGAGGGGGCCGTTGCAACCTGGGAGGGGGCTGCCCTTATTATTTAGCTTCCTCTTTTCCACTGTTCACCGCGCGGCTCTTTTTTAAAAATACGTATATTTTTATTGATTTCAGAGATGGAGGGAGGGGGAGAGAGAGAGAGAGAGAGAAACATCCATGAGGAGAGAGAATCCTGGACCGGCTGCCTCCTGCACGCCGGGATCCCCCACTGGGGATCGAGCCCGCCACCCGATGTGTGCTCTGACCTGGAATCGAACCGTGACCTCCTGGGTCCTAGGTCGACGCTCAACCACTGAGCCTGCAGGCCGGGTGACCCTGTAGTATTCTGGACTCATTCCTCCGTGTAATTGTGCTGTTTCTGAATCAAGTGCTCTGTAGCGCGTGGTTGGAACTCGGTTAGTGGAGTTGAAATGTAGACGACCATCAGGATGAGTATGTTCAGCGAGGCAGTGATTGAGTCCTAGCGTCAGACTTCACTTCTCCCCCGAGGGTTTCCTCTTGCGTGAGTTTACTCTCGTCCACCTCCGCGTCCTCGAGGGGCCCTGTCGCTTTCGCTAGCAGTCTCCTTTCACGCCATGCCCAGCCCCATGTGCTGGACTTTCTGTTTCACCAGGAATGTGATTTATTTGTAGACTTCCGTCAGATGGCCTGTAAGCTTGCTAACGTTCATTTAAAATGTAACCACGGCCCTCGCCGGTGTGGCTCCGTGGATAGAGCGTCGGCCTGCGGACCGAAGGGTCCTGGGTTCGATTCCGGTCAAGGGCGCACGCCCAGGTTGCAGGCTCGATCCCCAGCGGGAGGGGTGCAGGAGGCGGCCGATCCAATGATTCTCTCATCACTGATGTTTCTATCGCTCTCTCTGCCTCTCCCTTCCTCTCTGACATCAACAAAAATACACATTTAAAAAATGATAACAAGTAAAATGTAACCACGTACGTAAGTTCACAACAAACGGAAACCACCCGTTTTCTTTTTCCCAGAGTAACTGCAGGGGCGAGGACCTCTTCTGTGACCCCGAGGACGAGTGGGAGCCGGACCTCACGGACGCGCCCGCCTCCTCGTTCTCCAGGAGGAGGTAGGCCGCCTGTTCCGGGCTGGCTTGCTCCGGGTGCACGTCTGTATCGCTTCCTTCCTTTTCGTTTTATTTTATTTTATTTTTTCGGTTCAATCCTCACCCGAGGATATTTTCCCCACTGGTTTTTAAAGAGTAGAAGGGAGGAGGAGAGAGACACGGAGAGAGAAGCATCGATGTGAGAGAGACGCATTGATTGGTTGCCTCCCACGTGAGCCCTGACCAAGGCCGGGGAGCCTGCAAGGTACGGGCAGGCACGTGCCCTTGACCGGAATCAGACCCAAGACCCTGCCATCCTCGGGCCAGCGCTCTACCCGCTGGGCCACGCCGGCCGGGGCTCCTGTCCTTATCGTCAGAAAAGCCTGTAGCCTGAGCGTCAGTGATTCACGCTGCGCTTCCTGGCGACCAGCAGGTTGACGGGGAGGGAATCCAGGGAAGTTTCCGTCGTCGCTGAAAAACTGACGTTTTTATAGGCAGTGCCTCGCTCACTGTGTCTGAAGGTCTGGGGATGGGTGCCCGCTCGGTGGGGGTGCTTCCGAGAGCGTCTGTGATTGAAAGGAGCGTGGAGAGGGAATGAGCTGCCCTGGGCCCTCCCACCTCGTGGTCCCCCTGCGCCCCAGCTCCTGCACGCTGTGCGCCCCGTCTCCCTCCCTGTGCAACGTCCAGCTGGCGGAGCTCCTCTGCGCGCTCGGGCCTGTCCTGGTCCCTGTGTGACCTTGTGCTTGGACGCCCCTGGGATGGGAACCCTCACTGGGGAGCCCAGGGCTCGGGCCCTGGGTGGAGCCTGAGCGTGAACGGTGCTGCTCACAGGCGGGCGGGTCACCGGCCTCCTCTTGCTCGTCCCCGCAGGAGCAGGAGTTTGGTGAAGAGCCGCAGGGTCTCCGGCTACCTGCACGACATCCAGGCCCACGCGGCTCCGAGGCTGCACTCTTCTCGCGCGTCAGGTGGGTGGTCGTCAGCTGTGGGGCCCGTGGGACCCATGGGACCTGGCGCCGGGGGTGAGGGACGCTCGGGGCGCGGCCGTGGGACCTGTGGTGCCGGATCCGGGCTGAGGGCTGTCTTCCGTCCGAACAGGCTCGGGGGAGAAGCCCGGCTCCCTGGGCCCCAGCTCCGCGGAGTCCTCCCTCCCCGGGATCTGCAGAGAGCTGATCGGCTCGTCCCTGGCCGTCCTCGGGCGGCGCTGCGAGGAGGAGACGGTGGCGGACGGCCTGGTGGACAGCCTCCTGCGGGTGCACGGGGGGCTGCTGGCCATCTCCCGGGCCCACGCCGCCCAGGACGAGGACAGCGCCGACGACCGTAAGCAGCCCCCCCACTCCCACCCCCCACTGGTTCTTTCCTGCGCAGGCGCTTCGCTTTGAACGGCTGTCGGCACAGTCACACGCGTTCCCGGCGGCCGGTGACGGTGCGGGTGGTGGTGTCAGCGCTTCTGGGAGAGGCCCCTTCCCGTCATTTCCTCTCTCAGTGTTCTCCGCGGACCGCGCGGCCCAGGCGCGGGCGGTGCAGGTGGCCTGCGCCTTTGGGCAGCTCGCGGTGCTGGCCCCGCACTGGCCGGGGGACGCCCTGCCCGGGCCCCACACAGCGAGGCTGGGAGAGGAGCTGCGGCAGGAGGTGGAGAAGCTGGGCAGCTACGTACAGGTGTTCCTGCAGGTCAGTCCGTGTGCTGAGGACCGTGGGCGGGAGGCGTTTGTTCCGTGTTTGCCGACCCTGTCCTGTGGGCAGGGCTGGGGCCGGGGCCGAGCTGGACACCAGGACCTGCAGCTGAGCTGGCAGAGGGCGTGGCTGAGGCTGGTCTGTGGCAGAAACGAGAGAGAGAGAGAGAGGCCGATGGGCTCTCGGGTTTGAGAGGCAGCCCAGCGAGAGAGAGAGGGGGGGGGGGGGGCCGATGGGCTCTCGGGTTTGAGAGGCAGCCCAGCGCAGTAGGAGACCAAAGCCCGACCCTCCTTGCCCTTACGGAAGCCTGACGGGCGGCCGTCGGGGCCAGAGAAGTTCAAGGGCAAAGAGCCTCCGTGTTGTCCTCTCTCGTCACCCGTGTGCGACCCCAGAGGCCGCCGTGTCCTAGTCCCCTGTTCTGGGGCGCGGGGACCGCCGTGTCTCTGGCTCTGAGATGGCGGCGCTGCGGTTGTGGGGCGCAGAGCGTATCTCCCTCCCCGTCGGGTCTGTCCGTCCTCCGCCTCCCGCTCCCGCACGTCGCGCCTCTGACAAACGGGTCCCTGTCGCCGAGCAGGGCTGCTCCTCAGACATCCCGTCGATGGTGACAGACGCGCAGAAGAGAGCCGCCCAGGCCGTGCGACAGGCTGTGGCGTGTGTGGGGCAGCTGGCGGTGCTGAGCGGGAGCAGGCTGCGTCTCCTGGACCCCAGGGCTTACGGGGGCGCCGGCGCGCAGGTGAGGGGCGCGCAGGGGAGGGGCTCCTGGCCCAGCATCGCTGAGCGTGAGGCTCTCACTGTCCACGGCCCTGTGCCGGGTCGTGCAGAAGTAGAGCTCGGTGGGTTCTGTCTACGCTGGCGCGTGCGGCCCGCAGGCCAGTGAGTCCTCGCTGCACCTCTCGGCCCTTTGGTTCGGTGATGGCAGTTACCGTGAGGCTCGCAGACGGTCAGCTGGGAGGAACTGGTTCTAGGGAGCCTGTGTCTGCTGGCTCCGGCCCCCAGCTGTGGACACAAGCCCCTCTGGCTGTGGACACGGTGTCGGGGCCCCTCTGGCTGTGGACACGGTGTCAGGGCCCCTCTGGCTGTGGACACGGTGTCGGGGTCCCTCTGGCTGTGGACACGGTGTCGGGGCCCCTCTGGCTGTGGACACGGTGTCGGGGTCCCTCTGGCTGTGGACACAGTACCGGGGCCCCTCTGGCTGTGGACACGGTGTCAGGGCCCCTCTGGCTGTGGACACGGTACCGGGGCCCCTCTGGCTGTGGACACGGTGTCGGGGCCCCTCTGGCTGTGGACACGGTACCGGGGCCCCTCTGGCTGTGGACACGGTGTCGGGGCCCCTCTGGCTGTGGACACGGTACCGGGGCCCCTCTGGCTGTGGACACAGTACCGGGGCCCCTCTGGCTGTGGACACGGTGTCAGGGCCCCTCTGGCTGTGGACACGGTGTCGGGGTCCCTCTGGCTGTGGACACGGTGTCAGGGCCCCTCTGGCTGTGGACACGGTACCGGGGCCCCTCTGGCTGTGGACACGGTGTCGGGGCCCCTCTGGCTGTGGACACGGTACCGGGGCCCCTCTGGCTGTGGACACGGTACCGGGGCCCCTCTGGCTGTGGACACGGTGTCGGGGCCCCTCTGCGCAGGCCACATTGTGTCCTGAGGGCGCACTGCTCCCAGCTGGTGTCTGATGCTCAGGGACCGACCTGCTCGTTTGCTCCCTGCTGGGCTGTGAGTTGCTGGTCCGGCTTCAGTTGAAGCTAACGAACTTGGGGTGTGTTCCTACAACAAGCAGAAGACATAACAACAATAATCACTTTCTAAAAACCTGAAACCTGTGTGTGCCAGGTGCTGCCTCTGCTTTCCCAGGAGGGCCTCGAGGACGCCCTGTGGGACGGAGTCGGCGTGGGGCTGCGGCTTCTCATCGACTCTGCACTTGAGAGGGCGGGAGAGCTGCGGCGCGACCTCTCAGGGCAGCGCCCCCAGAGCGAGGTAACGGGGTGAAGGGAGGTTCTGTGGGGTCCCAGACGGTGGCTCAAGTTGGTTTTTAAAAAATACATTTTTATGGATTTCAGAGGAAGGCGAGGGAGAGAGAGGAACATCCATGACGAGAGAGAGTCACAGGTCGGCTGCCTCCTGCACGCCCCACACCGGGAATCGAACCGTGACCTGGTTCACAGGTCAACGCTCAGCCACTGTGCCAAGCTGGCCGGGCTCACGTTGATTTGTGTGTGTGTGTGATTCCATGAATTAGATGGTTACAGATCCACGTGTTTGAACGGGTTCGACTGTTTTCTGTGGAAAGGCTGCTGGGACCGTGTGTCCCTGGGCCTCTGGTCCATGTTGGGCTGGTCCTGGCGGAATCCTGGGCGAACCCTCGGCCGGTGGAGCGGCAGTGACACCTGCTGGCCACTTCCTGTCTTCTCTTCCCTTTGCTTCCGTCTCGGCTTTTCCAATTATGAGCACAAACTGCGGGTCCGGGGGCACCGATCCGCTTGCCTGGGTTCACGTCCATTATCTCACATGAGACACACAAGCTCGAGGACTCGAGTGACTTCCCGAAATCAGCCTCCTCGCCCCGACATCAGAGCCTGACCCATGGGTCTCAGGGGGCACCCGAGGGGGCTGGGCGACCCCAGGGCCTGTGTTCACCCCTGGGGTCACTCTCAGCACTCGCTGACCGTCACGCAGTGCTCTGACCTGCCGTGTGGTAACACCTGGGGCTGAGGGTGCGAGCTCGGCGTTTCTGAGGCCCCCCACTAGGCGGGGGGGTGGTCCCCGAGCTGGTCCTGCCCCCCGCCCGAGCCGGGGGTGGGGGTGTTTTGTCCGCTCGGAGCCCGAGCCCAGCTCGTCACCTCGGTGGGTTCGTGAGTGGTTGCTTATGCACCGTTTCCTTGCTGAGAGTCTCGACGGGGAACGGAGGACTCGGCAGATAGAAGGTCCGGTCCCGGCTGAGTGTCAGAGACGCGTCTGCCCTAGGATCTGTTCGTAACACTGGTGAGACCGTCTCTGCCTCCCGCTCTCTAGCGGAGCCGGTCAGCCGGCCGGAGCGCCCGCTGCTCTCGCCGTTGAGTTGTAGTCCCGGGAACAGGGCTGGTCTCAGACCTCCCGGCCGGAACGCCGCTCCCCGCCTGGTCCGTGGGGCCCTCGGGGTTCATGCTTCTGAAGAACTGCGTGTATAATGAACAGCCTGTCCTTCTCGCTCTCCAGGCAGCCCGGCAGCTGAGCGCGAAGGCCGAGGCGCTGATCGGGTGCCTGGAAGCCGTCCTTGCCGAGTGGAAAGCAGTAAGCGCGGGCTCCGTGTCTTCTCTGTGTCGTCGTGTCTGTTGTCCTCCCCTCGGGTTCCCGTCGGTCACGTCGATTTCAGTTCCGACCCTTCGCCGGGTGACCCCACGCTGGCGCCCGCCCGGACGTGGTGACTGTCAGCTGCGTGGCGGGTGAGCGTGGCGCGGACGTGACGTGGACCCACGGTCGCGTGCTCTGTGCCCGGCCGCTCTAGGCCCAGCTTTGCTTGGAGAGTCCGTGTAGGCTGTAACCTGTGTTTCCCGATCCGTGTGCTCAGAGGCTAACATGCAGGGAGCCAGGCCAAGTATGTTCCTCGTGTCACGGGTGAGCAGGAAAATATAAACTAAGTATGTTCACGTCACGGGTGAACAGGAAAGTACAAACCAGGTGTATGATCAGTGTGTGAGGAGAGACATGCTTACGGCGTGAACGTTTTCATTTAAGTACGACAAAATTAGACCCCCAACCGTTTTAAACGTTCACCTGTCGTGATGCTGGGTAACAGTGGCTGTGTTGTCTTGTTCCACTTTCCTGCCACAGGGCGACCGGACTTTGTTCAAAATGCGATGGAAGCCCTTCCTTTTGGAACAGGCCCTGTTCACACTGCGGTCTGGCTGGGCGGCGGGGCCGGGGGAGGAAACCAGGCTCGTCCCGGTGTTCTCGCCAACACGGGCTTTGTTCACAGAAAAGCTCCCGCACCCGAGCGCAGGAAGAACCTTCCGGATGCGGAGCCCTGAGGGAGATGGCCGATGGCGCCCCGGGAATGTGGGAGTTCACGCGCTGCTTAGAGCAGACCGTGGAAGCTGTCCTTTCGGCCCTGAGAGGTACGTGCTCGGGGCGAGCGGCCGTGCTCCTCAGGGCCTCGTCCGTAAAGGGGTCGCGGCATCTCTCCACTCCTCGTCCGTTTATTGCCTGAACCGCACGAATGCTGCGGCACCACAGTCTTCACCGACGGGGGGACTGTGTGACCGGTCCCCACTTAATACGTAAGGGCTCCGGGGAGCCTCCGGTCAGACTCGCCCCCGACAATCCTAACCGGTCATTATCCAGCTCGACTGTTCAATGAACAGGTGGGTTTGTTCTTGTTCAGTATATTTCTATTGACTTCGGAGAGGGGAGGGGAGGGGGAGGGGGAGGGGGAGGGGAGAGGCCTGAAAAGCTCAGTCCTTACAAACACCCCATCTGCCCTGGGCGGCCGGTGTGGCTCAGTGGATACGGCGTGGCCTGCGGACTGAAGGGTCCCGGGTTCGATACCGGTCAAGGGCACAGGCCCGGGTTGCGGGCTCGGTCCCCAGTAGGAGGCAGCCGATTGATGATTTCTCTTTCATCATGGGTGTTGCTGTCTCTCCCCTCGCCCCCTCCCTCTCCCTTCCTCTCTGAAGTCAATAAAAACGTATTAAACAAAAACAAGCCCAGCTGGATGATGACCGGTTAGAATTGTCTGGGGCGAGTCTGACCGGAAGCTCCCTGGAGCCACGTGACGGTGACAGACGCCCGAGGAGGGGGGAAGGGTTAGTGACTTTCTCCTCTCCTGCCCAGGACGCCGCGGCGACGGGGGTGCCCTCAGGACCTGCGTGGAGAGGGTCTGCGTCTTGGCCGGGGACGTCGGCGCCGACACCTGTGTCCAGAGCCGCGGGGACCTGGCATCCACGGCCAAGTCCCTTCTCCTCTGCTTCGAGGCCGAAGATAGACCTGCCTTGTCGGAACCCTGGGAAACGCGGCATCGAGACAGCAGAGAGGGCCGCCGGCCGCCCGGGGCGAGCAGGACTGGCCCCGCCGCGGGGAGGGGCGTCCCCAAGCGCGTCTATGCGCTGCCCTCCCGGCCCCCACGGAGCTCAGGGGAGCGTGCGCCCGGCGGGACCCAGTGGGTGTGAAGGCTGTGGAGCGGGCGGGGGACGGGTCGGTTGCTTACGCCGGAGAAGATAGGAAGCAAGACGTGGCACACGTATCTCCCAGGAATCCACGTCCGCTGCTGGGCCTGGCGGGGCCTGGACGGGCAGGCCCGATGGGTTCTGGTTTCGGGGGCCCGGGGCCTGGGAAGGCTCTCGGCAGCCGGTGTCAGACGGGTGCTGACAGACACGTTGGAACCTTGTGGCGAACAGGCTGAGCCGAGGAGTGGCTCCTCGCCGCCTCGAGCCCCCCTGTGTCTTAGGCGTGGGCACCCTGTCCGCTTGCCTCGCTAGCCTGTTCCGAAGCGGTTACGCTTCTGATGGACGGGAACCCGAGCGACCCGCTTCCGCGAGGAGCTCAGGCGAGGTCGTTGCCGGCGCGGGTTTGCCTGCGGCTGAGCCTGCGCTCCTCGGTCTCTGCTCGCTCTCCCCCGAGGCCGAGCGCCGTGTGCTCAGGGGCGTCCTCCGGTGTCTGTCCAGATCACAGCACGGCGACGCAGAGTAACACTCTCGCAGCGGACGGCGTCCTGTTCCCGTCCCATCGCGGGGCCAGCGGCTGTCATCCCGAACCGGTGGGCCGTGCACAGAACCAGGCTCAGCTCCCGGGGGTGGGCGGAGGCGGGCCTGGTCCTCCTACCGGTTCCGGGCAGGCGTCCCCGGGGCGTTCGCACGGGATCTGACAGAGATGGAGGATCCCTGGGCCTTTTCACAGTTCACGGCAAACACACCTTCACGCCCACCGTCCGGCGACGAGAGGCTGTTCCCCGCGGGACGGGAGCCCGGCTGACCTTGTGCACCTCACTCAGCACGTGCGCGGTCCGAAAGGCCGCCTGGGACCCCGCGAGGACACTGAGCGGCCCCTCCTCTCCCACCTCTTCCCGAGCAGGTGCCCGCGGTGGCTGGCGCGGCCCGCCGGAAGGAGCGCTCGCCCCCGCGTGCGTCCCGTCTCCTGTCAGGCAGCTGCGGAGCGTGCCGGCCGTGCAGTCACCACGTGTGGGTGGGCCTCACGGCGTCTCCTGGTGCTTTGCTGCGGTGCCCACAGCGAATCTGCTTTCTTTCTTGTTGAAGTGTTGGCGTTTGGGCTCGCGCCCTCCTCAATGCACTGTGTGTGTATTTTTATAGGCAGTGCCCTGCCGAGTGCCCCTCGGGCTGTCCCCGTGGGGACTTTTCCGGAAGCTTCTACCTGTTTGGCGAACTTGCTAGCTCATCGGTGGCGTGGTTTTTAACTTCACGTTCAGGATGTAACCTTTACCTTCTGCTGCCTCACAGCTCCGGTGGTCCGAAGCCATTTGGGGTCTCTTGTAAATTGCTGTGTATTTACGTATTTATACTCTCAGTAAACCGCTATGCAGTGTGGGAATGCGCGGTGGGAAGGGACTTGCTGCTGGTATCATGTGCCCAATAAACGTTGCAAAGAGAACTCTTACCACATCCTGTCGGCTGCAGACTGTCTCTTGGCCTAAGGTTTTTTCGTTTTGTTTTATTCACCGTTCCTGACTCAAAATTGCTCTACAGCGCCCGGCCGGCACGGCTCAGTGTTTGAGCGCTGACCTCTGAACCAGGAGGTCACAGTTCGATTCCCGGTCAGGGCACAGGCCCAGGTTGCAGGCTCGACCCCCAGTGTGGGGCGTGCAGGAGGTAGCTGATCTCGATCCTCTCTCAACCTTGATGTCTCTCTCTCCCTCTCCCTTCCTCTCTGAAATCAATAAAAACATATTTAAAAACTACAAACAAACAAGGAAGCTCCGGGCGGCGGTGCATTTGGCCTTCACGGCCTTTAACCCCGAGACTTTCAGCCCAGAGGGGCCGCCGTGCGGGGTGGGGGCAGGGGGGCCAGGCCCGATATGCAATCGGTCTTTTTGCTCACGGAGCACTTTAAGGTCCTGGGGGACAGCGGGGCTGTGAGAATGTGCTGTTTGTGATTCATCAACACTATCCCCTTAATGGCCCCGCTGACGGGCGCCCTCGATGGAGAGGGTCAGGCAGGGCCCCGCCCTGGGCTGGAGCGGAGGCAGGGCCCCTCCACACCCCGAAAGCAGGCCGGGTGCAGGTGAGCAGCTCCCCGTGGGGCCTGTGAGACCCTGCAGCCACGGGGCGGGTCCCAGAGCGTCACGGGACCCTCCGTTCACCAGGAGCAGGAGAATGATGGTCAGCAAGTGGGGTCTTTTTGTGTGAACGCTTTGGTCTTGCTGAAATGCCTGCTAGCCTGTTGCCTGTCTCGGTCCAGGGGTGGGGAACGTCCGGCCCGAGGGCCATGTAAGGTCCGTGAAACCATTCGGGCTGGCCCCACCAAGGCATTCGGGGTGGGCTCATGCCGTTGTCTGACCTGACAGAGCAGCTCCTGTTTAAGGGATGACTGTGTGTGGCCCCGGGGTGGGGGTGGGGGGCGGGGGCAGGAGAAAGGTCCCCCACAGGACAAACGGCGCCTCGGGGAATAATGGTGCAACACGCCACTTCGCACATCGGACGGAGCAACGCGTCTGTGCTTCTGGACCTCCCGCCACGGGTTCGGACGCATGGAACCGGGTGAGTCGAGGCAGCTACCGTGTCGGGCTGATGCGGAGGAGGACGCGGCGAGTTGCGCTCTTTTTCTGATGAAAACAGCGCGAACCTGCCCGCGAGGCCAGGTGCATCGCGTGGGGCGGGGGCGAGTGGGCGCCCAGCCTGGTGCACGGGGCGTCCCGTTGATTCTCACGCCGGGATCCCGTCCCGATTCACGTGCCTTCACGTCGGAGGTCACGTCCTGGTCAGGGGTTTGATGCCTGGGAAGGCAAACCCGCCTTCGTTCTCCTCGCGTGTCAGCGCGTCCTCCCTCTTCCCAGCTGCCTGGCGTTGCCCGTAAACGCCGAGCGAGTGCCGCCCGATCTGTGAAGACGGAGTTAGGGTTGGAGTTCCTCAGCCCAAACGATGGAAATTGGTCTTCCCTGCGCCTTCCCGCTCCCTCCTCGGCTGCCCGGCGAAGGCTCACCCGCACGGGGAGGCCCCTGACGGTCCCGGCTGACAGCGGGGAAGACGGGAAGCGGTAACCGCTCTCCCTGGCGATCGGTCCTGGACATCACGGACCATGGATTTCCTTGTCAGAGCAATTAGAAGCGGGGGGATCGGTCGATGCCTTAAACCCACCAGGGAGGGGAGTGGGCCACTTCAGAGGCGGAAGTCACAGGCACAGGCATGTTAACGGCGGCCGAGTGGCTTAATTGAAAATAGATTGCGGGCACCCGAGGGACGGGCCACGTGGCGCCAGCCCCTGCATTGCCTTGCTGATCCGTGTGTGTGTGTGATAATCTGTGTGTGTTATCTGTGTGAGATCCGTGTGTGACCCGTGTGTGAGATCCATGCATGTGATCTGTGTGCGTGAGATCCGTGTGTGATCCATGCATGTGTGAGATCCATGTGTGTGTGATCCGTGTGTGATCCATGTGTGTGATGTGTGTGTGATAATCTCTGTGTGTGATCTGTGTGAGATCCATGCATGTGATCTGTGTGTGTGAGATCTGTGTGTGTGAGATCCATGTGTGTCTGAGATCCATGTGTGTGAGATCCGCGTGTGTGATCTGTGTGAGAGATCCATGCATGTGTGAGATCCATGTATGTGATCTCTGTGTGTGAGATCCGTGTGTGTGTGAGATCTGTGTGTGTGTGATCCATGCGTGTTTGAGATCCATGTGTGTGTGATGTGTGTGAGATCCCTGTGTGTGTAGAGCTGCATCCCATAAACACAGGTGCAGCCGCCATGGTGTCCTGGGACCCCCAGCCGCCCTCCTCCTGCGGCTGGCGTGTCACCTGGAGTCACTGTCATCAGTGGGAAGACGGGGGAAGGGACCTCACAGGTTTGCCCAGGAAAACCTACATTTTGAGGGACAAAGGGAAGACGCCTCTTCCGCTGCAATGCTCACGCCGGCCACTGGAGGGCAGTGTCTCACAGGAATCTGGCCCGCGCAGGGCCCCTGGCTGTGGCTGAAGCTAAAGAAAGACAAAGGGACCCGTTTAAAAACTTTTTTCTTCTTCTTCCCCCGCTGGGTTCTCCACGCCGTGGAAAGAAGGATCTCTCTAAACACTCCGCAAAAGTTCTCTTGCGACATTTTGTACCCACTTGCCCCGGGGGGGGGGGGGGGCCCCCCAGGAACAATGCAGTTACTTCCGATGTATTTCATGATGAGTGCGCGCCCACGCACCTCGGGGTTCTGAGTCATCCGGGGCCCTTGGAGCGGCTTTCCCGTGCTCACGGGTCCCGTTCGAGGCTGCGGATGTAAATTCTCATTTTTTCCTGGTTTGGGGGGGGCGAGGGGGAGGGGGGGAGACATTCGTATGGAGGCGTCCTGAGTCATTCACTGAAAGCCGGCGGGGAATTTCTGGCCTTTCTCATACGCCTGTCTGGCCTGGCCTGGAAGCCGGGTCTGGCTTTGTTTGTTGTTTAGTTTAATCCGTGTCTAAATGGCTTTTCCAGGGACCTAAGCGCTGATGGGAATTCCATAGACAGGGATGCTGCTGCCCTATAAGAAAACATCACTGCCCGGCCGGCGTGGCTCAGGGGTGGAGCGTTGACCTATGAACCAGGAGGTCAGGGTTCGATTCCCGGTCAGGGGCACCTGCCTGGGTTGCGGGCTCCATCCCCAGCAGGGGGCATGCAGGAGGCCGCCGATCCATGATTCTCTCTCCTCATGGATGTTTCTATCTCTCCCTCTACCTCTCCCTTCCTCTCTGAAATCAATACAAATTTTTTTGTTTTTTAAAAAAGAAAATAAACCCTAACCGGTGTGGCTCAGTGGATAGAGCGTCGGCCTGAGGGCTGAAGGGTCCCAGGTTCATTTCCGGTCAAGGGCACAGGCCCGGGTTGCAGGCTTCATCCCTAGTAGGGGATATGCAGGAGGCAGCCGATCCATGATTCTCTCTCCTCATGGATGTTTCTATCTCTCTTCCCCTCTCCCTTCCTCTCTGAAATCAATAAAGATATATTTAAAAAACAAACACAAAAAGAAAAGAAAAAGAAGCAGGCTCGGTGTTCCGCGATGGCCTCGCAGCTTATTTTGGGGGTGGAACGGGGAAACTCGGCGACACTGGGGAGAGGCTACACCGGGCTCTGGGCCCAGCTCACAGGACTGGCGGGCTTTGCAGAGAGGAGCCCCTGGGAGGGGGTGAGGGTCAGGCCCGGATGCCCTCGGCCCAACATGGGTCTTTGTTCTGGACCCAGGGGCTGGCACGGCCTGGGCGATGCGGCTGCCGCCAGCACCAGGGGACATAAAACACATTTACGACCCACAGCGGCAGGGTCCTGGGTGGCCTGTGATAGGTGGGGACAGGAGCCGTTCTGGGCTGGGCCCAGGGCCACCCGCCGGTGCCCGGAGGGCCACCGCTGTGGCTAAGGGACCCCTCCGGCCCGCCCGCCCGCCCTCGTGCACATGCCAACTCCCGGTCTCTCTGCTCCCTCTCCATATATAGAAAAATAGAGAAAAATGCTGTATTTTCTTTTTTTCCTCCAAAGATGAGAAGAATCCATCTCCAAATGTATTCTCTCCTTGGTTGCCTACAAGGCCAAATCTCTCTTCCCCACGATCTTTTTTAAAAAAATTGATTTCAGAGAGGAAGGGCGAGAGAGAGAGAGAAACAGAGAGAGAGAGAGAGAGGGAGAGAGAGAAACATCAATGAGAGAGAATCACGGACCGGCTGCCTCCTGCACGCCCCACACTGGAGATTGAGCCCGCCACCCGGGCCTGTGCCCGGACCGGGAATCGAACCCTGACCTCCTGGTTCACAGGCCGACACTCTATCCACTGAGCCACGCCGGCCAGGGCCGGACTGCGGGCGCCTTCATCCGTGGTCTCCAAGTCACGGGGACCCGCAGCGGGCGTTTAGCGGCCGTTTCACAGACCATGAGCCCGACTGGGACAGGACACGTTGTCGAAGAAACGCTTGTCAGCTGAGTTGTTAGAACAGGACGTTGCCGGCCCGGCCAGGTATACCAGTGGTTAGGGTGCCGTCTCACTGCACCGAGGTTGTGGGTTCGATCCCCGGTGGGGCCACATACAAGAAGCCACCCATGAGTGCATGACTACGTGGGACAACACGTCCACGTCTCTCTCTCACATACATACATACATACATACATACATACATACATACATAAAAACTGGGCTTGACTAAAGGCACCTCACGCCTCCAGGATCCCCACACGGAAGCAGCCGAGAGCCGCTGAAAGCCCCCCACGCGCCCACCCCCCTCCATCCTTCAAACAGCATCGCAGAAGGTGTATTATCCGCGGGAGAACGTTAATTTCTAAAAAAAAAATGCACATTTTTCAACTCCCCCACGTGGATTCACTCTGTTCCCCTCTGTTTTCCAATGTAAAAATGCAGATTCCCGAGGCGCCTCCCCCCCTCCGCCCCCCCCTCCCCCCCCCGCGGGGCGGCTTTCGTCTTAACCTCCTGCTGTTTGTTTGCGTTGCCGTCCGCCGGGTGTCAGGCGCTGTCTCCCCACCGCGTGTCACACAAAAGCAAACACAGCCCCGTCCATTAATGAGGGGCTGGGATCATGTAACCGCGGCTACGATTCCCTGCCCCCGGGGCGACAGAAAACATGACCCCATCGCCCAGGCTGCTGGGCAGGAACAGGCCCCGAAGTTACATATGGTAACAAAGTAGCCAAGTTCAGGGTGGGCGCCGTGGGATTGCTTCAATGGTCCCTGTCCGTCCGCTTTCATTTTAATATATATATTAACAATATACTGTATAGTCATTATATAGATATAAAATATCGATGGTATTATTGTCTTAAAATACATTTTTATTGACTGCAGAGAGAGGAAAGGAGGAGAGAGGGAGAGAGAGAAACATCCGTGATGAGAGAGAATCATGGACCGGCTGCCTCCTGCACGCCCCCTACTGGGGATCGAGCCCGCAACCCAGGCCTGTGCCCTTGACCGGGAATCGAACCCGGGACCCTTCACGTCCGCAGGCCGACGCTCTATCCACGGAGCCACACCAGCTAGGGCCTCACGCATCACTGATGTTTCTATGTCTCTCTCCCTCTCCCTTCCTCTCTGAACTCAATTTGAAAGTTTTGTTTTTTTTTAAAGGGTGCAGCGGAGATTTTTAGCCAAAGCGACAGATGCCCGCCCGTGGGACGCCGGGCTTCGCCCAGAGGTCGCCACGGAGAGGCCCATGTGCGCTTGCGTGCTTCCCCCCTAACCCCCGCCGCCGGGGTGTGTGTGTGTGTGTGTGTGTGTTTTCGGGGCGCGGAGGGGGGCGTGGGGGGCTGTCCCTGAGTAAGCTTCCCCCCCTCGGATCACTTCCTTCAGCCCCGGCAGCTTTGATTCGTTCCAACAAGTGTTTAGAGGAAAGTGTTGACGCGCATTAATCTGCTTCTCGTCTCCGCGGCCGGCTCACGCTTGGCTGGTGGCGGGACCGCGCGCCTGACAGCTCCGGGCGCGCCGTGCGCACCGGGCGGCCGGTGACGCTGACCAGAGCCGCTCGGGTTGTTATTCTTTGTAATTACCTTCATTAAGGGAAAGCGTGTGTCAATCAACGGTGGACTTTAAACATGCCAGTAATTTGCGAGGAGGAAAAAAAAAAAAAAAAAAAAGAAAGAAAGAAAGAAAGAAAAAAAAAAGCTTGTCTGTTCCCCAGCAGCGCATGGGGCCCGGGCGGCGTGTGCGCCCCGGCGGGCCGGGCGCTGTATTGGAAACAGGCGCGGGCAATTTTCCGGAGGGATCGCTTCCCCTGGTGGCGCCCGCTGACTTTAAACACGAACAGAGAGAGGGATGCGGGGGGGAGGGGGGGGCAGGGAGTTTAATAAAGAGCGCAGATGCAGCTTTTTAAAAAATATATATTTTATTGATTTTTTTTTTACAGCGAGGAAGGGAGAGGGAGAGAGAATCAGAAACACTGATGAGAGAGAAACATCCATCAGCTGCCTCCTGCACGCCCCCCACTGGGGATGTGCCCACAACCAAGGTCCATGCCCTTGACCGGAATCGAACCTGGGACCCTTCTGTCCGCAGGCCGATGCTCTATCCACTGAGCCACACCGGTTAGGATGCATTGGTGTTGAACAGCCCACTTCCTAGGGAGACAGGTTTGGAAATGCATCTGCTCAGTTGCGTCCCAGCTGTAAATGATCTGATCGGAGGTCACGGGGTCAGGAATCTGGAGCAGAAAACAGAAGATCAGTGTCCTGAACGTGATGGTCAAGGCCAGGACTCGCCTTGAGAGCCGACCACGGCGACCGATGCGCGTCTCTCTTGCCTAAGAGATGCCCGCCCCCCCCAGTTATCCACCCCTCACCCCACCCATGTGGATGCAGTGGGGTGGGGGTGGGGGGTTAAAAAGGATAAGAAAGGCCATAGAATCCGCCTCAGGTCCCTGTCCCCGGCTTTGCCAGCTTGTAGGCGGGAGGAATTCCTTTTCCGGTAGCAGATGCCTCCACCAGGGGGCGGTCAGGGACAGGGAGAGACCCAGGGGCCGGATTCCTGGTCTGCTGAGGGTCCCAGAGGAGCTGTGGATGTCAGCTTGTCCTCCATATAGGAGCTCCATGGGTCCCCCACAACCAGAACACCCCAAGGCCCCCCCACCTCCTCCCCGCCAGTCTCCCCTCCACCCCTGCCTCAGCCTGTGCCTGGCCGCGCCGACCTGGGCCTTCGGGTTCCCTCACCAAGTCCTGTCCCACGTCACCTTCTCCAGGTACCGGCTTTGATGTGCCTTCAAACATTCCAGGCCGGCCGGGCACAATGGTGGAGCGTCGACCTATGAACCAGGAGGTCTCGGTTCGATTCCCGGTCAGGGCACATGCCTGGCAGCCAATCCACGATTCTCTCTCAGCGTGGATGTCTCTCTCTCTCTCTCCCTTCCTCTCTGAACTCCATAAAAATATATTAAAAAAAATAAATAAAATGCAACTCCTTTCTGTTGTTGTTAATCCTCACGGGAGGATATTTTCCCCATTGGTTTTTAGAGGGTGGGAGGGGTGGAGAGAGAGGAAGAGGAGAGAGAGAGAGAGACCAATGGGAGAGAGACACATCCATCAGTTGCCTCCTGTATGTGCCCCCAGCTGGGGCCGGGGATCGAACCTGCAATCCAGGTACTTGCCCTTGACCAGGAATCGAACCCAAGACCTCCTGGTGTGCAGGTCGACCCTCTAATCATTGAGCCACACCAGGCAGGGCAGCAAATACAGCTCTTCTTAATTTTTAAAAATTTATTGATTGATTTCCGAGAGGAAGGGAGAGGGCGGGAGAGAGAGAATCATGGATCGGCTGCCTTCTGCACGCCCCACCCTGGGGATCGAGCCCGCAACCTGGGCGTGTGCCCTTGACCGGGAGTCGAACCGTGACCTCCTGGTTCCTAGGTCGACAGGCTGATGCCCAGCCCCTGAGTCACGCGGGCCCGGCGGGAAACACACCTCTTGGCGATATTTTACGAAAGTGGTGGTCTCCCATCCAATCATCACAACGGCTGGAACCTCACAGGGGGCAGCTGGGTGGTGAGAGTCTCCAAGGACGAGGAGGCTGGCGTCCTCCGGGCCTGCGATGTGGCGGGAAAATCCTATGTAACAAAAGGCTAATAGGCAAATCAACTGGACAGCGGCCTGACCAGTTGCTCTGATGCCCACTGACCACCAGGGGGCAGACGCTCCCTGCAGGAGCTGTCCCCTGGTGGTCAATGCGCTCCCACAGGGGGGCGCTGCTCAGCCAGAAGCCAGGCTCGCAGGTGCAGAGCACGGCAGTCGGGGAGCCTCTCCCGTCTCCATGGCAGCGCTAAGGCTGTTCAACTGCGAGAGGGCACAGGCCAGGCTGAGGGCACCCCCGCTCCCCCCGAGTGCACGGGGCTTCTCGTGCTTTAATAAGACTCCGTGGACCCATGGCATCCCCTGAGCGCCCTTAGCCACGCTTCCACATCTTATCCGAACCAAGTGGCTGGGAATCGGACCAAGCGAGCGTGGAAATGACCTTGAGGGGATGGCCTTGAGTGACCTTGGCGGTGTCTGTGTTGGGGGGAGAGGGGAAATGGCCGGATGGAGCCCCAGAGGCGTGTGCCCCCCCCCCCCCCCCCCGCGTGCCCGCCCCCCGCCCGACTCCCCGTTCGGGTGGAGTGTGTGCTCACCTGAGGCCGGGACATCTGTGTGCATCTGTGTGCGGTTCCCCTTGGGTGACGCTCAGTTGGATTTCCTGGCGCAGGGCCAGCGCGCGGCCGTGGCTGGGGTCTGTGCAGCGTCACCGCGGGGCCCACGGGCAGGAGGCGGCTCAGGCGGCAGTCACCACTCGCTGTCTCTGGGAGGGATGCTCTCCCAGGGCTGGTCCCGGCTCCGGCTCCGGCTCCGGGGAGGGGAGAGGCGCCTTCTCTGTCTCCAGGCGCCTCTGGGCATCGGTTCTGTCCCTGCGGTGACGGCGACGCGTGAGACAGCTCAGGGCCGCCCGAGGGAACGAGGCTCCGTGGGGAGACTCGGGGTCCTTCCTGCAGGACACGGGAATAGTCCATGTGTGGATTCTCTCCTCCATCCTCCCCTCGGGGTCGCGGGGTATTCTGTTTTAGAATACATTTTTAAGATTTCAGAGAGAGAGAGAGAAACATCAATGATGAGAATCCTTGATCGGCTGCCTCCTGCACGCCCCACACTGGGGATGGAGCCCGCCCTGACCGGGAATCGAACCCTGACCTCCTGGTTCGTAGGTCGATGCTCAACCACGGAGCCACACCGGCCAGGCAGGAATGCTCTCTCTTTTGGTGCCTTGTATGGCTCGATTGCCAGGCAGAGAATAGATATTGGATATCTAACCCCAGGAGAACTTAAAGGGGCTGGGGGGTGGGGGAAGCACCATTTCATACCTTGTGTCCAAGACAAACAAAAGTTTCCAGAATTAAAAAACCATGCTAGCCCTGGCCGGTGTGGCTCAGTGGATAGATAGAGCGTCGGCCTGCGGACTGAAGGGTCCCAGGTTCGATTCCAGTCAAGGGCACGTCCCTTGGTTGCAGGCTCCCGGCCCTTGTCTGGAGCATGTGGGAGGCAACCGATTGGCTGTGTCTCTCTCACGTCAGTGTTTCTCTCTCTCTCCCTCTCCCTTCCACTCTCTCTAAAAATCCATGGGGAAAAATGTCCTCGGGAGAGCACGAAAAAAAGAATAATCACATATATATTTTTTCAAAATGCTGATTTATCTCCATGCATCTCCGAATGTGGCTTGCGCATAGATCTCGGGGAAGGTGGTGGGGTTCGGAGGCTGCAAACCCAGAGCGGGTGTATTAATAGGTGTGTAATGATATACAATTTATTTTGGGAGGGGGAGGCACAACTTAATGGCTCATGCATAGTGAATTCATTATCTTTTTAATACTCCGGTTATATGGCCGCCATATACCATCTTTACGAGGCCACGGCGAGCACCTAAATCCTAGACTCCCCTCCGAAAGCAGCCATCTCCAAATCTCGGCCCCGGAAGGATTAGCCGACGCCTCCGTCAACGTTATTGGATTAGAACACGGTTGGTTGGGCCGCGGACCTTGTCTCACGTCGGATGTCACCTGTTGCCCTGGGTTTTAAAGGGATGACACGCTAATTTATCTCCAAGGCCGGCGACAAGGCGACAGCACCATATTTTCACGGGGCGAGGGGAGCGGGGGGAAGAGGGGGCGCGCCAGGCAGGCTTCCCCCCCCCATCCCCCCCGCCCCCCCGCCAGAGAGCATGTGAGGCCATGAAACGCCGTGGCTTGTTACGTATTCACTCCTCATCTGCATTCGTTATGCTGTGCCGGGGGCCCATCGCTCATCGCAAAAGGACACGCCGCGCCACGGCGCTCTCGGGTGACACAGCCCACGTTGTATAATTCAGTGTCACTCGGAGGGGGGGCGTGGGCGCGCGCACGTGTCTGTCGGTAATGATGCTTAATTATTCCGCGGGGATTTCTCCGGCCTCGGTCCGGGCTCAATAATTCATCCCAGCCTTCGGGTCACGCGGAGAAGTGTCAGTCAGGCAGGGGACCCCCGGGCCCTGGTGAATGGTGATACGGGGACTGGTTCCTTATGGAAACACGGCCATTCCTTCCTCGCCGAAAACCATGGCAACGCGGGGCGCTCCCTCGGAGGGGCTTATTATTGTTATTATTTTTTAAATATGTGTCTGTTGATTCCAGAGAGGAAGGGAGAGGGAGAAACATCCGTGAGGGGAGAGGATCAGGGACCGGCTGCCTCCTGCACGCCCCCCCACGCTGGGGATGGAGCCCGCCATCCGGGCGTGTGTCCTGACCGGGCATCGAGCCCTGACCTCCTGGCTTATTTTCCAGGGGTGTCCCCTGGCTGTCACGAGCGCCTTCGCGTGGGGTTTGGAAACTCGAGCTTGACCTTGTCCGAGATCCCGCCCTCTGGGGAGCCGGTCCTGGGGCGGCACGCAGAGCCTCTGGGGCCAAGGCTCTCCCAGGCTCCTCCAGGCACGTGGGTGAGGGAGCTCCCGGGCCTGGGCATGCCATTTGCATTTGAAAACCGAGGAAGCACAGGCGTGGGGGGCGGCTGGCGGGAGGGGGGGCGGCTGGCGGGAGAGGGGGGGCCGTGATTTGTGCTGCAGGAGCCGGGGAGATGCCCAATGAACCGTGTGAAAACAGTTCATTAAAATGTGGACGTGCTTGGCCGCCTAACGCAAAGAGCGCCTGATCGCAGCCTCCGAAGCCGCGTGACGTCAGGTGGGCGCCGATGGACGCGGGGCCGTGAGTCAGGCCTGTCCCCCCGCGCCCCCCCACCTCCGGTGCCCCCCCACCTCCGGTGCCGGGCTGGGGAGGAAGACCCCGAAACGCCTCCTTCCTCGCAGCTCGGACCACGGACCCTCCGGGGCGAAGCTGGGCCTGGCTCCTTGTCACTCTTCCGAGAGCAGATCCAGTGACCCTCGTGCGTGCGTGCGTTGGCCGGCCGTTTGCAACCTATGGAGACGTGATTCCGCGGAATCAATGAGGGCTTGTCAGAGGGTGCTCTTTCATTTCACTTACTGGCTTCTGCGTCTATTTTTATTGATTTCAGACAGGAAGGGAGGCGGGGGGAGAGAGAGAGACATGGAGTATTGTTGGCAGTAAAATTTAATCAGTGCATGTGTGACCGCTGCGTTCTGTTTGGAGGCTAAACTTTTATGGCATCAAAAATAGCCAGTATGGTGCGGCCGGCGTGGCTCCGCGGTTGAGCATCGACCTAGGAACCAGGAGGTCCCGGTTCGATCCCCGGTCAGGGCACAGGCCCGGGTGGCGGGCTCCATCCCCAGGGTGGGGCGTGCAGGAGGCAGCCGATCCATGATTCTCTCTCATCACGGATGTTTCTGTCTCTCTCTCTCTCCCTCTCCCTTCCTCTCTGACATCCATAATGTGTATATACAATAGAACCCAGTTTTCACAAATGTGCTTGGCTAAGGTCTGTGTACGTGTTCGTGTGACTCTGCCGTGTGCTATGTGGGGGGAAAGGCAGGGCTCAGAACGCACACGGCCTCACGGCTGCTGGGAGCACCGAAGAGATCTCGGATATGTTTGCTGCTGCTTGAGAGAGAGAGAGAGAGAGAGAGAGAGAGAGAGAGAGAGAGAGAGAGAGAGAGGGAGGGGGGACGGAGGGAGGGAAGAGAGGGGAGGGTGGTCCCCCCTCACCAGGAGGGTCCCCCGAAGCCCCTCGGATTTAATTGCCCCAACAGGACGGCCGGGCCTGCGGCGTATCAACTTGATGTGCGTAATTGATACCCAAACACGGTTACGGGACGTGACACGGCCCGGCCGCAGCGCGCTGTGTGGAGAGTGTTGATTAAAGTGGTTTTTATTTTCTTTCTTTTGGTACAAAAGGGTCAGAGACATTAAAAGTTAAAAGAAAGCGCAGGCTCCGTTCTCGCCCCCCTGATCCCTGTGCTGTACCCCCCCACCCCCCACCCCCCTAATCGGCTGCACATGTTTGCTGTTTGCGTCCGACTTCAGGCGGTGAGAGGCACCGGGAGGCCCAGAGCGCGGGTCCCGGATCCGATGGCAGCCCCGGGGCGGGCGGGCGGGCCGGAGGGAGGTTTAAACGGTTTAAACGGACCCTCCAGCTCGCCTGGCCTGGCCGTGGGGCATTAAAGCGTCTGGCTGGGGGGGGGGGGGCGGGGAGGGGCGCGCACGGAGGGAAGCGAGGGCGGCTCTGAGAAGGATTCGAGCGGACGTCTAAATGATAATTACCGGGTAATTGTGTTTGGGTTAGCATTGGTGCTGTTATTTTTACGGCTGACAGGAGGCGTTGTATTTCTCAGGGCCCGGCGGCCGCCCGGGGCGAGAGGCAGGTGTCAGGAGGCAGCGGTGGGGCCGGTTACAGAGGGAGGCCGGGAGGCTGCGCCAACGCTGTACAGACGCCGGCTTTTTTTTGTTTTAGCCCGAAGTCAGGAGCATGTCTTCCTCGAAACCAAAGGACGGTGGACTGGGTCAGGCGGCTTTGAAAGTCCTCTCCTTGCCCTGGCTGGCGTGGCTCCGTGCACAGAGCGTCCGCCTGCGGACTGGAAGGTCCTGGGTTCGATTCCAGCCAAGGGCACAGGCCTGGGTTGTGGGTTCGATCCCCAGGAGGGGGCGTGCAGGAGGCAGCTGATCCAGGATTCTCGCTCATCACTGAGGTTTCTCTCCCTCCCTGACGTCAATAAAGATATATCTTTAAAAATTTAATAAAGGCCCCATCTTTTCATTTGTGCAAAACCACCTGTGGTATCTTTCAAAGCTCTTGCCGGTGCATGTATTAAAATATAGTTTTATTGATGTCAGAGAGGAAGGGAGAGAGAGAGAGAGAGACATCCATGATGAGAGAGAATCATGGATCGGCTGCCTCCTGCACGCCCCACCCTGGGGATCCAGCCCACAACCCGGGCCTGTGCCCTTGACTGGGAATCGAACCCGGGACCCTTCCGTCCTTAGGCTGAGGCTCTATCCACTGGGCCACACCGGCCGGGGCCCACGTAACGTCTGAACAGCAGACACACCGGTGGCATTTGTTTTTCCTAACGGTAATTTTGGGGAACGGCACAAGGCGTCATGTGTGTTTATGAGTGTTTCCGAATTGTCCCGTGTTCGTAACTCTCTCTCTCTCCCCCACACACAGATTTAAAGTCATAAAAGCAATTCTCCAAACTATTGAAACGGGAAACGTCGGTCCTTTCCCGCGCCTCCCGTTTTCCAGGCCTCGGCGCTCCTCCGAGCAGCCAGCCGCACTATTTCCCAGGCGAGCGATGGGAGGGAACCTTCGCGAAGTTAGAACCGTGTTGGAGTCGCTTTTTCTCCCTCCCCCCGTTCCTCCGATGACTAGCCCATGTCTATTCTCTATGAAATTGATGTCAAAAAAGTATTATATATTTTCCACGGGAAATAGAAGGCTGCCCTCCGCTCTCCGTTGAGGACATGTACCCCTTTAATCATACTTTTCATTTCAGGGCATTGAAATTTCCGTCACCAAGGACAACACCATAAATAAAAAGTGTTTGTGTGTGTGTGTGTATGTGGGTTTTTTTTTTTTTTTCCCTCCTTCTTCTTCTTCTTTACCTGCCGCTCCACAACCTGGTGCATTAAGCATGAGCCCGGCCGAGAGGTGGTCGAATGTGAAAATTTATAATCATTTATTACGTGCGGCCGGAGCCGGGAGGGAATAAAAGCGTGAAGGCATATACATCCATAAACGGAAGCCGGGCGCTTAAATGAAAAGCAAAGTGAATTTCTGTGTCTTGTCATAAAGTAATGAGAGGCGAGAGGTTTTATTCATCGCGAAGCCAAGATGCATTTACTGTCCATCCCGCGCCGGCAGTCAGCGCCGCCCTGATGGATGGCCGGCCACTTGCCGGGAAATATCCGGGCTCTACATAATAGTATAGTTAGGAGCCGCGCGGCATGGTTGAGAAGGTTTCATAAGGGTTTATGGCTGGCGGTGTTACTGTAATTTAATCACACGGCGGCTAATGGAGTACCTGGATGCCACGGGTTGCTTTTTTATCTGCCATTTATTAGTCACTGACAGAGTCCATCATCTCTGTCCGCAGCAGCAACACATCACGGCGGGGGGCTCGAGCGGGGACCCCGAAAGTTCCAGAGGAGGCGGACTGGGGCCGATCCCACGCCCACGTGCCCTGGAACGGGCAATCCGTCCAATTGCGGTTTTGATCTACGAGGGGAAGGCCAGCGCCAGCCGGGGTGGCTCCGTGGATCCATGTTGTCCCGTCCGCCTCCAGCCTATGGACTGAAGGGTCCCGGGTTCGATTCCAGTTAAAGGGCACGTGCCCCGGGGGGCGGGCTCGATTCCCAGTGGGGGGCATGCAGGAGGCAGCCGATCCGTGATTCTCTCTCATCACGGATGTCTCTCTCTCTCTCTCCCTCTCCCTCTCCCTTCCTCTCTGAAATCCATAAAAATATGTTTAAAAAAAAAAATGAAAGGAACACCAGGCCAGGCCTCGGCCCACCGGCCGGAGGGGGCTGGGACGACCTCTTACGTCGAGAATACCATTAGCACGCCCCCCAAGTCAGCCCTGGAGCCAAGGCCAGCCAAGACCACGAGGGATTTCTGAAGAATCCGCAGGTACGGCGTAGCCAGAGGGTTTTTTGTTTGTTTGTTTTAAATATATACTTTGGATTGATTTCAGAGAGGAAGGGAGAGGGGGAGAGAGAGAGAAATGGATACATCATGAGGAGAGAGAAGCCTGGATCGGCTGCCCCCTGCACGCCCCCCACTGGGGATGGAGCTCGCAACCCGGGCCTGTGCCCTTGACCGGGAATCGAACCGTGGCCTCCTGGTTCCTAGGTGGACGCTCCACCACGGAGCCACGGCGGCCTGGCGAGCCAGAGGTTTTTCCTAAACGTGTTCTGCAGTGTGTTCAGGACCGTTAGCATCACATGAAGCTTAGATCAATGCCCTCTGGTTACGAGTTTCCTAGAAAAACGCTCGGAACCCGTGAACACGAAACACGACTGCTGTTTCGCCTTCTGTTCACGTGTAGTCAGTCCCCTCTCGGTAGACAGGGAGGTGGACAGATACAGACAGAGGGCCACAATCAGGAGGCCCGCGCCCCGAGCCACATTAACGCAGCGCAGGCGAGCACCCTTAATTAAGACTCGTGACAAAGAAACTCGCTGACCCCCGGGTGCGGGGTGACCTTGTGCGAACTGGGGGCCGGGGGGGGGGGGGGGAGGCAAGTCTAAATCCGACCTTGGACACGTCTCCTGACCTTGGTGAGTGGGTCTCAGGGGTTCCACCCGCAAAAGGGGAGCAATGCATGGTGTCGGCCCTGCTCCCCCCTCTGGACTCCCGTAAGGGTCCCATAAGATCCCGTGTGGCGAGGCCCGCGGGATGGAGAGGAACACGCCCCTCCGTGGCTGGGCTTGAAAGATATTAAGTAAATACAGAATGGCGCGCTCCAGTGCCTTTTATTTTTACTTTACTTCATTTTTAATACATATTTCTTTATGGATTTCAGAGAGGAAGGGAGAAGGAGAGAGCGAGAGAGGGAAACATGCATGATGAAAGGGAGTCACTGGTCGGCCGCCTCCTGCACGCCCCCCCACTGGGGTTCGAGCCCGCCACCCGGGCACGTGCCCTCGGCCGGAATCGAACCCGGGCTCCCCCCGCCCCCATCCGCAGGCCGACGCCCTATCCACGGAGCCACGCCGGCTAGGGCTCCGGTGCCTTTTCTATAACGTGCCAACGGCTTTGCAGACGACGGGGGTACCACCACCCCGTGGAAAAAGAGATCAGGCCCGGCCGGCGTGGCTCCGCGGTGGGGCATCGACCTAGGAACCAGGAGGTCAGGGTTCGGTTCCCGGTCAGGGCACAGGCCCGGGTGGCGGGCTCCATCCCCAGCGGAGGAGGAGCGTGCAGGAGGCAGCCAGTCCGTGATTCTCTCTCATCACGGACGTTTCTCTCCCTCTCCCTCCCTCTCTCTGACACCCGTACAAACTTATTCAAAAGGGAAGGAGGAAGGAAGGAAAGAGACAGTTACTGTGCTCGTGTTTGTTGAGCACCTACTCTAGCCAGGCACGGAGGGGCCGCATTGCGTTAGGACGATTGCAACACAGGGTGGATTTGCGGCCGGTTAAATGTTAACACGGAGCTGAGGCCCCGTCACCAACTCCAGGACCTTCGCCCCCGAGACCGCACGCCACGCCGCCTTCAGCGTGACTGACCCGGTTCTCTGGATGTTTTCATTTGGGGGATTCACACCCCCTGGAGTTCCCTGCAGACCTCCAGCTCTCCTTAACCTGTACCTCGGGGCCCGTGGCTGAGCCCCTGAGGTCCTACCGGGGAGGGGATATGCCTGGACATAAAAATGGCCCTAACTGCCCTCACCGGTGTGGCTCCGTGGATAGAGCCTCAGCCTGCGGACTGAAGGGTCCCGGGTTCGATTCCGGTCAAGGGCATGTACCTTGGTGGCGGGCACATCCCCAGTAGGAGGTGTGCAGGAGGCAGCTGATGGATGTCTCTCTCTCACCGATGTTCCTAACTCTCTCTCCCTCTCCCTTCCTCTCTGTAAAAAAAATATTTCTTTATTTAAAAAATAAAATATAGCCCTAGCCGGCTTGGCTCAGTGGATAGAGCGTCAGCCTGCAGACTGAAGGGTCCCAGGTTCAATTCTGGCCAAGGGCAGGTACCTGGGGTTGTGGGCTCGATCCCCAGTGGGGGGTGTGCAGGAGGCAGCCCATGGATGACTCTCTCTCATCACTGATGTTTCTATCTCTCCCTCTTCCTTCCTCTCTGAAAGACATAAAAACATATTTTTTAAAAAAATCAGTGGAAAAATATCCTCGCATGAGGATGGACGACCAAGCTATAGACGGCAATTTTTAAATATATTTTATTGTTGATAGTTTTACAGGTATCTCCCATTTGCCCCTCCCCATCCCCCGCTCCCAGCCCTCCCCCCCTGCCCCCCAGTTCTTCACTCCCCTATTGCCGTGCCCAAGGCTATGCATATAAATATGAGTTCTTTGGTGTATAGATGACAATTTTTGTCGCCCAAACTCTTTAAATTCTTTTGTTTAAAAAATATGTTTTATTGATTTTTTTTTTTTTTTACAGAGAGGAAGGGAGAGGGATAGAGAGTTAGAAACATCGATGAGAGAGAAACATCCATCAGCTGCCTCCTGCACACCCCCTACTGGGGATGTGCCCGCAACCAAGGTCCATGCCCTTGACCGGAATCGAACCTGGGACCCTTCAGTCTGCAGGCCGATGCTCTATCCACTGAGCCACACCGGCGAGGGCCAAAACTCTCTAAATTCTGTCCTGAAGTTCTTCCTCCCATACTGGGCCCCTACCGCCTGCTGGTTACAGCCGGAAAGTGGATACCGGGGTGAATTGGCTTCATCTCCTCACAAGACGAGCTCCGGCCTCCCTAAGGTTACAGACTGGGTGTGCGGACTGCCCCAGAACACCACCCATGGGTTCCGTTTTGCATAACAAATGCTCGCTTTGAGCCAGGTGTGGTGCTGAGACTCTAGCTCCTTGGTGCCATTACTATCTCTCTCCGCGTGCAAGGAGGAAGCAGAAGTGCAGGCCAGTGCAGTCCCTTGCCTGAGGCCACAGAACCAGTTTGTGGTGGAGCTGGAGTTACCGCGGGGTTGTGCGTGCGAAAATGTAGGTTCGGGCGGTTGGGGGGAGGGGCGGGGGGGGGACCCTGGTTCACAGTCAGACCGGGAAGAGGTGGGATGACTTTAGATTTTTTTTTTAATTTCAGAAAGGGAGAGGGGGAGAGAGAGAGAGAAACATCCATGGTGAGAGAGAAGCATTGCTCGGCTGCCTCCTGCACGTCCCCTCCAGTGGGGATCGAGTCTGCCACCCCAGGCCTGTGCCCTTGACCAGAATTGAAGCCGGGACCCTTCAGTCTGCAGGCCGATGCTCTACCCACTGAGCCACACCGGCGAGGGCTGAAATTTACTTTACGTGAACGCATTTACATCTTCTTTTGTTCCAATTTATTGTAAAAAATATTTTTTATTGATGTCAGAGAGGAAGGGAGAGGGAGAGAGAGAAACATCCATGATGAGAGAGAATCACTGATCAGCTGCCTCCTGCATGCCCCCCCTCCAGTGGGGATCGAGCCCACCACCTGGGCCTGTGCTCCCAACTGGGACAGAACCTGGGACCCTTCAGTCCACAGGCCAACGCTCCGTCCACCGAGCCACACCAGCCGGGGTTGCAGTCTTTATATGAAAGTAATAGGACTCAAGGAAAACCCCCACCATCTTATCCCCAAGTCACTTCAAGGTTTCTGTGTCCATCTGACACATAGTCCTAGCCTCCCGCAGGTTTTGTTTCCTGTCTCCATGGCAACCTGCTCCAGGGGCCGCCTCTCCCCCCTCTTGCGTGGATCCTGCCGGGAATAGCTTGCTGCTTTCTCACCTGGGTCTGACTCACCTGCTCTCCCTCCCACCAGGAAACCAGTGATCACTTCCCTGTGTATTTTTCTACCCAATTTTCCTCCCTTTTTAAAAAAAATATATCTCTTTATTGATTTCAGAGCGGGAGAGGGAGAGAGAGATAGAAACATCAATGATGAGAGATAATCATCGATCAGCTGCCTCCTGCATGCCCGCCCCCCCACCCCCCCCCCCCCGCCCTTCCTGGGGACAGCGTGCAACCGGGCATGTGGCCTGACCAGGAATTGAACCTTGACCTCCTGGTTCAGAGGTTGATGCTCAACCACTGAGCCAGGCTGGCCGCTGGCCGGGCAGGAGCAAGGTTTAAAAATAAACAAGTGGCCCTGACCGGTTTGGCTCAGTGGATAGAGCGTCGGCCTGCGGAGTGAAGGGTCCCAGGTTCGATTCCGGTCAAGGGCATGTACCTGGGTTGCGGGCACATCCCCAGTAGGGAGTGTGCAGGAGGCAGCTGATTCATGTTTCTCTCTCACCGATGTTTCTAACTCTCTCTCCCTCTCCCTTCCTCTCGGTAAAAAAATCAATAAAATGTTTAAAAAATAAATAAATAAACAAGTGCACGCAGCATCGCGCCAGGCGTACGCGGACGTTCAGGAAACGGTGATCACGACAAAGCTATTTGCCTGCGTGGTTCCCTAGCAGCCTTTGGGGCTGAGGAGGTATGTCTCCCAGCAAGTAGCTGGAGGATTTGGGGGCCGGGGAGCAATATAAGAGACACAACTGGGCCCTCACGGGTGTGGCTCAGGAAGGGCCTCGGCCTGCAGACTGAAGGGTACCGGGTTCGATTCCGGCCAAGGGCAGGTGGTTGCAGGCTCCTCCCCGGCCCAGGCCCTGGTGGGCGTGCGTGCAGGAGGCAGCCCGTCGATGTCTCTCTCTCTCCCTCTCTCTTCCACGCCCTCCAAAAATCAATGGGAAAATATCCTGGGGTGAGGATTAAAAAAAAAGACACATCAGGGCACCCAGCCATCGACCGTCCCCCGTCCGGGTGCCTGGGTGGCCCTCGCAGGTCGGAAGAGAACTAGCGTTCCTGGACACGGAGACCCCGAGCTCATGAGCTCACCCGAGTGCAGTGCTTCCCACGAGCCCGGCCTTCCAGAGGCCTCCCGCGCCGCGTGACCTGGAAGGTGGCGTCGGAAAGGACATTCTACCAGGAGCCAGGCCGCTCCGCCTGGGCACTGTGAGCGCGCCTCATCGCCCGCCCGCCCGCCTGCCTCCCCGAGGCCCAGACAGGATCAGGGAAAGGCCAGTGCTCTGGGACAGCAGAGCCAGGCCGGTCCGTCAGCTTTGTTAGAACCACCCTGCTTCTCGAGTGGGCCCCGTCCCGGTCCCCATCCCAGGCGCTTTCCCGTTCTTTGTCTCGCCAGGAAAGGAGGTAGCCGCTGTCCGTCCGCCTTTGAGACGACGGGTGGGCGCTGCCGGTGGACTTCTGGCTCCGTGAGAACTTTCAGAGACACACGGGGAGGAAATAAGGAGAGTGTGAAGTCCCGCCCGCTTCCCCTTACGTTTCTATGTTTTAAAAAATATGTGTTTTTTTATTGATGTCAGAGAGGAAGGGAGAGGGAGAGAGAGAGGAACATCCATGAGGAGAGAGAGAAGCACGGATCGGCTGCCTCCTGCACGCCCCACCCTGGGGCTGGAGCCGGCAACCTGGGCCTGGGCCCTGACCGGGAATCGCACCGTGACCTCCTGGTTCCTAGGCAGAGTGAGATTTAATTGACCTTTACAAGTAGTTGTTTTCTGACGCCCGGAACTAATAAATAGAACATTGGGGGACTTCTTGTACATAGGGTACAGTAAAAAACAAAAAAAAATGCAGGCAGTTTTACGGCAGCCGATCTTAGGAAATGCTAGCTCCACTTAAACTGGTGTTTTAAGTATTATTTAGAAACGATTCCTCCTATCACCCTAAGTTTGTTCTCTTAGCTGTTTTACACTTCAGCATTAAATCATTATTATTATTATTCTATCCCCTGAAAGAGAGTTACAAAGCTGTTCTGCTTGCTGGAGATGAAACAGTGCTTTAGAAATTCGGATGCTTCCTGGCTGGCTGTTCGGCGATGACTTGGATGACCTTTCCCGAGTTTGAATGTTCTCTCTCCCAGAGACCGGCACGCTGATTTTTCTAACTAACATTCCGTGTGCCCGGGCTTGGCATTTGTATTTTCCAATTCGAAGGAACCGAATAGCACCCCCCCCCTCCCCGCCACCCCCCCCACCCCCCTCACCCCCACCCACCACCACTCTTCAGCCATGGGCTGGCCCGTTATCTCATACACGCTCAAGGCACCGCCGCTAATGTTGAAAAATAGAAAAATAAATTGACCTTGATGAAGTGTGTCTCCTTTTGTCTCTCCCCAGGAAAGTTTATTCCAGGTGCTCCTGCGGCAGAAATGATTAGCGTTAACGGCTTCCCTCCTCCGCGGTGGTTTACAGGGTCTGTCCATCTTGCTGATAGATGGAGTGTACAGCCCCGAGGGGAGTCTGCTCCGGGGAGCTCAAGGCTGACACCGTGAATGAGAGAAATGACAGGTTTCTCATCTTGATCACGGAGGAACCTAGCTGGCTTTTCATACCAGTGTCCCGCTGCCCTTCACGGATGGACGGGCATGTACGCATCCCAGCTCCCCATTAAACACTGACACCCTGGATAGAGGCGCAGCCTCATTTCTCAGGGGCGCCGGCTCGTATTTTTACCGCGGCCTGAAGTTGGCTGCATTTTCAGTCTTCCTTTTCACGCCAAACTCCACCGGGCAGCGTTCAAGTCCCACCGCCCCCGTGGCCGAAGGCTGACGCGTAGCTAGCTGCCGGGAGTTAGAAAAATACCGACATTTCTTGTCTCAGAATGCTCGTTCAATACGGCCTGTTCAGTCCTTGAGCGGACCCCCGACTGGGCCCAGAAGGATTCGTGGTTTTGATGGTGACATTTCGCAGGGAAGTCGTTATGATGGAACCGCGAGACTTTATTTTAGCTGGAAATTTTGCCATGGACAAAATTGTGATTTTTAAGAAAAATAAGCCATGTAAATACATGACGGTCACCGTTCTAGCGTTCATAAATGCCGTGTGTTTGGGCACGTCACGGGGTTCCGTTTTTGCATCCTTCCTGGGACACGGGTGCCTGGGGTACAGGAGGCACCGATGTTGGGTTTTTGTGGGTCGAGCTTTGATTTCAAGGGGTGCCTTTGGTCCTCGTCCCCATTTTGCACGCATTTGTTTCTCAGGATGCTGCTCTCTCTCCTGAGGGGGAGGGCAGAGAGGATCCTGGCGGAGATCTTACAAGGGCCTGGTGGTCGGTTTCGCACGCGTCACACGCCGGGGCCAGGCGGCAAGGTGGCCTGGCCGAGGCATCGGGCCGACGGAGCAGGTGTGGGCCTTACACGGCTGCTGATGCACCGCACGTGGGCGTGCTTTTCAGGCCGCCGCACCTGGGCCGCGCCGCCTCCCTTTCCTGCACCTTCAGGCGGGTTGGCAGCAAGACAACATTTTTTTTTTTTTTTTGCAACGGGACCGCTATTGCGGTTTCCGAGGAGGCTTTTCCTGCCAATGCAAAGGTCGCGCCACGAGGGCGCCCACCATGTGATTTACTAAACATGGAGCCTCCGGGCTCGAATGGCTTCCAGGGGGAGTCCACGGTGCCCCGTGGGTTTGGATCCGGTACCTGGATGGATTGCATACTGTAAAGGGGAGCGCGCCCCCGCCGTGCAGGCCTCAGTTTCCCTCCCAGCCCGCAGCCCGTTCCTACAGCCCCGCCCGCCGGACATCCCGCCCCTGGCGTGGGGGGGTCCACCTCGCGAGCGCCTTTCCGCACAGGCCTGTCCTTCACCGCCGCCCACCAATCAGGCCGCTCCGGCCGCTCCGGCCTCTCGTCGGAGGGTCCCGCAGGCCCCGCCTCCCGCAGCCCCGGGCCGCCCCTGAGCCCAACCGCCCCGGTGATTGACAGGCGGGCCGAGCGGAAGCTGCGGCGCCTGCGCACTGTGGGCGCAGCGCTCCCCTCGGGCCGGGCCGGCCGCTCCCAGCAGACCCCGCGCCGCGCCTGCGCAGTGCGGGGGAGGCTTTTAATTCCATTGTGGAGAGGACGGCGTTATTTTTATTAACCGGAGGCGGCGGCGGCGGCGGCGGCGCGGCGGCGGCGGCGGGACCGTAAGTGCGGGCGGGGGCGGCGCGGGGCGGGCGGGGCCGGGAGGGGCCGGGCGGGGCGCTCGGCGGCGGCGGCGGGGCTGGGGGTCCGCGGCCCGGCCCCACCGCCTCTCCGTCCCCCTCCCTCCGCAGCCAGGCCTCGTCCGGGGCATGAGAGTCGGCGGCGGGTTCCTCAGCGGCGGCTCCGGCGGCTCCGGCGGCGGCGGCAGGCGGGCGGAGATGGAGCCCAGCTTCCCGCAGGGCCTGGTCATGTTCAACCACCGGCTGCCCCCGGTCGCCAGCTTCGCCCGGCCGGCCGGCCCGGCCGCCCCTCCCCCGCAGTGCGTGCTCGCCCCCCCCCGCGGCCCCGGCCGAGCCGCCCCCGCCGCCGGCCCCGGACATGACTTTCAAGAAGGAGCCGGCGGCCTCGGGCGCGGCCTTCCCGGCGCCGCGGACCCCCTGGGGCTTCCTGCAGCCCCTGGTGAGCATCAAGCAGGAGAAGCCGGCCGACCCCGACGAGCCGCCCCAGCACCACCACTACGGGGGGCTGTTCGCGGGCGCCGAGGAGCGGGGCCCCGGCCTGGGCGGCGGCGGCGGCGGCGAGGGGGGCAGCAGCCACGGCGTCATCCAGGACCTCAGCGTCCTGCACCAGCAGCCGCCGGCCCAGCACCACCGCGACGGCCTGCTCGGCGGCGGCGGCGGCGGCGAGGAGCCAAAGCAGGACACGCACGTCAAGAAGGCGAAGAGGCCAAAGCCAGAATCTCAGGGAATCAAAGCCAAGCGGAAGCCCGGCGCATCCTCCAAGCCGCCGCTGGCCGCCGACGGCGAGGCGGGCGCCGTCCTCTCGCCCAGCCAGAAGCCGCACATCTGCGACCACTGCAGCGCGGCCTTCCGCAGCTCCTACCACCTGCGCCGCCACGTCCTCATCCACACGGGCGAGCGGCCCTTCCAGTGCGGCCAGTGCAACATGGGCTTCATCCAGAAGTACCTGCTGCAGCGGCACGAGAAGATCCACAGCCGCGAGAAGCCCTTCGGCTGCGACCAGTGCAGCATGAAGTTCATCCAGAAGTACCACATGGAGCGGCACAAGCGCACGCACAGCGGAGAGAAGCCATACAAGTGCGACACTTGCCAGCAGTATTTTTCCAGGACGGACAGGCTGCTGAAACACAGGCGCACCTGCGGCGAAGCCATAGCCAAGGGGGCCCCGGGCGCCGAGCCGGGGTCCGCGGCCAACCCGGGCGCCATGGGCAGCCTGGCCGCGCTGTCTCAGGGAAGCGGCGGCGGCGGCTCCTCGTCCAGGAGGAAGTCCAAGTCGAAGAGCGCGGCCGCCGACCACAAGGAGCATAAGGCCGGCAAGGCGAGCGAGTCGCCGCTGGCCACCAGCCTCAGCATGCAGACCTACTCCGTGGAGATGCCCGCTATGTCGCCCGGCGGCGGCGGCGGCGGGGGCATGATTGGCGGCGGCATGGATGAGCTTCAGAAAAGGGTGCCAAAACTCATCTTCAAGAAAGGCAGCAGGAAGAACACAGACAAAAGCTACCTTAACTTCGTGTCACCGCTCCCCGACCTCGTTGGACAGAAGCCCTTGTCCGGGAAGCCAGGTGGCTCCCTTGGCATCGCCGCGAATGCCAGCACGGAGACCATCGGCCTCCTCCAGGGCGCCGGCGGCAAGCAAGGCCCCATGAACAGCAATTACGACGATGCCATGCAGTTTTCCAAGAAAAGACGGTACCTGCCCACCGCCACCAGCAACAGTGCCTTCTCCATCAACGTGGGCCACATGGTCTCCCAGCCGTCCGTCATCCAGGCCGCCGGGGTCAGCGTCCTGGAGAGCGAGGCCCCGCTGTCGCTCATCGACTCCTCGGCGCTGAGCGCGGACATCAAGTCTTGCCACGACAAGTCCGGCATTCCCGACGAGGTCTTGCAGAGCATTTTGGATCAGTACTCCAGCAAGTCGGAAAGCCAGAAGGAGGACCCCTTCAGCATCGCCGAGCCCCGAGTGGACTTACACGCCTCAGGAGAGCCCTCGGACCTGGTTCAAGACGGGAACCTGAGCCCGGGCACCCAGACGCCTTCCAGCGACAAGGCGATCGTGTTGCAAGAATACTCCAAATACCTCCAGCAGGCTTTCGAGAAGTCCACCAACGCAGGGTTCGCTCTCGGGCACGGTTTCCAGTTTGTCAGTCTGTCCTCACCTCTCCACAACCACACGCTGTTCCCGGAAAAACAGATTTACACTACGTCTCCCTTGGAGTGTGGTTTCGGCCAGTCTGTTACCTCAGTGTTGCCATCTTCGTTGCCAAAGCCCCCGTTTGGGATGCTGTTCGGGTCGCAGCCGGGTCTGTACCTGTCTGCTCTGGATGCCACCCATCAGCAGCTGACCCCTTCCCAGGAGCTGGACGATCTGATCGACTCCCAGAAGAATCTAGAGACTTCCTCGGCCTTCCAGTCTTCATCTCAGAAACTGCCGAGCCAGAAGGAGCAGCAGAAGGACCTGGAGGCCTCCACCGGCTTTCAGATGCCATCTCAGGAGTTAGCGAGCCCGATGGAGCCTCAGAAGGACATGGGGCCGCGAGCCACCTACCAGATTGAGAACTTTGCACAGGCGTTTGGTTCTCAGTTTAAGTCGGGCGGCAGGGTGCCAATGCCCTTGGTCAGCACCTCCAACGGCCAAGTGGACCACAGAGTCAGGACCTCGCTGTCAGATTTCTCAGGGTACACAAACATGATGTCTGACGTGAGTGAGCCATGCAGTACGAGAGTCAAGACTCCCACCAGCCAGAGTTACAGGTAAGCCCCAGGTGACAGGCTGGAGGTCGAAGGATGCGGTTTCTGTTTCGTTCTGAGAACACTGCCATTGGAATGTTTGTACACGATCCTCTTAAGAATAATGTAATGCCCTTTCAATGCAACTTTTCATATTTAGTTTATTTTGTTAGTGTGATTTTAGCTCTGTTTCTATTATGATTTTTAATCGAAATCAATAGATTAAAAATAGTTTGACATTCAAAGTGACAATGTTTAGCAATCAAATTTACATGTATAGATCGTCAGGGAATAGCCCAAAAGTTTTAAATGCAAAAAAAAAAAAACCAACCAAAAAAAGAAAAAAAACGATGTAAAAAACGAAACAAAAAAACTTTGTTGCTAGGATTAAGGTTATTCTAATTGCTTTACTCTCAGGAAAGTGTAATAACGCATGGGAATTCTGTACGCTATCGCTGTAATGGGATATCCAGTTTACAGATGGTATGGTATACGTTTCACCATTTAAGTAAGGGATCGAAAACATTTCAAATTGCTCTCTCTGGGCTGATACGATTTACGTTTCATCATTTGAGTAAGGGATCGACAATATTGCAGATTGCTGTCTCCACCTGGGCTGATGCAAAATTCCGAGCTGTGGGCTGCCTGCGTTCTGTTGCGGCTTCTTACTGTGCTCTGAGCTTCCAGACCACGTCCATCCCAGCCTGGCAGGACAGAGATTCTGGGGTCTCTGGTCAAAGCCTGGAATGATAGCTTTAATGAAAGAAGAAATAGTTTTTAAAAAGCACCCTCTCCTTGCCCCAGCTGTGACAAGGCTGCAGTTCCCTGAAGAGTCAGCTGACGCCTGGCCCAGTGTTGAAGCCCGAGCCGGGGTTCCAGTGTTAGGATCCACGTTGGAGTTACCTAGTTCTTTGAAATCGGGGAGGTGTGTGGTTATACACAGCCCGGAGACACTCTCCTCCTGTCGCACATCACCCACACTCTGGGGTGCTTGTGTTTTTGTTTTTTCCCTCCTCCTCCTAAACCTACCCTCTTTCTACGAGTTCTGGGCCTGCCTTGTCCTGACAGTTTCAATTTCAGAATAAGTTACATTCCAGCAAGCATTTTACATGCCTCTGGCGTCCAAATACTGAACAGTAAGATCAGCATCCGTCACTCCCCACCTTGAACAGCGACAGCAAAAGAACCCCACGTAGATTTTTGTGTGTCATAGCGCCCCACGTGCTCGGAGCTGGAGAGGTAGATGACGAAGGTGTGTAATTCCAGAGGGTGCCATAGCCAGCGGGAGGGGCGGGGTGCGCCTGCCTTCCGTAGTGACCTCACAGCCTCTTGGTGGAGCCGCAGCCTCGGTGGCACATTGCGAAGGGGCACCCGTCAGTATTGTGCAGGGGTCGTGGGAAGTCACCCCAACTAGCTCGCAACCCGAATTGCCATTTGCAGCTGCTGGTGACAGTGGCTCTGCTCCAAACCACTTTCTAGCCATTGTATTTTTTTCCTGATTCTGTTTTTAACGTACCGGGTGTTTATGCGATGAGTTTTTATGTACTTTTGGTGATGTTTCAGTCTTACGTCCTCTGCTGACGTCAGGAAAGTACCACTGTTTGTTTGCAGTCTTATTGTGTAACCGGCCTGCACGGCTTCCATGTATAATACAGAAATTAATTTTGTGCAAGTGTAAGACACTTCTGTTATGAAAGCAGTGTTTGGGAAATAAGAAGTTATTAAGATGGTTACAAAATACTAGTTAATTTCCTTCCCCACTTTTCCTCCCTTAAGTGTGCTTTTGCCAGCTAAAGGGTCACCTACGTGTCACTGCGGGATTCTAGAGAATGTGTTTAACCCTCTTACATACACTTGGTTCTAAAGTCTGTATTTCTCATTTGGGGAACGCGGTCCGTTCTGGGGGTGCAGAGTGCGAGCTGTGAGGAGGATGGAGAGGACCCGTCCCACTGTATCTTAAGATGTATGGTTCCCGTGTTTTGTTTTATACAGGTTTTGGATTTCTCTAACTTTTATTGTGTGTACTGAAACTGCATATGTATTATTCTGATTGTTTGCTCTAGTTTACTACCAATAAAAGACCTGTTAATCACAAAATTGCAAAAGAGGTGTCATATGCTTCCTACCCCGTCACCTCTTCCAGATTTTTCTACGCACTGCGTTTCCCGAAACATTCACGTCTGTGGTGTGACCTGCGGGCCAGGGACTGGTTCTGTTCTGGTGGTCTTCTTTCAACCCAACTATTTCATGTTTCCAGGTTTATTTGAAAATTGGTTGGCTGTTTTCCTTGTGTTTGAGGTTCACTGTATGGAAGCAGAGAAATTTAATATGTGAGTTGGGACATGGTTTCTTGAACTTGGGTCAGCCATCCTAAACATTATCCCAGAGAGGTTACTGCGGCTTCATTTGAAGTCAGAGTCCAATATCTGTTGGTTCCAGGCACATCCTTTTTGCCTCAAAAAGTTTGTAATAAAACAGGAGCATGACACAAATGAAAGTGGTCCCGAGCATCTTCAGTTGGGAAAAGAAGTATTGTTAAGTCACAGCTGAGCGATGTTTAGAACGGTGCAAAGCGTAGCTGTCAGAAGGGGAGAACGGGGGAAGCACCGAAGATGCAGAAGAGGTATTTACCGCGCAGTTAAATATGCTAACTACAGATGAAGGAGGAAAAACTGTAGGTGGCTCTAGACAGTCATGAGAAAACGGTGCTTTGGAATTTAGTGGCTACGAATGTTACGAGTAAAAATATATGCTGCTCTTTCAGGGGGACGATCCAGTATTTAGATTGAGCCCAACTGTGGGTTTCTCCGTCGAGGGACATGTGTGCGTGGGGCGGGCCCGGGTGATCAGAAGTAAATCGGCTTTTCCCCTGCCCGGGCGACTCACTCCCCGTGGCCATTCTCCGGAGCACGTGGGCGCAGCCGTGACCCCGGTTCTGGGCAAAACCCAGCTGTGGATCATTTTACCCACCCACGTCACCCCGCTTTCCCTCGTGCGGACCGTCTGCATCTGGGGGTGACCCCCGAGAGTTGGGGTTTTCGCTTTAGATGTTGGGGTGTGAAGTAGGAAGCTCGCTTCTGCGTCTTCCGTTGTGTGTGCGTCGGGGGGGAAGGACGGCGGTCCCCTCGCGGCGCCCGGAGTCAGTGATGGTAACGGTAAACCAGAACAGGAAAATGGGACCTAAGCCCGGCATTTGGAACTTTTAAAAAATGTCAGTGGGACCATCTCCCTCAGATGGGGTTTTCTGCGCCACGCCCGGCCGGTGGGAGGGGCCGGCCTGGCACTTGCCGGCGGTCGCGGGGAGGCCCGAGCGGCCGGCCGGCCGGCTGACCGTTTGGGCAGCATGGCCTCTTGGGCACATGACACACCCCTTCGCTCCCCAGCTCGCCGGCTCTCGCGCTCCAGAAGGGCCTCCTGCACTTGTAGGCGGCACTCTGAGCGTAGACTACACTGAAGGCTCCTCGTCCCGGTCTGGGCGCTCACGGTGTCGGACGCGCACGGGCACAGCTCGCCTTCGAGATCCCTTGTCGGCGCTGTGCGCGGGCCAGGTGGCGGGCTGCGTGAGGCCGTCCAACCTGTCCCCCTGAACGTTTGCTCGGGGGGGGGGCGGGGGGGCCTTCCTGGGAGCAGGAGAGCGCCGCGTTCGCCAACCCGCTGCTTCCCGACGCCGAGGGGAAGGGCTGTGTGAGTCGCCCGTGTTTCCCAGCTTCCTTCATGGGTTACTGAACACGGGCGACAGCATTTACAGCAGCAGCTGGGAATTCTGTGGTCCTGACCCTGATCAAAAAATCATAGAAACGTCCCTCGTGAGATGATGGCTTTAAAAGCAGTTTTTACCATGAAGGGGGCATTGCACTGTCTTTTTTTTTTTTTTTTAAAGAACTTTTGAAAATACATGTTTTTTTATTGATTTCAGAGAGGAAAGGAGGGAGAGATAGAAACATCCATGATGAGAATCACTGATCGGCTGCCTCCTGCACGCCCCCCACTGGGGATCGAGCCCACAACCTGAGCGTGTGCCCTTGACCAGGATCGAACCTGGAACTCTGCAGTCCTGCAGGCCGACGCTCTATCCACTGAGCCACCCCGGGTAGGGCGGGGGCATGCACGTTCAAAGTGATTTCTGCTTGCTTTGTCCCCGTTTGGCTCTTTAAAAAAAAACATGTACTAAAAAAAAAGGTACGTACTGGGGGAAACTGTACTGAATGTGAGTGTGTCCCTTCAGCCGATTCTGTGCAAGTGGACACGCGGGCTCGCTCCTGGGAGAGCGGCATGGCGCTCCTGCGGTCACTGACTCGGGGCAGCCGACGACAGAACTGGCCTCCTCCACCCCACGCCGCAGAACTCCGTCTGCGCTCGGAGGTTGACAGGCCCATCTGTCTGTGCACCACCTGACCCGCTGAGCCACCCTTAGCCTGTGAGCCCAGGTTAGGAGCCCTGCCCTCTCGGCTGCCTGGTTAGGGACCTGGTGTTGTGCAAATAAAGTTAGGGCGGTGGTCGGCAAACGCAGGAGTCAACCGAGCGGCAAACGCGTGCGGCTCGCGAGCCGCGGTTTGCCGACCACTGAGTGAGGGAGTCTGCGCCAGCTCAGGTTCGAAGGGCGCTTCAGGCGTCTCTTATCCGCCCTTCAGTAGCCGAGCCTTGACGGGGCACGCTCCGTGACATCCGTGACATCCAGCCGCAGGCTTTTCACACGCTGGCCCACCCGTGAGCGGGAGAGGAGTTCTGGTTTCCTGCCGTCTCTCCTCTGAGAGGAAGGAAGTCCCAGGGAGACCCGGCAGCGCCCCCCCCCCCCCCCCCCCCGTTTTCCCGTCCCCAAGGCGGTGCTCCCGCTCAGACAGCCACGGGCCCCCACTGGCTCCGGACCTGGGCGGACAGCAGCCCACACCTTCCACCCGGACGGAATCGCACTGGGCTCTTGGTGACCTGCGGACACTGCGTCGTGTGCCCTGGGGGCTGTGCTTGGCGAGGCCCGAGAGCGGCCGGCGAGCCTGGAAACGCGGCTCCGGCGGGTGTGGGAACCGCGCCTCTCGGGAAATGTCGATAAAAAGCGGGACGACTTGGGCCGTCCACTCCAGGGGGCAGGGGGGGGGAGCGGGGGGCGGAATTGGGGGGGCGGGTCTCCTAGAGCGGAGGTGAGAAGGAGGAGTTTGGAAGGAGGAGGAGGCCTGTAGAACCCACCCCAGCGCCCACGGGCTCCCCGAGAACCCCGGGAGCCGGAGGGCAGCCGAGACTCTGCGACCCGTGGTCCCGCAGGGCGGCCTTCCCTGGGACATGGGTTTGGCGTGAACCTGGGTCCTGTTTGGGACAAGTAATCAATAACTCCGCAGACCAGGGCGGCGAGCTGCTGTTGACATTGCCGACCTGGTGTTTGTCCATCCGTTCTCTCCTCCAGAAACTCGGGGCGCCCCCCCCCCCCCCCCCCGTGTGGCTGAGAGCGCTGAAGGGCTTTCCGTACGGACACTGCGTGCCGGTACCTGGACGCGCACAGGGGCCGGGAGCTAAGACAGAGAGGGCTGGGTCTCCGTCCCGGACCCACCGCCAGCGAAACGCGCCGGCGCAGCGTGGCAAAGGCGCCTGGGCGGCGGCCGGGGAGAAGCGTGGCCGTAAAACGTTGGAAACCCCCGGGTTTTTGTCCAGTTATTTATTTACTTTTTCTCTTTTCTGTTTGGTTTGGCTTTGCCAAGTGTTGCTCGGTTTTCGCTGTGACGAGCCCACTTGTCCGTTCTGCTTTAAGCAAGAGCCTGGCCTCGGTGGGCGTGGGCGGTGGGAAGGCTCAGGCCTCGCCGTGCGCGGCGGTTTTCACCGTGCGCTTCGGGGTAAGGGCAGCTTTTCCCCTGTCAGTCTGGAAGGGACATTTTCCGGTTTAAAAAAAAGATTTTATTTTACTTATTTTTAAAAATATTTTTTGATTTTTTTTTACAGAGAGGAAGGGAGAGGGGGAGAGAGCTAGAAACATGGATGAGAGAGAAACATCGGTCAGCTGCCTCCTGCACACCGCCTGCTGGGGATGTGCCCGCAACCAAGGTCCGTGCCCTTGACCGGAATCGAACCCGGGACCCTTCGGTCCGCAGGCCGACGCTCCATCCACTGAGCCACACCGGCCGGGGCCCGGTTCATTTTTAAAGAGCGGCTGGATTGCCACATGGAGTGGACCGGACCAGCAGGGAGACTCTCCTGTGCGGGGTTGCGCATTCGCGAAGCTCTTCCCCGCCCAAGGAAGCCGACGCAAGCGTTCACCGCAGAGAGAGTTCCTCCTTCTCGGGGGCACCGGAGGCCGTGAGTGGGTGTCACCGAGGCCGCCTCCCTGCACAGGCGGCCAAATCGGCCAAATCAGACCCTCCCTCAGGCTGCGTTTCTGGCTCCGTGGCCCCCACAGCGGCTGCCCTTAGCCATGAGAAACCAGACTGAGCCCGGCCCGGGTGGGTCTGTGGGTAGCGCGCCGGCCTGCAGACCGAAGGGTCCCGGGTTCGGTTCCGGGCCAGGGCATGGACCTCGGTGGCGGGCTCCCGCCCGGACTTGGCCCTGGTCGGGGCGCGGGCAGGAGGCAACCCCTCCATGCGTTTCTCTCACGTGGGATGTTTCTCTTTGTCTCTTCCTCTCTCTTCCAAGCTCTCTCTAAAAAGCCATGGGAAAGCCTCAGGGGAGGATTAACAGCAACAAAGAAACAAAGAAAGCAAGCCCACTGAGGCAGGCCTGGAGTTTCCCTCTTGCCAGGGGCTGAGGTGAAGGGCTTTAAGCACAGCACCAGGAAACAGACAGTCAGCGCCGTGCCCATGCGTCCAGGCAGTTTAAGAAATTCATCTGGGTCCCCCCCCCTGCCCCGCCCCCCGCCGCCGGTGTGGCTCAGTGGGTAGAGCGCCGGCCCGCGGACTGAAGGGGTCCCAGGTTCCATTCCCGGTCGGGGCACACACGCCCGGGTGGCGGGCTCCATCCCCAGGGTGGGGCGTGCAGGAGGCAGCCGATCCATGATTCTCTCTCGTCGCTGAGGTTTCTCTCTCTCTCCCCCTCCCCCTTCCTCTCTGAAGTCAATCAAAACATATTAAAAAAAAAAAAAAAGGGAATTTATCTTATACCGTGTTCCGCTTTCCCAAGGGACCGTCTTCAAACGGGACGTCGTAGAGGCTCGTGTTGTCTGTGAGCCCTGGGTTCGGGAGGCCGCGCTGCAGAAGGGGCGATGTTTACGTCTTCGCTTTTTATGATCCAGGAGAGCCAGACGTGTCCACGCCCAGTCAGGTCCGGGGTAGAGGGGTGTGCCTTTTTTTAAAAAAAATATATTTTATTGATATGTTTACAGAGAGGAAGGGAGAGGGATAGAGAGTTAGAAACATCGATGAGAGAGAAACATCCATCAGCTGCCTCCTGCACACCTCCCACTGGGGATGTGTCTGCAACCCAGGTACGTGCCCTCAACCGGAATCGAACCCGGGACCCTTCACTCTGCAGGCCGACGCTCTATCCACTGAGCCACACCGGTTTCGGCTTTTTTTTTTTTTTTTTAATGAGTGTTTACATCCATAATTTAGCCGATCTCTCTAAAGGTTTAGCTTCGAAAATTAGCCAGAGGGCCCTCCCGACACTGTTGCTCTCTCATCTTTATCAACGGCCTCATTTTCACATTAAATTTAATTTTCTTTCCGCCAGGAGGAGACTAAGTTAGGGCTAGTTTGTTCAGGACGCGTTTGACTATGAAACCGCCCCGTGAGGGTGAGAGACCGAGTCTGGGGAGGGTTGTGACCGGTTGTCCCGAGAGGGAAGGAAGGAGGCGTTGGGAAAGAGCATGGGGCGGGCAGTGTCAGCGGTTCACTGCGGAGCCAGGCCCTGCTCACCGCGGCCAGCCGCCGTGGGGTTCAAGGACAGGAGAGACTTGAATCGGGGACAGGGGGAGACCGGGAGTCTTGGTGACCTTTGGGGGGGGGGGTCCCTGCGGGTGGCTGCCGGCGAGTGGACTGCGAAGGCAAAATGAAAACGCGATTTGGGGAGAGTCCCCGGGAAGACTGGCCGGGGGAGGGGCGGGGGGGTGGGGGCGTGTGGTTAGAAAATGACAGTTTTCCTTTTCCCTTCACGCTGACCCCATGAAACCTGAGCTGGATATTTGACCAGGGGAGAGGAGGGGTATCGATGAGGGATGGGACGGTAGCTTTGCCGATAATGCCAGGAACCTGTGACCCTCCCTCAGAAAGGGGGGAGGACAACACTCAGGAAAAGGTGGGAGAAAAAGACGCACTTTCCTCCTAGTGTGTTTCCGATAAGCACACTTAGATTTTCTCTCTCGAAACGTGAGATTTTGAATTACTGGAACTCACTAGGGGCGAACTGCTTAATCTGGGAAAAACAATTCCGTCACAACTAATTTAAAAATATATCTATACACTTTATTGATTTTTTTACAGAGAGGAAGGGAGAGGGAGAGAGAGTTAGAATCATCGATGAGAGAGAAACATCCATCAGCTGCCTCCCGCACGCCCCCTACTGGGAATGTGCCCGCCACCAAGGTCCATGCCCTTGACCGGAATCGAACCCGGGACCCTTCGGTCCGCAGGCCGAGGCTCCATCCACGGAGCCACACCGGTCAGGGCCACACCTGATTTTAATACAAGGTAAAAGTGCTTTCTCATTCTTGGCTGGACATCTAGTCCTACGGAAAGAGCGGCGGCGGGACACGGCTGTTTTGTTGGTTGGTTTTTGCTGTCAAATGCAGTTCTACTTGGAACGTGCAAGGAGGATCGGAGCAGGGCGGCTCTGGAGCCAGGAGCCGTCCCAGAGGCCCTCCTGGCAGTGGACGGTGGAAGCGATTCCTTTGATTCCCCAACACGGAATCAGCACGGCGCCCTCTGCGACGCGCCAAGCGAGCGAGCGAGCGCCGCCCCTTAACAGAACGCTCCGGACGGAGCCTCCCACCCGCGGGCACCTTGGCCGCGAAGGTGAGAGCAGGAACCCGCCGTGTCCGTAGAGCCGCCTCTCACAATTCGGCCAGCGCTTTGTTCAGGAGCCGCGGGGAGGGAATTAGTTAGATGATCCGTCTGATTTATTCTCACGACGCCCCCCTCCCCCCTCCCCCCTCCCCCCCCCCCATGTACTTGCTTTTGTACCAGAATATTCAGGACACAAATGACTGGGGCTGAATAGATAAACAAGAATTACGTTTTCCCGTGCAACACCAGCCCGAGCAGATGGCGGGACATCGCCCAGCAGTAAACAAGACGGATGGGTTTGAGCTCCCGGGTGGCGGCGAGGCAGGGCGCAGGTCCCGCTGGCCGCCTGGGCCCTGGGCTCCGGAAAAAGCACGTGTCTGACCGGCGGGCCTGGAAAGTGGGGTCCCCGGAGCAGAGGCTGGTTTGGGGGTTCTCTGTTCCTCCGGGAGGGGCGGGTAGAGCCCACGCAGGTGCTCCCCCAGCTGCCGGCGCGGCCGCAGCGGCTTGAGGAGGGAGGCTTTCCCAGGCTGGACGGCAGCCGCTGCTTTTCACCTGCTAAGATGCCATCTTTTTTTTTAAAAAAAATACATATTTTTATTGATCTCAGAGAGGAAGGGAGAGAGAGGTAGACACATCCACGATGGGAGAGGATCACGGACCGGCTGCCTCCTGCTCGCCCCACCCTGGGGAAGGGAGCCCGCAACCCCGGGCGTGTGCCCTGACCGGGAATCGAACCCTGACCTCCTGGGTCATAGGTCGACGCTCCACCCCTGAGCTACACCGGCCGGGCTGTACACGTACTTTTGCCCCAAAGGGTGCGCGTTCGGTTCCTGGTCGCGGCATCTAATGGATGTTTCCTCGCATCGCCGTCTCTCTCTCTCCCTGCCTCTCTCTCTCCCCCTCTGAAAGGCAGGTAAAGGAAACACGGAAACCATCGCTGACGAGTAGCGGCGGCCTCCGCTCAAAGCTCCAGGCGTCCCCGTGTGCGAGGGACGTTTCTGGTCCCGGTGACGGGAGCGTCAGGGCTGTTGGGTGGCGGTCAGAACTAGTGTGCGGTCGGCCTGACTTCTTCAGCGAGAGGGAGTTATTTGCAGTGAACTGCAAGCCCGGTTTAATGCTGATTTCACGTTCACAGTTCACACCCAGAGAAGAAAGCCCCTCCCTTAGAGGCGGGTCTTGCTGGTGTGAGTCACCTCAGGGGCCTGTTCCCGTGGCAGGTGGGACAGTGTGTGTGTGGGCAGGTGTGCTGAGGGGCTGGGGCAGGTGCTGACATACAGGTGTGCTGAGGGGCTGGGACAGGTGCTGGTGGGCAGGTGTGCTGAGGGGCTGGGACAGGTGCTGACATACAGGTGTGCTGAGGGGCTGGAGCAGGTGCTGACATACAGGTGTGCTGAGGGGCTGGGGCAGGTGCTGACATACAGGTGTGCTGAGGGGCTGGAGCAGGTGCTGACATACAGGTGTGCTGAGGGGCTGGGACAGGTGCTGACACACAGGTGTGCTGAGGGGCTGGGACAGGTGCTGACATACAGGTGTGCTGAGGGGCTGGAGCAGGTGCTGACATACAGGTGTGCTGAGGGGCTGGGGCAGGTGCTGACATACAGGTGTGCTGAGGGGCTGGGACAGGTGCTGGTGGGCAGGTGTGCTGAGGGGCTGGGACAGGTGCTGACATACAGGTGTGCTGAGGGGCTGGAGCAGGTGCTGACATACAGGTGTGCTGAGGGGCTGGGGCAGGTGCTGACATACAGGTGTGCTGAGGGGCTGGAGCAGGTGCTGACATACAGGTGTGCTGAGGGGCTGGGACAGGTGCTGACACACAGGTGTGCTGCGGGGCTGGGACAGGTGCTGACATACAGGTGTGCTGAGGGACTGGGACAGGTGCTGACATACAGGTGTGCTGAGGGGCTGGAGCAGGTGCTGACATACAGGTGTGCTGAGGGGCTGGGGCAGGTGCTGACATACAGGTGTGCTGAGGGGCTGGGACAGGTGCTGACACACAGGTGTGCTGAGGGGCTGGGACAGGTGCTGACATACAGGTGTGCTGAGGGACTGGGACAGGTGCTGACATACAGGTGTGCTGAGGGGCTGGAGCAGGTGCTGACATACAGGTGTGCTGAGGGGCTGGGACAGGTGCTGACACACAGGTGTGCTGAGGGACTGGGGCAGGTGCTGACATACAGGTGTGCTGAGGGGAGCCCGGTGCTGGAGAACGGCCCGCCGGCTGCTCTGTGCCAGAGACTTGGCAGCTTTGTCTCATACAGGTGTCCTGAGGGGCTGGGACAGGTGCTGACACACAGGTGTGCTGAGGGGCTGGGACAGGTGCTGACACACAGGTGTCCTGAGGGGCTGGGACAGGTTAATCTCAGCTGCAGGTGAGCCGATGGGGTTGGGACACTTCCAGCAGGAGAGCAGCCAAAACGGGGCGGCGAGGACGCACACGGGCCTGGCTGCGGGCCCGGACCCTCCCCTGCGCCCCGTCCCGCCCACGCCACGTCTCAGCGCGATGGGCCTCGGGCTCACGGCTCTGAGCTGCATGCGATGGATGCCAAGGAGACTGAGCCCGCCTAGATGACACCTCCCCTCGAAGAGGAACCGCCTGCTGGCCGGCCTCGGGACCCCGTGACCGCACGGCAGAGGACGGGAGGCAGGCCCAGGGACCCTGACCCTTGTGCTCCCTGATGGTGGGCACCGGTCAGGGCTCGCCCGAAGGGTTCCGTCTCCACCCCTTGGTGCAGAGTCGCTGAGCCCGGGTACTGGCAGTTTCCAGTGTATCGTTAATGGGGGCTAATAAACACATCGGGAAAGGTGTTTTTGAGGAAAGCAGATTTTAAAAAATACATATTTTTATTGATTTCAGAGAGGAAGGGAGAGGGAGAGAGAGAGACATCCATGATGAGAGAGAATCCTGGATCGGCTGCCTCCTGCACGCCCCGCACTGGGGATCGAGCCCGCCACCCAGGCACGTGCCCTGACCGGGAATCGAACCCTGACCTCCTGGTTCACAGGCCGACGCCCCACCACGGAGCCACATGGCCGGGCAGGAAAGCAGATTTGATGACCCGAGGAAGGAGGTTGTTTTCTGTCTCAGTTAATTTCAGGTTATTTTTATCGTTCCTCTGGGAAAGATGAGGAGAATGGAAATTTTGTGTAAACGTTACCTCCTTCCTCATTTTGTTCCCCGAAACACGCAACTTCTCTTGTCCTGCGGGGCGTTCTTCGCTTAATAGATATCAGTAGGTTGATGAAAGGAAATGGGGTTCACTCATTCACTCACTCACGCATTCACTCATTCACCCATTCATTCAATTGCCTACTCATTTACCCACTCATTAATTCACTCATTCATTGGTTCACTCGTGCATTTATTCATTCATCCATTCTCTCATTCATTTACTCAGTTCACTCATTCATTCACTCAGTCACTCATTCACTAATGCATCCATTCACTCATCCATTCATTCACTCATTCACTCACCCACCCACCCACCCATTCACCCACCCACTCATTCACTTACCCATTCACTCACTCACCCATTCACATATCCACCCACCCACCCATTCACTCATTCACTCACTCACCCACCCACCCATTCACTCACCCACCCACCCATTCACTCACCCACCCACCCACCCATTCACTCACCCACCCACCCACCCATTCACTCACTCACCCATTCACTCACTCACTCACCCACCCATTCACTCACCCACCCACCCATTCACTCACTCACCCATTCACTCACCCACCCACCCATTCACTCACTCACTCACTGACCCACCCATTCACTCACCCACCCACCCACCCACCCATTCACTCACTCACTCACCCATTCACTCACTCACTCATCCATCCACCCATCCACCCATCCATTCATTCACTCACTCACTCACCCACCCACTCACTCACTCACTCACCCACCCACCCATTCACTCACCCACCCACCCACCCACCCACCCATTCACTCACTCACTCACCCATTCACTCACTCACTCACCCATCCACCCATCCACCCATCCATTCATTCACTCACTCACCCACCCACCCACCCACCCACTCACTCACTCACCCACCCACCCATTCACTCACTCACTCACCCATCCACCCATCCACCCATCCATTCATTCACTCACTCACCCACCCACCCACCCACCCACCCATTCACTCACTCACCCATTCACTCACTCACTCACCCACCCACCCATTCACTCACCCATTCACTCACTCACTCACCCACCCACCCATTCACTCACTCACTCACTCACCCACCCATTCACTCACCCACCCACCCACCCACCCACCCATTCACTCACTCACCCATTCACTCACTCACTCATCCATCCACCCATCCACCCACCCATCCATTCATTCACTCACTCACTCACCCACCCACCCACCCACCCACCCACCCACTCACTCACTCACCCACCCACCCATTCACTCACTCACTCACCCACCCATTCACTCACCCACCCACCCATTCACTCACTCACCCATTCACTCACTCACTCACCCACCCACCCATTCACTCACTCACTCACTCACCCACCCATTCACTCACCCACCCACCCACCCACCCACCCACCCATTCACTCACTCACCCATTCACTCACTCACTCATCCATCCACCCATCCACCCACCCATCCATTCATTCACTCACTCACTCACCCACCCACCCACTCACTCACTCACTCACCCACCCACCCATTCACTCACCCACCCACCCACCCACCCACCCACCCATTCACTCACTCACTCACCCATTCACTCACTCACCCATCCACCCATCCACCCATCCATTCATTCACTCACCCACCCACCCACCCACCCACTCACTCACTCACCCACCCACCCATTCACTCACTCACCCACCCACCCACCCACTCACTCACTCACCCACCCATTCACACACTCGCTGTGTTTGCTGGGTCCGGGGCCGCAGCCGTGACGAGATGAGCAGTCGTCCCAGCTCCGGGTGGCTCCCTCTCCGCCCCTGCGCCTCCTCCCTCGGACCCTCACCCGCGGACACCGGCACCGCCACCCGACAGCGTGCTGCCGGGACGTGGCCTCTGCGGGGTGTGCGTGGGTCTGCGTTCTGGACCGCTGTCCCTCACACTCCGGCGTTGTTGTCGTCAGCGGTTTTTATTCTTTGGGACGCGGGCAATTGAACTTTTATGAAGGTAATTCCGGCGCGTCAGGCACTGAGCTGGGGCGCCCGCGTGCGTCCCGCTGCGCACCTCCCTGACCGATGGCGCCGTCACGGCATCGCTGGAGTGGGGCCGCGGCTGCGAGCGCGCGAGATAAATCATCCCCACATTCTTGCTTAAGTGGCCATTTCAGCGGCGAGGAGCCCATTTGCTGCTGAACGCCGCCGAGGGTCTCCTTGACCCAAGGTCTCGACAATTTTGAGCAACGGAGGTGCGACGCCGGGAGAGGGCTTGATGGATCCGAGCGGGCCCCGCCGAGCGGAGCCCCCCCGGAAGAGTGATTCCCACGGGTGCTCCCAGGATGGCGCGGCGCGTATCCATGATGAACACGGCCCGGGGCCCTTTCTGGTTATTTACCGAGGTGCCGGCGCGGCATCGCTCAGCCCTGGCTGCGCTTCCCCCGGGGCGGATTCCTGAGTTCCCGGGGACCTTTGGATCGGAAGGCAGCGAAACAAATCTCTAGGATGCGGCCGACCTTTTAGAAACGACACACACACGGGCTGTCTCCTTTCCCGTGTAAACGGCACGGCCGGGACCTACGTGACCCGGGGCCCATGCGGCCCGGGGCGGGCTGGGCTGGCTCCCCGCTCTGTGTGGGGCGACGCCGGCAGCCCCAGCCGCTCCCCCCTGGCGGGGCGCTGGTGTGTCCAGGGCAGGGCCGCTCCCCAGGGCCTCCAGGCGCAGGACCCTGGGATGGAGAAATAGACGCTCACACGGAGGCGTCACAGCCGCGGACTCTCCCGCCTTTGGGTCCTGGATCCATAGTCCGGCCCAGAAAGGGAGCCTGGGGTGGCTGCAGGGGGTAGGGGATGGGGGGGGGCGGGGACGGGGACCCCGGTTTCCACAAGCCTGTCCCTTCGGGAGGTGTGCCTCCAGGCCTTTCCCAGGCAGAGCTGAGTCCCGGGGTTCCTGGGCTGGGGGGGGACCGGGTTGGCTCGGGAGGGGTCACGGGGTCGCGGTAGGACTGACGTGGATGTTCCCCCGACCCCCAGATGTTGGGCCAGCACCCTGGCTCCAGTTTTTAAAGGTCACGTGTTTGAAACGAGCTGTTGATGTGTCTATTTTTTATTTTTATTTTTATTTTTTTAAAATGTATTTTATTGGTTTTTTACAGAGAGGAAGGGAGAGGGAGAGAGAGTTAGAAACATCGATGAGAGAGAAACATCCATCAGCTGCCTCCTGCACGCCCCCGACTGGGGATGTGCCCGCAACCAAGGTCCATGCCCTTGACCGGAATCGAACCCGGGACCCTTCAGTCTGCAGGCCGATGCTCTTTCCACTGAGCCACACCAGTGAGGGCTGTTTATTTTTTTAAAAAACATTTTTATTGATTTCAGAGAGGAAGAGAAACATCCATGATGAGAGAGAATCCTGGATCAGCTGCCTCGTGCACACCCCACACAGGAGATCGAGCCCGCAACCCGGGCCTGTGCCCTGACCAGGAATCAAACCCTGGCCGCCTGGTTCCTAGGTCGACGCTCACCCCCTGAGCCAGGCCAGCCGGACAAGGAGCTGAGATATTTGTGATTCCTGCCCCCCCCTTTCCCTTGTCCCCCCATTTGTGACACGGCAGCCACGGGGTGGGGCTGCGGTGCCATGGCGGGTGTGGGCCCCCCCCCATCTCCGTGTGTCCATGTGAGAACCAGCAGCCGGAGGCCCGTCTCTGTGACCTTGGACACAGGCTCCATCGCTTCACAGAGGTTCTGACCTTTCTCTTTGCCTTTTGCTCTTCAAAGCCGAATCCTCGGCCCCCGGCCAGGGCTCACCTGCCGGACGGTTAGTTAATTATTACATTGGGCAGAGAGGCCCTGGGCACGTACGGTCACACCTCTCGCCCTCATCTCTTCGCGCCCCCGGGAACGGCCTGGGCCAGCCCCGGCCCTGCTGCCGGTTCCCGGAGACGCCCGGCCACGCATCCTCGGGCAGAGCCGCCCGCCTGTGGTCCCTGCGGCCGAGGGCTCGCGGTCACGGGCCAGCTGAGCGAGGCTCCCGTTTTAGCTTGCGCTCGCTCGCTTGGGCGCTCTGTGAGCAGGTGCCTGGGTATTTTGAGAGACGTCGCTTTGGAAAATGATTTGCAATTCATCACCGTGGCCAGCAGGCCTGTGGAAACCCTCCCTGCCCTCCTGCACCCTGGGAGGGTCCCCCGCCTGGCCGCAGCCAGCCCGCAGGCCTCGGTCCCCGTGGTGCCTGTGTCGCCCAGCAAATCCCGGACCCCGTCCCCCCTCGGCCCAGGACGGATGTTGGAAGGGGGCGTCCCAGTGTCCCTCCTCTTCCAGGTCCCCGTCCGGCCGATGACTCCAACGGCACGTTCATTTTTTGTAGCCAAAGACGCCCCCCCCCCCATAACCCCCCCCTCCCCCGGCAGCCCAGGCCCGTGTTTACGGTCTGTGATGCGCGTAATGGGAACTAATAGTGAAACGGCCTGAATTTCCTCCGGCCGCCCCTGCCCCTCATTCGTATGTAAAACCAGGACTTAAAACCGGGCCTGCGCTCCAGGCCGCCAGGTGAGAGGAAGTGGGCCAGCCTGCCGGCTCCCGGGGGCCCACTGGCCACTGCTGTGTTTGCTAAGAATTTCAGCATCAAGGATCGCAGGCCCACAGCAGTGTCTTCTAGCAGGAGGGCCTGCAGTGTTTTATTTGCTATTAAAACATACATACACACACACACAGACATATATGTACATACACACAGAGACATATATACACAGAGACACACATGTACACACACATACACACAGACACAGATATGTATATATACACACATATATACACAGAGAGACATATATGTACACACAGAGACAAACATGTACATGTACACACGTGTATATATGCACAGACAGGCATGTACACACATAGACATACATGTACACAGAGACACATATAACAGAGACATACATGTACATATGCACACAGAGAGACATATATATATAATTGATTTCAGAGAGAGGAAGGAAGAGGGAGAGAAAGAAACATCAGTGATGAGAGAGCATCATGGATCGGCTGCCTCCTGCACGCCCCGCACTGTGGATGGAGCCTGCAACCCGGGTCTGTGCCCTGACCGGGAATCGAACCGTGACCTCCTGGTTCAGAGGTCAGCGCCCAACCACGGAACCACGCCGGCCGGGCTCCTGTACCATTTTGAAGAGCAGTTCTTCTCACTGTCTCCTGGGAAGGCAGAGCCCAGAGAGAGATTTCGTCGGGCAGCTGCGTGGCTACTAGGGTGCCCATCCGGGCAGCTGCCCTCGGAAGGTGAAGGTCGGGCCAGCAGGATGGGCCGGCGGGCTGGGCTGGGTGCGGGTCAGCGCGGACGGAGGTCAGCACCCAGCTGCCTCCTAGACAGAAGCCAGCCCTCCACCTCTCCCCAGGGCGTGGCTGCGGGCGGGGGCTGGGCTCGGGAGCCAAAGAGCCACCAGTGCTACAAAGAGAAAGCAGAGAGGGGCGGGGGGCGGGGGGGGGGGCTCTGGCGTTCAGGTCCATGAGGTTCCCTCAGCCTCTCCCATCAGGAGGCCTGGGAGCTGACCCGAGGGGAGCCCTGAACTGGGTTCCCGGGGAAGGGACAGTAGGAGCAAAGGCCCTGAGGCAGCCGCGGGCGGGCAGCTCCCCTGCAGAAGCAGCTGGAGCTCTGACCCCGGAAGAGCATGGGACTGAGGGGCCTGGAGGGGCAGGCGGGCGGGCAGCTCCCCTGCAGAAGCAGCTGGAGCTCTGACCCCGGAAGAGCATGGGACTGAGGGGCCTGGAGGGGCAGGCGGGCGGGCAGCTCCCCTGCAGAAGCAGCTGGAGCTCTGACCCCGGAAGAGCATGGGACTGAGGGGCCTGGAGGGGCAGGCAGGCGGCGGGTCCCGATGAAGCTAAGGACCGTTTCTGGCTTTTGTTCAGAGCGAGGGAGGCGTTGGGAGCCCATGAGCAGCGGCCACACCTGACTTCCAGCGAGTTTCCCCGTGTGATGTTGAGTCAGGAGGGGGGCGGGGGCCGGCGGGGAGGAGCTGGCGCGGAGCTGTGCGGTCCCCACCCCACCCCACCCCCTGCCCAGGTCCACGGACCACAGCTCAGCAGGGTGGCTGCGGTCCCCGTGGCTCCGTGGTGGCCCATCAGCCTGGCACCGAGGGGCCGCTGGCTCGATTCCTGGTGGGGCCACTGGGACCCGTCCGTCCCCCCGACATTGGCACAACGTGGGCTATTGATCCAGGAGCGATGTCAGAGGACAGCCTGGCCCGCTCCCCGCACCCCGCACCCCGCCTCCGCCCGCCGCCCCTCCTCCCTCGCTGGGGCAGAGAGGGAAGGAAGAACAATGCCAGGTGAATTTTTAACAGCGTGGCCGGCCTCGGGCTCTGCCTTTAGCTAAAACAGCCCTGCTGTTTGCAGGAGCCGCCACCTGCCTCCCCTGAGCTCCCCAGGGTCGTGGGAGGGGGCCCCCTGCCTGACCTGCCCTTTGACCTGGCTGAGCCTCTGCAGGGCCCGGACACAGAGGGAGGTGCTGAGATGCAAACAGGCGGCCCTGGGTTCGAGTCCCATCGGTCACGGGAGCGCCCTGCACAGGCTGTGGGACTCACAGCAGGTGTGTCTGCGGTGGTGAGCTGGTGCCCCGAGGCAGGTACGCAAAACAGAAACAAGCCCGGCCCGTGTGCCTCGTTGGGCGTCAACCTGTGACTCAGGAGGTCACGGGTTCGATTCCCGGTCAGGGCACAGGCCCGGGTGGCAGGCTCCATCCCCAGTGGGGAGCGTGCGGGAGGCAGCCGATCCATGATTCTCTCTCTCGTCATGGATGTTTCTCTCTCTCTCTCCCTCTCCCTTCCTCTCTGAAATGAAAAAAAATTTTTTTAAAAGGAAAACAAAGGGTTTTATCCTGAGAGTCGCTCAGTGCCTGTTGAATAAGCGAATTGTTTCTTGTTTTCATCTCCCGCCCCCACCCCCGGGGGCTGCCTGAATAGATAACCCTCACAGCACAGCTCTTCATCCCACAGGGGAATGTGCAGGAGGACTCCACGCTGACCGGGGCGGGCGGAGTGATGGGGGGATCCTGGGCACCGGGGAAGGCGGGTTCCGGGCGTCTCCACGAGTGAATCCGACCAGGGCTTACATGTGGGAGGTGAAGTGAGGAAGGCGCAGCCTTATTTCCGTGGCTCCTTGTTCCGGCAGCCACGGCGGGATCTCCGTGGCGCCCGGGCAGGGCCTGCCGGTGGAGACGGTGGCTGCTTTTCCGTTTCAGCGCCACCGCTGTTGCTGTTGGTTCTCGCCCGAGGATAGTTTCTCCATCGACTTTTAGAGAGAGTGGAAGGGAGGGAGGGCGAGAGAGGGAGAGCCAGAGAGAGGAAGATGGATGTGAAAGAGAGACCGCGATCGGTTGCCTCCCACACGCGGGTTTGGACAGGCAACCGGGGTACGACGTGCCCTTGACTGGGAATCGAACCCGAGACCCTTTGGTCCGAGGGCCGGCGCTCTAACCACTGAGCCGTGCCGGCCGGGGCCAGTGTGGCCACTTTTAATTGCGATGTAAACGTTAGTTTTAAAAATTGATTTCTTGCCCTCACCGGTGTGGCTCAGTGGATAGAGCGTCGGCCTGCGGACTGAAGGGCCCCGGGTTCGATTCCGGTCAAGGGCATGTACCTTGGTTGTGAGCACATCCCCAGTAGGAGGTGTGCAGGAGGCAGCTGATGGATGTTTCTCTCTTATCAATGTTTCTGGCCTCTATCCCTCTCCCTTCCTCTCTGTAAAACAATCAATAAAATATATATTTTTAAAAATTGATGTCAGAGAGGAAGGGAGAAGGAGAGAGAGAAACATCCATGAGGAGAGAGAATCATGGATCGGCTGCCTCCTGCACGCCCCCGACTGGGGATCGAGCCCACAACCTGGGCCTGTGCCCTGACCGGGAATCGAACCCGGGACCCTTCAGTCTGCAGGCCGACGCTCTGTCCACTGAGCCACACTGGCCAGGGCTCCCCAGTTATTTCTTTAAGGGAGATAAAGTGAGGAGGCAGTCCCACGTGGTGGCAAGGACACTCGGTCCGGTCCTTAACGGCTCCTTTAAATGGGGGCCGTGGCCCCGTGCCTCCGGGTAAAGGTCATTTAGCCCCTTTTCTTTCCTTTGAATCGTGAAGTTGGAACGAGAACTATGTGACACGAGAAGAAAAAAGACCCATCAAAGCCCTTAACAGGCCGCGAGCAAGGCGGTGGGAGGCACCGCTGAGGACGCCCGCCCGGAGGGCCGGCCTCGGCCCGGCGGGTGCTGTTCATACCCGCGGTCGGTCCGGAAGGCTGGCGACCGGGGGCTTAAACCGCCACGGGGCTTCTGGTTGCTCCCAACTAACCTGGCCGTTTGCTGATGGGAGGGAGGCCGTGTCCGCCGGCCGGCCGCGCAGCCACGTTACTCCGGTCGCTGACTGTTGGCCTGGAGGTCCGTCCCAGTCCACCGGTGGCCCTCAGAGCTGAGTGAGTCACAGGGCCGTTATCACACACACACACGCACACACGCACACACGCATACACACACATACACACACGCGTACACACATATGTACACACACGCACACGTGCACGCACACACACACACACGACAGCAGGTGGTCCGCGCCTCTCACCACCGGGGACACGGACGGTGGAGATGGCGAGACGGCAGACAGCGGCCATTGGGATAGCCACCGGCTTGTTACAAAGCAGAGGTTAGGGATGGAGTCACTGACAGGTGTTCTCAACTTCCCTTTTTCGAAAAAAAAAAAAATGATTGTAATTGATTTCAGAGAGGAAGGGAGGGGGGAGAGAGAGAGAAACATCCAGGATGAGAGAGAATCACGGATCGGCTGCCTCCTGCACGGTCCACTCTGGGGATTGAGCCCACAACCCGGGCCTGTGCCCTGACCGGGAATCGAACCCTGACCTCCTGGTTCCTAGGTCGATGCTCATCCTGGAAACCCCTAAGGCCTCGCAGGCCCACGGTGGTTTCTGGCCGCGGCTCCCTCCGAAGGGGAGAGTGTCGGCTCAGGAGTGATGTCCGAGGCCTCAGAGAGGCCAAGTCCCACGAGGTCAGCGGATGGAGGTCTCAGGAACTGGGCAGCCCCGGGTCCAGGGCTCTGAGCTCCCGTTCCCACTGCCCGCCCGTCACCCCGACAGGCACCGATAGCGGGGAGCGAATCCCCTTCCCGGTCAGAGCAGGGGTTTCGGTTTCAAAAGGGGGTGGATGTCGGCACGCTGAACGTGTGAAACGGTGTGACCGGGGGGCATCGTTTTCCGCTGCTCACCGGTGTCCTTGGCCGAGAGGAAGCCGTGAACGGGGCGCCCCATTGGGGTGGCCAGCGGGGCGTCAGAGGTCCGGCCCCGTGGGATGAGACCCTTGGAGGCTTGGCAGAAGCCCAGGCACCTCTCCTTCCACCTCAGGGTCTCGCTGGCCTGGGGGCCGGGTCTGGCCGCAGCCTCCACCCCCTCTCGGACCCCGCCCTCCCTCCCTCCCACCCTCCCCTCCACCGAGGGCAGGGGTGGCCTTTCAAATGCAGCCCACGTCCAGAGCCCGGGCTCCGCTGTCCCCTGGGCACCTTTCAAAGTCTAGACTCTCAGGAAGCACACACGCCCCAGTGTGGCCGCGTCCTGGGCTCCCTGTTCCCCCCGACCCCCTGCCACCCCCACCGTCCCCTGCCCGAGAGGCAGCCCAGTGCAGCCGCCCCGGCCAGGACGTCCTCCCCCCTCCCTCCCTCCCCCCTCCCCCCGCAGTCAGCTCCTGCACCCACACCCTCTGCGCAGCCATTCAAAGGGCCCAGCGGCCCCTCCCACCGGCACCGGCTTCAGCTGCCACACGCCAACACGCCTCTGACTCAAAGCCTGGCTGTGACGTCTGACAGCCAAGCGTGTGCTCCTGGGGACGGGACAGACGGTCCAGGAGGTCCAGGAGCCCCGCTGGGGGCATTCCTGTCTGCCTTCACTCCCCCGCTGCCCCCCCCCCCCCCCCCGGGCCAGGCAGGAGCCGGTGGAGCCCTCTGGAAGAGCCCAGACCTGAGGTGAGGTCTCCCTGGTCGGTTCCTCCCCTTAACCAGCCAAGACCCCTCCCTGGAAATGCGGGCTTCATCCTCAGCCTCCACGTCCCCGTCTGTGAAGTGGGACCGTCCTGGCCACTCCCAGGGGCTGCTGGGAAGGCGCTCAGGCGCTCAGGCGGGGACTGGAGGGGGCTATCGCTGGGCCTGGGGAAGGGGGTCTTGGTTTCAGGCCCAGGCGCGGGGAGGGCATCGCCGTGGAGAGCTGCTGGGGGGCAAGGTCACGTCCGTCTGTCCTCAGGGGATCCCCTCAGAGCCGGGATTTCCTGGGGAGTCTGAGGAGCGGGACCCATGGGAGACTCCTCCTCGGGGGCAGCAACAGCTGGGACGCACGCGCTGTGCTGCGTGGGCCTGGGAGGGGAAGGGGAGGTTGGCTGGCCTGCCCGCCCCCCTCCGCTCTCCCCTGCGCTCCTGGCTGCTGAGCGGATTGCAGAGCCCCAGGCTGCACCCCTCCCTCTTTGCAAAGACCCCTCCCTCCCCGCACCCCGCCCCTTGTGGTTTCCATCACCTGTCAGGTTCAGGAGCCACCAGCACACAGCACCCCCCTCCCGCCCCCCAGCAAAGCACACAGGACTCCAAGCCCTCCAGGTCTTAGCTTTGCAATGAAGATAATAATAATAATAATAATAATAATAATAATAATAATAATAATAAAGTTGTTTATCTGAGTCCCGTAAACAAGGTCTGCCCCTCAGCGCCCGTTTTCCGGTTTTCTGCCCTCGCCGGGGCCTGTTTATCCCGACCCGGGAGAAAACAGCCCCCCACACACTCCCCTCGCACCGCGCACCACGGGGGAGAGAAAAGAAGGTGCGAACTGGAGCTTCCTCGCCCCCCGCCCCCCCGCCGGGGACTTCCCTGCCTCCCGCCGAGCCATTGAGATGCAACCCTGTCAGCCGCCGGATCCAGTTCTCTCTGGGCCGGCGCCCTGTCCCCAGAGGCCCCCCGCGGAGAGGCCCTGACCTCCGCTGACCTCGCAAACCCACCAGCCAGCCAGCCGGGCCTGGGAGCGGCCGTGCCCTCCCCGCCCGAGGTCTCCCCGCCCGAGGTCCCCAGCGGGAAGGTGCTGAGTCACCAGGCCGTGCAGGTCCGGCGGTTCTGCAGGGAGGAGAAGCCGAGCAGAAAACCAGCCCGGGCCGCCACGTGGCTACCGGAACAGCGGCCAGGAGGCGGCCGGGGCTGGTGCACAGACAGACACGCGGTGACACGGTAACCTGAGTTGGTTTGCACCGACGGTCAGAGGCTCCTAACAGTCCTCCGGCCCCGCTTCAAGGTTAGTGATTGCTTGTTGGGGACGTTTTATTAACTTCCTTTTTTTTTTTTTTTTAAATATTTTTATTGATTTCAGAGAGGAAGGAGGGAGATGGGGAGAGAGGGAGAGAGAAACATCAAGAGGAGAAAGAATCCTGGATCGGCGGCCTCCTGCACGCCCCGCACTGGGGATGGAGCCTGCAACCCGGGCCTGTGCCCTGACTGGGAATCGAACCCTGACCTCCTGGTTCACAGGTCCACGCTCACCCACCGCGCCACGCAGCCCTGCCGGCAAGTGAACAGAGACGCTAACACAGTCATCCGGGAAAGAGGAAGGCAGTGGGCCCGCGTTCCTGATTTCGAAGGTTTGCACATTTCAGATTCTCGCACGTGATCGCTTTTGAAGAAGGAATAGCCGCGGACGGACGGGCGGACGGACAGTGCCCCAGGGCAGAGGCCTCAGCTGGCTCGCGGGCTCTCGGAAGTCTGTTTCCTCCCTGGACGGCCCGGACGGCGCCGTTGTCACTGTAACTGTTCACAGGAAGTCTCCTCCTGGGAAAGGTGTTTCCGGGGACTCCCCAAGGGCAGGGGGCTTACAGGTAGAGAGGTTAGAGGTTGGAGGGCCCCCCGTGGCTCCGTCCTGTGAAGGGGGGGTGCCCTCTGCAGCCGGCACCTGGGGCCACAGCGCAGGCGGCCAGCCCTGGGGAGGAAGTCTGCTATCTGTGCCCCCCCCCCCCGCCCCGCCCACGCCCGCCAGCCCCAGGCCCTTTCACAAGGTGGAAGTGGCCTGTCGAAGCCGTTGCCCTGCGCTTCCTCCCGGGGATGGCACGTCCTGGACCAGCACCCCCCTCTTACCCCCACCCTGGGGAGCACGCCTCTGAGCTCGAAAATGCGGCTCCTCCCGGGCAAGTGATGCTAAGGATGCAGGGAGGCCTGTGCAGGGGGCTCTGGCTTATTCTCTGGAGGCGGGGGAGGGGGAGGGGCCGGGCGGGCGGAGGGGGGGAGGGAGAGAAAGGAGGGCAAGGCTGCCAGCCACCCAGAAGCCTGTGGGACTCAGAGACTCTCTCTCCACACACTCCTTGGCCCCAGCGGCTCCCTGACAGCACCCCCAGAGGAACCAGGAAACTTGTGAAAGCCTGCTGTGTCTCTCTCTGCAGGGATGTGACCCGGTGACTCGGGGTCAGAGACCACACACAGCCCTCACCCTCTGGGCACGAAGCCCCGATCTGTGCGGGGCCGGCTCCCCTGCCCAGGTGGGTGCCCCGCCCCCAGGGGGTGAAGGGTGCGGGCGGCGGGCAGGCAGGCAGGGTTGAAGGGCCCGGTGCTTCCAGCCTGGAGGCCTGAGATAAGGGATCTGATCCTCGTGAAGTTCGGACGGTGCCTGTCCGTCCCGGTGCCTGTCTGTCCCAGGTCCCAGGCCAGCCCGGGGGGCGGAGGAGATGCCAAGCAAGGTGAGCTTTTGTTTTTGTTTTTTGATAGATTTTTATTGATGTCCGAGAGGAAGGGAGAGGGAGAGAGAGAGAAACAGCCATGATGAGCGAGGACCACGGATCAGCTGCCTCCCGCACACCCCACACTGGGGTTAGGACCCGCAACCCGGGCACGTGCCCTTGACCGGAATCGAACTCAGGACCCCTTCCGTCTGCAGGCCAGCGCTCTATCCACTGAGCAACACCAGCCAGGGCGCAAGGCGAGTTCTGATTCCCTGTCCCGGACGCCGGGTGTCACTGGTCCCGGGCGTCCTGGGACCCGGTGCCCGTGGGGCCCTGGCGGAGCCCCGGCGGCCCCGGTGGAGGCAGGAGTGTCCGCTCCGTCCTTCAGTGTGTCCAGCGGCGGCAGCTTCCCGGCTGCTTATCTCTGCGCCATCGGCATGCTTGGCCTCGAGACCTGGGCCCGGCCAGGCTGCGGGGCCAGCGTGCTGGGTCCACATTCTTCAAGTCCGGCTGATGGAGGGCAAGAGTGGCTCTCACGTCCCTGGGGGGGAGGAGGAGGGGGAGGGGGAGGGGGAGGGGGAGGGAGGTTTTATGGTCCACAGGCGGCTCCCCTTCCTCCCTCCGGGTTGTGCTGGGAGTTAAGAAACTGGCCCAGCCCTGGCCGGTGTGGCTCAGTAGATAGAGCATCGGCCTGTGGCCTGAAGGGTTCCGGGTTCGATTCCCGTCAAGGGCATGTCCCTTGGTTGCAGGCACATCCCCAGTGGGGAGTGTGCAGGAGGCAGCTGATGGATGTTTCTAACTCTCTATCCCTCTCCCTTCCTCTCTGTAAAAAAAAAAAAAAAAAAAATCAATAAATATATATTTTAAAAAATCAATGGAAAAATATTCTCAGATGAGGATAAAAAAAAAGATAGAAGAAACTGCCCCGCCCTCCCCCCCCCACCCCCCCCCCGTGCCGAGGGCAGAGGGTGAAGGTGTGGGGCCGGGAGCCCTGCAGGGGCCAGCCAGGGCCTGAGGCTCCCGGACGTGGGAGAAGGCCCCGGGACTGGGACCCGCCAGGCGCTCCGGGAGTCCCTGGGACCTGCTGCGAGGTTTCTCAGGCTCCAGGACAGAAAGAGGAGGAGGGTGCTGGTGGCAATCCTGAGAGCGCCTGTGGGGGGGGGGTGGGAGGGGGACAGGGCCTTCTTGGCCCCTCAGGGCCCAGCAAAGGGGCCCAGAGCCACCCCCTCCGTTTCAAGGTCACCTTGGGCCTGATGAGGTCACTGCCAGGGAGTGGACTTTCTGCCGGGAATCCCGTCCCTGTGGATAGGACTCCGCGGCGCCTGGCGCCCGGAGGGAGGCCTGCGGGAGCACGCGGTCCCGGGGCGATGATGTCATCAGGTGGGTGGGGTGGCGCCTGTGGGTCAGGCAGCAGTGTCCCAGGCTGGGTGGCGTCAGCCCAGCAGCAGGGACGGTGACTGTTACCAGCAGGAGAGATCGGTTCTTTTTTTATTTGTTAAATATGTTTTTATTGATTGCAGAGGGGAAGGGAGAGGGAGAGAGCGAGAGAGAAGCATCGATGATGAGAAAGAATCATGGATGGGAATCAGCCCACCGCCGGGCGGGGCCTGTGCCCGGGCTGGGAATCAACCGGAGAGCCTTCAGTCCGCAGGCCTACGCTCTATCCCGGCGGTCGGCAAACTCATCAGTCCGCAGAGCCAAGTATCAACAGGACAACGACTGACATTTCTTTGGAGAGCCACATTTTTTTACCCTTAAACTTCTTCTAACGCCACTTCTTCCAAACAGACGCGCCCAGGCCGTGGTATGTTGTGGAGGAGCCACACTCCAGGGGCCAAAGGGCCGCCTGTGGCTCGCGAGCCGCAGTTTGCCGACCACGGCTCTCTCCGAACCGGCCAGGGCTGGGGAGGAATCTTTAAGTTCTTCCGTCTCCCCCCTCCCCACCCTCCGAGGGGACTCCCAGCAGGTGAGGTCTGCACCAGGCTGTCTGTCCGGCTCCTCCAGGCTCCAGGGAGTCACGCCGGGGGCCGTCTTGGAGGCCCGGGCGGAGCCGCTGGGAGCCGAGCATCCGTAAGGAGGAAGCGCGTCTGTCCCTCTGGTCACGGGCGGCTTGCAGATCTGCAGGAAGCTATGCCCCCCCCTCCCCTCCCCCAAAACCTGCCCCTGTGTGCGTGCACCCGGAGTCGGTGCCTCCATTGCCCAGGGTTTGGAGACGGGCTGGCAGCCGTGGCCCCGTCAGTGTCTTCGGCAGGACGTGACATAGCCAGGCCTCCCAATCACCAGGGTCACCCACCATCGAGAGGTTAGAGATAAGATCTGGGCGGGCGGGGCCGGTGCGGTGGCTCAGACGGGCTGCCCAGTCAGGGGGTTCACCTCCGGAGGACGGGCTTCCAGGCCGAGGGGAGGGGCAGGTCTGAGAAGGGGGGCCCAGCGCAGCCGGAGGGGGAGCATCTGACAGAGGCATCGTCACCAGCAACGGGGTGGGGGAGGGGAGCACAGGTAGGGGTGTGGGGACGCGAGGCGAGCACCCCTTTTTCTCCCCCCAGAGAAATCGCCCGTGATTCCCTCTAGGTACTCATTTATTTCAGGAGGGGGAGCCGGGGGGGGGTGTGGGCGGGAGTCAGAACTTCTCATAGAACCCAGTCTGACCCCCCTTCATAGGGGGCACCCCTGTCAGCTTGACCGCTGCCCCCCACCCTGGGTATCCTTCCTTCCTCCCTCCCTCCCTCCCTCCCTCCCTTAAATATCTTTCTATTGATGTCAGAGAGGAAGGGGGAGGGAGGGAGAGAGAGAAACATCCACGAGGAGAGAGAATCATTGATGGGCTGCCTCCTGCACGCCCCCCACTGGGGATCGAGCCCACCACCCGGGCCTGTGCCCTGACCGGGAATCGAACCCTGACCTCCTGGTTCCTAGGTCTACGCTCCACCCCTGAGCCCCTCGGGCCGGGCTGTGTCACGCGTCTCAGCTCCGTTCCCTCACGTCCCACGAGGGACTCGATGCCCCCTTTGCTTTGACACCGAGGACACGAGGCTCAGGGCATGGAGCAGGAGGCCAGCGGGACAGCCGCTCCCAGGGGCCTGGCTGGACCTGAGGCCGGTCCCTGCGGTGTCGCCGAAGCCTGGCCCTGGGCCTGGCGCCTCCTCCCCGCGACCGTCCCTTTGTTCGTCTGCGGGGCTTTCAGTGTGTGACCCGCATTGTCCCGGCCTCATTCATACGCTGCCGCCGCCCGAGCCTTTGTGTGCGTGACGTCAGCGCCTCGGCAGATGGGGGGGGGCGGGGAGCGGGGCTGCCTTCTGTTCACCCATGGGTTGGGGGGGCTCCCCTGTTGGATCCCACGCAGCACTTTCCAGAAAAGTGCTTTTGTCTTATTTACTTGTGAATCCTCCCCGAGGAGCTTTTCCCGCTGATTTTGAGAGAGAGCGGAAGAGAGAGGGAGAGACGGAGAGACACATGGATGTGAGAGAGACACGTGGATGGGCTGCCTCCTGCAGGCGCCCCGGGCGACCAGGGCCCGGGCCGGGGAGGAGCCTGCAACCCAGCTGCACGCCCTTGACCGGACTCAAACCCGGGACCATTGGGTCCGCAGGCCGGCGCTCTATCCACTGAGCCACACTGGCCAGGGCAGGAATATATTTTTTTAATTGTTTGAGACGTTAACCGTAAGCCATCAAAGATCTCCAACCGCGGAACCTCACCAGCTTAGCATCAGTCTCATTTTTAAAAAAATATATTTTTATTTATTTAAGGGAGGAAGAGAGAGAGAGAGGGAGGGAGAAGCATCCATGATGAGAGAGAATCACGGATCGGCTGCCTCCTGCACGCCCCGCCCTGGGGATGGAGCCCGCAACCCGGGCCTGTGCCCCGACTGGGAATCGAACCCTGACCTCCTGGTTCACAGGTCGATGCTCCACCCCTCAGCCACGCCGGCCCGGCTGCTGGGCGGTATTTGCAGCATCCCGCCGGCCCCGGTGAGGGGTTATGCGTTGTGGACAGCCGACATGTGGCTGGGCCCCGGGGTCCCTTACACAGAACCCCTGGGACAGCAGGGCCCCGAGGCCCCATCCCAAAGCCCCTCCCTCCTCCTAACGACCACCCTTCGAGAGGGTCCCTCGGCTTTAATCCCAGAGGACTTGTCTCCTGGCATTAACCTGTCCAGCCGGTATTTATATCCGCGCCCGCCCCGCAGGGTCACTTGACCCCGGGCCGCCGTTTACAAGTAGTTAATGACAGAGCCCGGGCCGCCCGCCCGCGTGAGTGATCGGCGGAGCGCCCCGGCCTGTCACGGTTTATGGAGGGAGGCCGTTTGTCCATCGCCCGCCTCGCCCTCAGCAGGTAATTTGAAATGGAATGAGACAGCTCCCGCCGGCAGATGGATAGGGGAGTCCGGCCTGTTCTTCCCTTTGACCCTTGACAAGTTGACACCGCCAAGATTGTGACTTTAAAAAATGATGGGGTGCAAATACGCTTACGGGGGGTGATTTACCGGGGGCCGGGGCGAGGGCAGCGCCTCGGAGCGAGGCTGGGAGGCGGGGCGGGGGGTGGGTTGCCAGCGTCCACCGAGCAGGGGTGGGGTCCCCCGTCTCTTAGTAATGATCCTACAGGGCAGGGGGGAAGGGGGGGAGGGGGTTGGCTAACAGGCCCCCCTCCCCCCCACGTCAGGCCGTCCCTGTCCTGGTGAGAGATGCGCGGCCCAGTCTCAAGGTGAAGAGAGACACAGCTGATGACACACTTGCTCAAAGGTACTGTTCCGAGCGGTTATCTTTGGCCGAAAACCGCAGCCTGTGCACGAGGAGAAATTGAGTTCACGAAAGATTGAAAGAAAGAAAGAAAGTGCGTTTGCATTCATAGGTTTCCTTTTTTTTTTTTTTTTTTTAGTATATATTTTTTATTGATCTCAGAAAAGCAGAGGGAGAGAGAGAAACAGCAACGAAGAGAGAGAACCACGGATCGGCGGATTCCTGCACGTCTGCCACTGGGGACCCAGCCCACACCCCGGGCCTGTGCCCCGACCGGGAGGTGAACTGTCACCTCCTGGTTCACAGGTCGACGCTCAGCCCCTGAGCCGCTCCAGGCGGCCGGGCGCCCATGTTAGCTTGACTCGGTTCTTCCGACGGGGCCCTCTGTCCCACGTGCAGCTTTGTCACGAGTAGCGGCTCCCACGCAGCATTGAAACACCCAAACAGCACTCACCTCGGCAGCCGGAAGGTTCTTTCCAACCCAGAGGCGCTCTCTGTCCACACGACCCACTAGGGCCGCCGAATCCTCGGGAGGGATGGTGGCCCTCGGAGTGCTGGCTTACCAGCGTCCAGAAGGGCCTCGGAGGGCCCATGCCCCACGCGCCCGCCGGCCACGCAGCCCCGGCCGGTCCCTCAGCGTGTGTGTGTGTGTATGTGTATGTATGTGTGTGCAGGTCCATGTGTGTGTACATGTATGTCTGTAGGTGTACGCGCGCGCACGCGCGCGCGCGCGCGCGCGTGTGTGTGTGTGTGTGTGTGTGTTCCTCCGTCCTAACCGCTTGGTTTGAAATACACTTCTGAGGCGGCTCCTGAGACCGTGACAAGCCGGCCGCGGGCCTCCCTGCCGGTTGTTTACGGCGCCCGCCCGGGAGCCATCTCTTCATTGAGCTCCGCGCCCCGGAAGCGGCGGGAAGTTTCTTTATGGGGCCGTCGGGCTCCATCGCGGGGCCGTTTAATAAGCCCGGCGGGCGGCCCCCGCGAGGGCGGGCGGGCGGGCGGGCGGCTGACCCCGGCGCCCCGGCGCGGGGCGACACCGTGCGAGATTGCTTTGTGACATAAAGCTGTCGGTAACACCAACAAAATAAAAAACGATCGTCTTGCAATGCTCCCGGTGGAGGTCCGCGACAGCGCTGAAATACGGGCTCGAATGGAAAGGAGATTAGTTTTGGGCCTTAAGTCATGGGCTGACAAGACACAGGAGAGGAGAACCGATTTTTGAACTTTTTAAAAGTTTTTTAATGAAAATATTTATCATGGGGCAAGGCTCTCGCTCTCTCTCTCTCTCTCTCTCTCTCTCTCTCTCTCCCCCTCTCCCTCTCTCTCCCTCTCCCTCTCCATCCCATCTGGGTGGCACTAACCTTAAAACAATCCCCTTTACGGGGGGAGAAGACAAATACTGGCCTATCTTTGTATTAAATACCACGGAGGCGACTTGGGCCGTGTGAGCGGGCCCAACACGTGTGTGTGTGTGTGTGTGTGTGTGTGTGTGTTCAGGAGGCTCTACGCGATGTGAAAGCGTGTTGAAGGGGCCGGGGAACGGGTGGCCCACAAGCTCCCTGTCTCTCAGGCATGTAAAGCGTGTGCGTGCCGGGGACAGGCCGGCGGCCCGAGCCGGGTTTCTCGCTGGCCCTCTGCCTGCGTGGCTCTGTCCATCGCTTTCTGCCCAGAGGAATGAGGAATGTGGACATCGAGGCCGCGTGTGTGTGTGTGTGTGTGTGTGGGGGGGGACCCCCTGGGGCGCTGTGTTTGCATAGGAACCGGATGAGATGGTGACTCACACGCGCGGCCTGCACGGCCCCGCAGAGGTGCCGGCCGGCTGGGCAGTGACCGCGCCTCCGGGAATCCGCAGACATCCTGTGTCGTCCGGCCGAGCCGGGAACTGGCAGAGGCGTGGCCCATTCCCCTGCTTCCCACCCGGAGCGCCGGCGGCCCAGGGAGGGGCGGGCAGGCCTCACCTCCTGCAGAAGGAACTTTCCTTTGTGTCGCATTCCTGCCCTTCCAGCACAGGACGCACCGTCCTGGCCCAGGGCGAGGGCTCCCGGGCCCCAGTTCAGGGCCTGGCTCCTGGCATTGAGCCTGTAACTCCAGCTCCTTTAAAAAAGAAAAAGAAAAATCTAAAATGGACTTTTCCCCCTTAATAACCGTGCCTGGGCCTCCCCGTGGCCAGACACCCAGGGGTGCTGTTTTGAGGCCCGAAAACGCCAGTCCTGTTGACCTTGACCTTAGACTTTTCAGAGGCAAAAAGTAAGGATTCCAATTGCCTAAAAGTTCTGAGAAAAGCAAGTTTTTATAAGGTTTCCAGCAATCTTGTCTGAGTTCTTTTAAATATATTTTTATTGATTTCGGAGAGGAAGGGAGAGAGAGAGAGAAAATTCAATGAGGAGAGAGTCACTGATCCGCTGCCCCCTGCACGCCCCCTGCTGGGTCTCCAGCCGCAACCCCGGCATGTGCCCTAACCGGGGATCGAACCCAGGACCGCTGAGTCTGCAGGCCAGCGCTCTATCCACTGAGCCACACTGGCCAGGGCAGGGCAGGAAAGGGACTTTTTAAAAAATAAAATATGTTTTTATTGGTTTTAAAGGGAGAGAGAGTGAAACTTCGATCCATTGGCACGTGCCCCTACCGGGAATCGAACCGTGACCTCCTGCTTCATAGGTCGATGCTCAACCCCGGGGCCACGCCGGGCGGGCCCCGAAGCGGCGTTTCACATGCACCTGTGCGTTTTACCCCGTGTACAGCAGCACTTGGCGCGCACGGACCAGCGCATTTCAGACCGCCCCTCGGAACACGGCCGTGCTAGGGAGAGGCTGGCTCTGCTGGGAGCCTAATCGCCGCCATTAGTTCCCGGCGTAATGGCCGCGGGGAACGCCGCGTCTCCTAACGGGGAAGGGGGCTCAGGCGTCACCCCGGAGCCCCGAGCATGTGCATCTGTAATCACACGCCGCGGCCGCCTGCCTGGCCAGTTGCCGGTCACACGTGAGCGGGGAAGCCACGCAGGGCTCCTCCCGGCGGCCGGGCCTCCTGCTCCAGCCGTCGGGGGTCCGTTAAAATGCTGAGAGCTGGGTCCTGGCCGGGTTGGCTCCGTGGCTAGAGCGTCGGCCTGCGGACTGAAGGGTCCTGGGTTCGATTCCTGGTCCAGGGCACACGCCCAGATTGTGGGCTCGATCCCCCGTGAGGGGCCTACAGGAGGCAGCCGGTCCATGATCCTCTGTCACTATTGATGTCTCTCTCTCTCTCCCCGTCTCGCTTCCTCTATGAAATCAATAAAAATATATTTAAAAAAAAATGTGTGAGCTGGGGAGCCCCCCCCCGCCCCCACCCTCCGCCACGAGACAAGGAGGACTTATCTGTCAAAGTGAAATCCGCCTGTTGACGGGATACACGCTCCGTGAGGGTGATCAGAGCCCCCGAAAGGCACACGCGGTGAGGACAGAAGGCAGAAGGGGAGACCCCCCCTCGACCCTCTGGGCAATGGTGACAGGGGCTTCCCTCCTGCCCCTCCCTCCCCCCCACGTCCCCGGCAGGCCCCGGGGGACCCATGGAGGAAGCAAGTGCCATCCCAGGCGTCACCGGGCTAACACTCGGCCACGCGGACAGCTGCGGGGACCGGGCGCTGACGGACGGAACCGATCGATACCTCTTTAGGTGTCTGCCAATCACTCCATTAGGGAGGAGGACGGGACGGATTAGTTCCAGCAGCTCCTCAGAGGCTCGGAGGACGGACGGGGGCGGAGGGAGGGGGGCAGCCAGCCCCTGTCCTGGGGGGAGGGGGGAGCCCTCAGATGCGGGCAGCGTGGCCTGCGGGAATGTGGGCAGAGACAAACGGGCCATGCACACCAGACCGCGCCATCTAAGGTGGCATTCCCCGAGCGCCTTTCCCGTGGGTTCACTTTTTGGGAAAAAAATTTTTTTATGATTTCAGAGAGGGAAAGAGAGACAGAAGCATCCATGATGAGAGAGGATCACGGACCGGCTGCCTCCTGCACGCCCCACACGGGGGATGGAGCCCGCCACCCCGGGCCTGTGCCCTGACCGGGAACCGTGACCTCCCGGTTCCTAGGTCAACGTTTTTTGGACCCTAACCAGCAGGAGGGCTCTCCTCGCCCCTCCTGGGGTGCAGTTCCTGGGAAGGCCAACAGGTGGCAGCCTAGACAGCTGCCTGGAGCCGCCCCCGGCTCCTGACCCCAGAGCACCGGCAGGGGAAAGGTGGGGATTGAAGGGTGTGGGACCCCACAGTCCCCTCGCGTGGGCCTGGGTAGGTTGTGGGTGGGTGGGTGTGTCCCCTCACGCCGCCGTACAGTGTCCCTGGAGGTGGACGGCGTAGCGGAGTGAGCAGTTGTGGCTGTAAGAACCCACACACGGAAAGACGACATTTGCTAAAAGCACTTAAAAAAAAAAAAGTATGTTTTTGTTGTTGATGTCAGAGAGGAAGGGAGGGAAGAGAGAGAGAAACATCCATGAGGAGAGAGGATCACGGACCGGCTGCCTCCTGCACGCCCCACACGGGGGATGGATGGAGCCCGCAACCGGGCCTGTGCCCTGACCAGGAATCGAACCGTGACCTCCTGGTTCCTCGGTTGACGCTCAGCCACGGAGCCGCACCAGCCAGGATAACTGCACTTTTTTTGTTTGTTTGGTTAGGCCAGCGGTCAGCCAACTCATCTGTCCGCAGAGCCCAATATCAACAGCACCACGACGGACATTTCTTCGGAGAGCCACATGTTTTAAACGTAAACTTCTTCTAACGCCACTTCTTCACAATAGACTCGCCCAGGCCGTGGTATGTTGTGGAAGAGCCACACTCCAGGGGCCAAAGAGCCGCCTGTGGCTCGCGAGCCGCGGTTTGCCGACCACGGGGCTAGGGAGTTGAGCACCACGCCCCTCAAAGCGCAAGAGCGTGGTCGCTGGCTGCATTCAAAGCGCTTTCCTGCTAAGACATAGAGCACACTTGGCTTTACGACGGGGCGCCACGGTTTCAATTCCGTGGGAGCCGCTGTGAGGTGTTCCCGAGGGGGGCCCAGCAACATACTTCTGTTTCTTGGAACCGAACCCCCAAAAAGACCTCTGGGTTCTCCCCCCTCCTCGGGGGGTCGAGAGGAACAGAAAAGGGGAAGTCATCTCTCTCTCTCTCTCTCTCTCTCTCACACACACACACACACACACACACACACACACACACACACACGCTGGTTCAGAGAGTTTCCATTTTGACGATAAAGTATCACTTTCGTTTTCCGGGAAAGGATGAGAAGCGTAGGTCTTGGCTTACAAACTCTTTTTTTAAAAAAATATATTTTTATTGATGTCAGAGAGCAAGGGAGAGGAAGAGAGAAACATCAGTGATGAGAGAGAATCGCTTGGCTGCCTCCTGCACGCCCCCTGCTGGGAATCGAGCCCACAGCCCAGGCCTGTGCCCTTGCCCGGAATCGGGCCTGGGACCCCTCAGCCCCAAGGCTGGAGCGCTATCCACTGAGCCAAACCAGCCAGGTGCTTACAGACGCTTAACCTTGTCCACCTGAAACCTATCCGCCAAGTCGATTCCAAGCATTTTTATGGGGCAGGCTCCGGGGCTTCATTATTACGATAACATTGGTCAGGACTCACTTTTAAAAGTATATATATATATATATATACATTTTTTATTGATGTCAGAGAGGAAAGGAGAGGGAGGGAGAGGTAAGAGACATCCATGATGAGAGGGAATCATGGACCGGCTGCCTCCTGCACGCCCCACACTGGGAATCGAGCCCGCAACTCAGGCCTGTGCCCTTGACCGGGAATCAAACCTGGGACCCTTACCGTCCGCAGGCCCACGCTCTGTCCACTGGGCAACACCAGCTAGGACAGGACTCCTTCGTTTGATGGCGGTCTGATACTTGGTGATGAAGTTAATGAAACCTGTGCTGTCTTCAACACCCGAGGCCTCCCACGTAGGACGCAACCCTTTGGAAGGCACTGCCGACGTGCGGTTTGCCCATCATTTTTATTCCTGGGAAAAGTTATTATTAGGGTAACAGAAAGCAAAGATGCAGGGTCTCCCTCCGGCTGTTCCCTGTGGGAGGGGAGGGCGGAGGGACAGGGCCTGGGGGCATTTGGTGGAGATCCTCTGACGTCATGCAAATGTTGCGGCTGGCGTAGGATTTGAAACATAGTTTAAATCACAGTTTTCAGTCACAGTTTAAGTCCAGCTTCTCTCTGATAATAAGTAACTTTAGAAGGGCCAGTCGTTGATCAATTCATCAATGGATTACTTTGTAGGGGCGCGTTCGCGCGGGGCTGTGTCGGGGGGGGGGGGGGGGGAGGGGGGCGCGCGCGCGGGCCGGGCCTTGGGAGGGACCAGTTCATCTCAGATGAACTCCTTGAACCTGCGGTGGTTGGCGCGGCCCCGAAAGTGATGAGAAAGGAGCCCCTGGGTCTTTGCTCACAGGTGCGCACTGCCCGCTCTGGTTGGAGGCGGAGTAAGCTTCTCCGCCCGCCACCTGGATGGACTGCCGGGTGCGCCCTGGGCCGCCTCCTGTGCGGCGGAGGTTAGGGACTGGCGGGCGGGCCGCGGAAGGGAGGTGTGCATTCTCCTCGCGTCCAGAGTCCCCGGGAGCCTCTTTTTCCCCCCTAGAAACGGCTTCAGAAAATGCGTCCCGGCTCCAAAGCGAACCCCGAGAGCCTGTGTCATCCGCTGCGTGCCCCCGCCTCGCAGCACGCAAAGCCCCTTCGTGCGCAGGTGCCCACAGCCCCGGGTCCAGGCGGGTCTGAGAACTCAGCGGCGTGGAAAAAATTCACCGCAAACCTCCAGGAATCAGCCAGGAAGGCGAGGGCCAGCTGGGGACGCTCTGGTAGGAAATGGGGACACCGTGTGCCCGGCGATGTGTACCTGGATCGGCCACGGAGAAACGCCTGCTCCGGGCGGTAGCTGAGAGCTTACGTTGTCTATGGTTTGGGATTTAAAAGGCACATCCACTCGGTTTTCTTCTGTTACATGTGCAGATCATTTTTGTAAAAAATATATTTTTATTGATTTCAGAGAGGAAGGGAGAGAAAGAAACAGCCATGATGAGAGAGAATCACAGATCCGCTGCCTCCTGCCTGCCCCCCACTGGGGATGAAGCCTGCAACCCGGGCACGTGCCCTGATGGGAATCGAACCAGTGACCTCCTGATTCGTAAGTCGAGGCTCAACCACGGAGCCGCGCCTGGCTGGGCTGCGGCGGAATTGTGGTCACTCGGGTTTGCGCGCCATGAGATGAACAAGGCTGAAAATCGCTGCCTCAGGGTCCCAGGCCGGGCGAGCAGGCGGCGTTTGGCCGGCCCGGCTCCCTGCAGCCTGGCTGACGGACAGCCCCATTACCGCGGTGGCCAGGGCTCCGTCCGCCTGAACGCATCCGCTGTGATGGCTCTCATTAGAGTTAATGAGCTGTTAGCATTTCCATTAAGGGATTTTTTTAAGGGTTTATAACCTGGTAATAACAATAATTTGTTTTAGCTCCAAACGGCAGTAGCAGGTGAACAGCCCAGCCGCGGCTGGGCTCTGGTTAATGTCACGGGGCGGGGGTCGTGGGCCGTGGGCCCTGCCCGTGTGCGTGCGTGTGTGTGTGTGTAGCATGCAAGGAAACATCAGGAACTAGAAATCCTTCCCCGTTTCTCCTAATTCTTTTACAATCAAACCGGGCGGGGCCACGTGAAGGGGGAGGGCGGGGCCACGTGATCGACAGACAGTGCGCATGTGACAAGGGGGTGGGGCCACGTGATCCGCCAGAAAGTGCCCACGTGAACATGGGGGCAGGACCACGTGATCAACTGGCAGTGTGCACGTGAAGAGGGGTGCGGGGCCACGTGAACGACAGGCAGTGTGCATGTGACCAGGGGGCGGGGCCACATGGGGAAAAATAATTAAAAAAACATGGTGGTGTCTTGCGGGCCAGGCGGCTCCTGGTCAGCGGAGGGTGTGTGGTAATTGCTTAGCACCTGCCCTAACCGGTGTGGCTCAGTGGGTAGAGCGTCGGCCTGCAGACTGAAGGGTCCCAGGTTCGATTCCGGTCAAAGGCATGCACCTTGGTTGCGGGCACATCCCCAGTACGGAGTGTGCAGGAGGCAGCTGATCGATGTTTCTCTCTCATCGATGTTCCTAACTCTCTCTCCCTCTCCCTTCCGCTCTGTAAGAAATCAATAAAATATATATTTTAAAAAAGTGGCTTAGCGCCTACGGGTTCCCACACGGGTGCACAGAGCCCGCTGTTTCCACGACCCGGGTCGCGATGCTGCGTGGGGACCGGCCTCGTGGGAAACCAGTCTCAGCGGCCGGAGGAACCGGGGAGACACCCGGGCCTGTGCACCCTCCTGCCCAGATGTAGCCCCAGAGTGACCTTACGAATATCCAAATGGCCCTTGGCAGAGAAACGGCCCCACCGCGGTCAGCGGTCAGCGGAGGCGGACTAAACAGGAGCCGCTGGGAAGTGGAGGGGAGCGGCAATGACAACACTTAGGAGGCGGCCAGACGCTGCCCGCCGCCGCGCGTCTCCCATCAGAGGCAGAGGCAGAGGCAGGGGCGGGGGAGGCGCCTTCATGATGAATGGGGGCTCTCGGCGGAAACTGCTTCCTGCGACACTTTTTAAAAGCCTTCCCCGGGGATTTCAAGCAAAAAACCGTACCCTTCCTCCCCGTGCTTCGGCCCGTGTCTGCCCCGCAGGGCGCGGGGAACGGAGGTCACGCTGCTTAATGGATGGCCGCCTGGTCCTGCAATATCGCCACCGAAATGGGAGGCCGGGGTCAGGGCGGGGGCGTGCGGTCGGGGTCCTCCCAGGCGCTCGGAAGACTTTCTCGGGGAACACAGAATTTTAGCCACGTGCGCCGGGTCAGGGCTCCTGGCGTGTGGCCCCGCCCCCCGCAGGTGTGTCCCTCCCTCAGGCTCTGAGCGCCCACAGGTGAGCGGGTGTCTCTAGGGCACCCCCTGACAGCCTCCCTGGAGAACGGGGTGTCCAGTGGCCGCCAGGGGGGCGCACCACAGGGAAAGGTGGCGTTGGCTTTTCTGCTCCCCCTTTCGTCTACCTGCTTTTCATTGTTTTAGAAAATATGTGTTTATTGATTTTGAAACAGGAATTTTGGGGGTGAAAAAGACAGGTTTAGGAAATTTTGGAAATGAAGGGGACCGTGGAGGAAGCACAGGGCTGCAGAGCAGCAGAAGGCATATTTCCATAGAATGGGGGAGCTGGGGACAGCAGAGGGTCTATATTTACAAAATAAAGAGAAGGAAGCCCTTCGTCCAGAGGGAGAAGAAGAAAGCCCAGAGGGAATTGGAAAACCATGAGGAAGGAGGGGAGTGGGGGCCAGATCCTCATGTCCCATGTGAGGTTCGACCTTTGAGCCCAGGAGTTACTACAGTAACCAATCAGAGGGGATGTCAAGGCACCAGGATCTGCAGCCTTTGTACACCGCCGCAGGGAAAAGGGACTCAGTGGGACCCTTTCCCCCTCCCCACGTGGGAGTCTGTACTTGTTCGTCAATAAATCTCCGCCTTTGCTATATCAAGAATGCCCCTGCATTCATTCTTCGACTCCGGTGGACAAAGAACCTGGGTCCTAGCCCAAAACTTCCGTATCAATTTCAGAGAGGAAGGGAGAGGGAGAGAGAGAAACCCCAATGGTGAGAGAGAATCATGGATCGGCTGCCTCCTGCACACCCCCTAGTGGGGATGAAGCCCACAAGCCGGGCATGTGCCCTTGACTGGGAATCGAACCCGGGACCCTTCAGTCTGCAGGCCCATGCTCTGTCCACTGAGCTAGGGCCTCTCATCATTGATGTGTCTATCTCTCTCCCTGTCCCTTCCTCTCTGAAATCAATTAAAAGGTATTTAAAAACAAACAAACAAAAAAACCCAAACTTGGTCCAAGGCGGAGGGTCTGGCCAGGAAACTTCCTTGATTGACTTAATACCAGAGGATCGCGGGCGGTGGCCGATTCTCGGGTGACTCCGGGGACGCCGAGTGTCGCTCTGGCTCCAGTAAGTAACGCTGGACACAGGTAGACGCGTCCGCCAGGCCTGGGCACCGACCCTGGCGGCTGTGGCTGGGCGCCTTGCCCCGATGATGGCCATACATCAGCCTCGGACTTCTGCCTGAGCCCAGAGGTGACAAGGGAATAACATCCCTTTCTCTTCCCCCGACAGGGGCCATAACTCCTGGCTCTCAGGGGACAGATTGTGAAAGCCAATAGCCAGGCGCCGTGAAGCGGGGAGCAGGGCGGGCGAGGGCTGGAAAATTAAAGGGGGGCGGGGGGTGGTGTAAGTCTGCATCAGGCAGCAGCGAGACGGGCAGGGACCGGCTCACGTCGGTCCTTTCATTGCCTTGGGGCGGGCGTGGGGTCTTGCCCCCGTCGGTGTGGATTGCTTAATTATGTTAAGCTGGTCGTTAAAACCCCGCGCCTGCCGTCCGCAGGGGTCTGCGCCGGGTGTGTGTGCTTTCTGATACTTTGCATCTGAGCATCTTTGAAGTCTTGTCGGAAAGCCTTCATTGACACTGTATCCTCATTGACAATGTATCTTTAAAACATGGCGACAAAGACAGACCGAGAGCTTACCGTGTTTCATCTGACACCTTTATTCCTTCCTGCACACGTGTGTACTTAAGGCACGGGGACATGAGCGTGTCCAGTTGATGCAGATCACAGGCAGTCATTGTCAACGGTTAAGAATTTCCACTTCCTTTTCTTTTTTTGTGTGTGTTTTTATTGGTATCTTTAGAGAGAGAGAGAGGAAGAGAGAGAGAGGAAGAGAGAGGGATAGAGAGATAGAAACACCGGCTGCCACCTGCACGCCCCACACTGGGGATCGAGCCCGCAACCCGGGCGTGTGCCCCGACTGGGAATCGAACCGGTGACCTCTCGGTTCCTGGGTCAACACTCAACCACGGAGCCACGCCCGCCAGGCAAGAATGTCCATTTGCAGGTAACCGTCCAGACGACCAAAATGTGGGCGACTTGAGTCTTTGAAACCACCACCAGTGACACACAGGGAGTTGTGAGGGTCTGCAGTGTTCCCGGGACCCGCTATGGTGTCGGCACCCCGCGAATGCCTGTGTTTCAGGGGCGCTCGCTGCGAGCCCCAGCTCCAGCACCAGGAGCAGTTTCCGAGGGAGACGCCTTTGAACTTGGCCCGCTGAAGCGGAAGCGCGCCTGCCTGCCTGCCTGGGTTTCCACCGGGGGGCCCGGCGTTCAGTTAGATCTGCGGGCTGGGTTCCCGGGAGGTGACAGCCGAGCTCACTCGAGCTCCGTGAGGAGCAGAGGTGACAGTCCATTTCTCAGGTGGCGACAGGAGATCTTGTTAGAGGAGCGGGTGGCGAGGGGCGGGGGGCGTCGGGGAGAGAGAAGTGAATTCATTCTGCTTCGGGCACTTTGTCAAGCGCCAGGGGCTCCGCACTGAGAGCCAGCCACCCGTGCCCGCGCGCGGCCCTGGAGGTCACGGGCCTGCTATCCATCACCGCCGGGCAGCCTCCCGCCACCCACGCGGGATGAAATGAGAAAGCAGGAGGCCACCCTGGGCGCGGGGGGGGGGGTGGGTGGGTGGAGGTGGTAGTGGGGTGGGGGGTGGGGGGTGAGGCCGAATACCCCCCCACGTGTTGCTGTGCCCTGTGAGATGCGCCGGGGTATCGATCCCCCCGGATCAAGTCATTAAAACGTGCGGTTTTTGTTTATTGGAACGAAGCAATTAAATGGTTCAGTTATGCCAGGAGCCTCCGCGCTCCTGATGAAGAGCTATTGATTTCTCGCCACAGCTTTATAAGCGACAATATTTTTGATTCCTCTTGACAAACCTCCTTGGAGTGTTAATTAAAACGGGGCCAGATGAGCAGGTGCGGGAGATCATTAAGAGGCTGGCTTTCTGCAGCCTTTGCATAATTAACGGGGCGCAGGGGGCCCCCACATCTTCATCAGCAGAATTAGCGTCTTCCCGTCTCAGCGAAGCGGGGGACGGCTGGGCGCCGGGCCACGTCCCGCCCGGGACACGCTCTGTCGGCGGAGTCGCGGGCTCCCTCCTGTCCCGGCAAGGGCGGGGGGTCACATGGACTTTTCACGTTTCGCTTTCTCGGCGCTGTGCCCACACGGTCGCTGTTTCTGTGTCTGAGGCAGCAGGTATGGAAACCCATGTTTGTACGGAGCCTGGAGCCAGCCTTTGCAGATGGAGTCCTGCCTATTAACGGGATGCCATGAAACACGGGGGGAAAAGTCCCCCAGTCGGAGACGGGCAATGCGATTTCAAGAAATAGTTGAGTGCTGGCCGGTGTGGCTCAGTGGGCAGAGCGCCGGGCCTGTGGACTGCAGGGTCCCGGGTTGGATTCCAGTTCAGGGCAGGTAGCCGGGTTGCAGGCCCCATTCCCAGTAGGGGGTGTGCAGGAGGCAGCGGATCCATGATTCTCTCTCATCCTTGATGCTTCTATCTCTCTCTCCCTCCCCCTTCCTCTCGGAAACCAATCCTATATAATAAAAGGCGAATATGCCAATCGACCAAAACGACCGGTCGCTGTGACATGCACTGACCACCAGGGGGCAAACGCTCAATGCAGGAGATGCCCCTTGGGGGTCCGTGCACTCACGCAGGGGGTGCACGGCTCAGCCAGAAGTGGGCCTAAGCCGTCAGTCGGACATCCCCTGAGGGTTCCTGGACTGTGAGAGGGCCCAGGCCGGGATGAGGGACCATCCCTCCCCCCCCCCCACCGCGCCCCCAGTGCATGAATGTCGTGCACCGGGCCTCTAGTGTGTATATATATACACACACATACATACACACACACACACACACACACATATACATAAAAGAAGGAGTTTCCTGCTTGCCTTTGGGGCTTGCGTGACATAGGATTCTTTGGGAAGATGCTCCCTTAGAGATTACACACACTTTTTCTTGCTGCTGGTATACATGCAACAGTTACATTTAAAAAACGAAAAGTAATGACTTGATAAAACAGAGGCAAGTCATACCCACGTTTTTTCAGAAACAAAGTATCTTTTAAAAAAACACATATTTTAAAATAGATTTTATCTATCTATCTATCTATCTATTTATTTATTTTACAGAGACGAAGGGAGAGGGGTAGAGAGTGAGAAACATCGACGAGAGAGAAAGATCGATCAGCTGCCTCCTGCACGCCCCCTACTGGGGATGTGCCCGCAACCAAGGTACATGCCCTTGACGGGAATCGAACCTGGGACCCTCCAGTCCGCAGGCCGACACTCTAGCCACAGAGCCACACCGGTGAGGGCTAAAAAAATATTTGTATTGATTTCAGAGAGGAGGGGAGAGGGAGAGGGAGATAGAAACTTCCATGATGAGAGAGAATCATGGATCGGCTGCCTCCTGCACGCCCCACACTGGGGATGGAGCCTGCAACCCGGGCGTGTGCCCCAATGGGAATTGAACCCTGACCTCCTGGCTCCTAGGTGGACGCTCACCCACGGAGCCTTGCCGGCCGGGCAGAAACAAATGACGTGACATGATGCTATCGGTGCAGAAGCTGGATTTAGGGATGAACTCTTACTGTCGGCGCTGAGGTGGGCTTTCTTGTTTGCGTGGAGATACACAGCACAGGCGTCGCTGAGATCAGACTGGAAACCCTCGGTGAGCTGCGTGCGCACACGGCCAGGCCGAGGGTGCCTGGCAGATCAGGACGTTAGCCGGTCACCCCGTCCCAGCCGCCGTGGCCCAAGCAGCTGTTTGAGAACGCTCTGGTTCTCACTCGTTTGGGATTTTAAAAGGACGGAGGAGCGCCCCGATGCGCTATTTACAGGTGCCGACCGCGTGTGGCTAACTGGAGCTGTGAGGTTTTGAAACGATACTTCTTTGGGGGTTTGTTTGGCTTTAAATCTCATCTTCCCTTCGTGGAATGTCCCTGCTTTCCACGTGTCTTTCTTCGATGAACAATCAAGTTTTAGCCCGCCGGCCGAGCCCAGGCTGTGGGCTGGATCCCCAGGCTGTGGGCTGGATCCCCAGGTTGTGGACTGGATCCCCAGGTTGTTGGGCTCGATCCCCAGGTTGTTGGGCTCGATTCCCAGGTTGTGGGCTGGATCCCCAGGTTGTGGGCTCGATCCCCAGGTTGCGGGCTGGATTCCCAGTTTGTGGGTTTGATCCCCAGGTTGTGGGCTGGATTCCCAGTTTGTGGGTTTGATCCCCAGGTTGTGGGCTGGATCCCAAGGTTGTGTGCTCGATCCCCAGGTTGTGGGCTGGATCCCCAGGTTGTGGGCTGGATCCCCAGGTTGTGTGCTCGATCCCAAGGTTGTGAGCTCGATCCCCAGGTTGTGGGCTGGATCCCCAGGTTGTGGGCTGGATCCCCAGGTTGTGGGTTTGATCCCCAGGTTGTGGGCTGGATCCCCAGGTTGTGGGCTGGATCCCCAGGTTGTAGGTTTGATCCCCAGGTTGTGGGCTGGATCCCCAGGTTGTAGGTTTGATCCCCAGGTTGTGGGCTGGATCCCCAGGTTGTAGGTTTGATCCCCAGGTTGTGGGCTGGATCCCCAGGTTGTAGGTTTGATCCCCAGGTTGTGGGCTCGATCCCCAGGTTGTGGGCTGGATCCCCAGGTTGTGGGCTGGATCCCCAGGTTGTGGGCTGGATCCCCAGGTTGTGGGCTGGATCCCCAGGTTGTGGGTTTGATCCCCAGGTTGTGGGCTCTATCCCCAGGTTGTGGGCTGGATTCCCAGTTTGTGGGTTTGATCCCCAGGTTGTGTGCTCGATCCCAAGGTTGTGGGCTCGATCCCCAGGTTGTGGGCTGGACCCCCAGGTTGTGGGCTGGATCCCCAGGTTGTGGGCTGGATCCCCAGGCTGTGGGCTGGATCCCCAGGTTGTGGGCTGGATCCCCAGGTTGTGGGCTGGACCCCCAGGTTGTGGGCTGGATCCCCAGGCTGTGGGCTGGATCCCCAGGCTGTGGGCTGGATCCCCAGGTTGTGGGCTGGATCCCCAGGTTGTGGGCTGGATCCCCAGGCTGTGGGCTGGATCCCCAGGTTGTGGGCTGGATCCCCAGGCTGTGGGCTGGATCCCCAGGCTGTGGGCTGGATCCCCAGGTTGTGGGCTGGATCCCCAGGCTGTGGGCTGGATCCCCAGTGAGGGGCGTGCAGGGGGCTTGGCGCTGGGTTAGCGACTTGTTTGCCTGCAAAGCCCTTGTTCCCTGGGGCCCGGGGCTCCCTCCCGCCCCCGCCTCCGTCGGAAGACTCCCTCCCGCCTGCCAGCGCTCTCCCCGCCGCCCTGGAGAACTCTGGCACCGTTTTCCTAACCTTTCAAACAGTAAAAGCAAAACTCGCCTTTGATTTTTAAAAAAACAACCCCCGGAGGCCTCTGGCACGCAGCCACGGAGGATGCAGGCGGCCGGTCGCTGGCAGAACGTTCCGGCACACACTGGAACGTTCCCGGGAGGTCCCCAGAGTGGGCCCGGGCACTTGGCTAGGAGGTCACATATATCAACTGTCCCCCCCGGCGGCTGGCGGCCTGGAGCCGAACACAATGGGGCCTCCAGATGGCCCGAACAGAGTGGTGGGTGTTCGCGGCTATTAACCGTGTTTACATCAACTTGCGACGTTTACACGGTGTCACCGCGGCGGCGCTTGGCTCTGTCCGGGCCAGAGACTGCCTTTAAAAATATATATTTGTACTGATTTCAGAGAGGAAGGGAGAGGGAGAGAGAATCATTGACGATGAGAGAGAATCCCGGATCGGCTGCCTCCCGCACGCCCCCTACTGGGGATCGAGTGCCACCTGGGCATGTGCCCTTGACCAGAACCCAACCGTGACCTCCTGGTTCCTAGGTCGACGCTCAACCACTGAGCCACACGGGCCGGGCAGGACCGGCCTTCGGTAAGCTGCGGCCTCGCTTCCCGCCCCTCGGAGCCTGCGGGAGGACGGTGAGAGGTGTCAGCTCGCCGCGCCCTTGCAAACCTTTTAAAGGACTTGCCCCAAATCCTGTTCTGTGGATTGTGTCTCGCAGCCTGCGGCCCAGACCCCATCAACCCAGCACAGAACCTCCTCTCTGGAGGGAGGGAGCCATGGGGGGCGGCGAGGGGGTGTTACCTGCCTCCTCAGACAGGCGCGCCCGCCTCCCCCAGCCCTCCGCTCCTCGCCGGGGGACGCCGATGCACCGAATGGCGATGTTCTCTTCCTCCCAGCGGCTGTGGCGTCCGGTCCCCTCGTGTCGGGGACTCACACCCACGCGTGATAAGCCTGAGGTTTCCGTCTCCTTCCTCTGGCCTCTGCGGGCGGCTCCCGTGCGAACTCCGCGGGCCCCGCCGCTGCCGACACCCGGTCGTGTTCCCGTCAACAAGGACGCGATGCGAGGGACGAGCACTCATCCCCGCTCCACGCAGATGCGAGGGATCTGCGCCCGTGTGCAGCCTTGGAAACAAAACAAAAAAGCATACTTTTTATGGCCCTGGCCGGTGTGGCTCAGCGGATAGAGCGCTGGCCTGGGGACTGAAGGGTCCTGGGTTCGATTCCTGTCAAGGGCCACGTGCCCAGGTTACAGACTCGATCCCCACTAGGGGGCGTGCAGGAGGCAGCCGATCCGTGATGCTCTCTCATCATTGCTGTCTCTCTCTCTCTCTCCCTCTCCCTTCCTCTCTAAAATCAACAAAAATATATTAAAAGTATATTGCCCCCCGCCCCCCAAAGCTCATGGTGGGCAGATAGCTGTGTGTTCACAACAGTCCGTCTGCCCGGTGTCCGGCGGACAGAGTGAGCGCCTCTCTGTACGTCGGGCCATTTGATGGGCGCTGGGACACGTGGCTTTGCTCCCAGATGCCTCGGGGTGATGGGCTGGGATTTTGAAAAATGGAGGGCAGAGCGGATGTGGAAACAGAATCAGCAAAACCGGAGTGCCAGCGCCCGCCAGGATCAAGCCCGTGGCCACTGTCGAGGGGTCGTCCCGCCCTCCCACCGCCCGCGCGTCCGTCCGTCTGTCCACAGGCGAGCGGCTGCTTTCCTGTTTATGCCTCTGCAGAGTCCCGCTTCCTGCGAGCCCGCCTTCGGCCCCAGGTTTTCCGCCCGCCCCGGGGGTGCCTTCCTCACGGGCCTCCTTGCTTATCGCTGGAGTAAGCCGCTGCAATCCGCTCGTTCCTGTGGCGCTCGGCGCGGGCGGAACCCTGTCATTAGCCGGGGAGATAATGGCAACGTAGTATCCCGTCACCAGGGTGCTCCGTAGGTGACCTTTGCCAAACACACCTGGTCCGGGCGGCTGGGGCCTGGGGCCAGCGCCGTGGCCACCCCCTTGCGGCCTCCGGGGGGTTAACCTGCGCCTCACAGCCCCGAACACCTGCCCGGCTGTTTGGAGACGCTACAGGCCCCTCGTGGGCAGGAAAGGGGCTCACCGCGGGGACCCCTCTGGAAGCGCCCGCCAGACGCCGGATGCCCTGCCGTTCGCCGGCATCACCCTTGCGGTGTCTGCCTCTTGCTGCCCCTTTGCCACCCAGACCCTCCTCCTTCTTCCCTTCTCTCCCCGCCCCTCCCCCCTCCCCCCCCCCCCCCCCCCCCGCACCGGAAAGTTAGAATCCACCCGCCGGGCGTGGCTCCCTGGTGGAGCATCGACCTAGGAACCAGGAGGTCGCCGTTCGATTCCCGGTCAAGGGCACACGTCCGGGTTGCGGGCTCCATCCCCAGTAGGGGGCGTACAGGGGGCAGCCGATCCATGGCTCTCTCTCATCATGGATGTTTCTCTCTCTCTCCCTCCCTCTCCCTTCGTCTTTCTCTAAAAATCACTACAAGAATATTTAATAAAATAAAATAAGCACATTCCGAGCCGAGGAAATACAATTCTGCAAGCTGGGCTTCTGTTACCTGGGTAGGGGCGGCATTTATTTCTGGGGCCCCTGGGGCCCTGTTAAACACAAAATTGTTTCTTCAAAGGCAGGTCTCCGAGAGGGCCCCTGTATGTGTGCGATGGGGTGGCCTCGTGCTTTTTAAAAACGGTTCAAAGTTAGCCCTCGCCCATTTGGCTCAGCTAGAGCGTCGGCCTGCGGACTGACAGGTCCCAACTCGGATTCTTGTCAAATTCAAATTTAGATAGACTCCGCTGTGGGAATTCCCCACTGGAGCTGTCTGTCTCAGCCCCAACATGGGTTGACCTTCTTTTTTTCGTTCTTTAAAAAAAAAAAAAATATATATATATATATATATATATATATATTATTGATTCCAGAGAGGAAGGAGAGAAAGGGAGAGAGAGAGAGAGAGAGAGAGGAACATCCATGAGGAGAGAGCATCATGGATCGGCTGCCTCCTGCACGCCCCTTCCTGGGGATCGAGCCCACAACCCGGGCATGTGCCCTTGACCGGGACTTGACCCCGTGACCTCCTGGTTCATAGGTCAATGTTCACCGACTGAGCCACACGGGCCAGGCTCCAACGCCCTTATGGTACCAAGGTGTGCCTGTTACCAGCGGCCCTGAGTTTGTGTTCAGAATACCCACGCGGTTGCCTGCCTAGTCTCCCCCCAACCCCCCCCTTTTTTTGTGTGTGTTTTTTTAATTTCCTCAGGAAAAAAATGTTCATGCATTGCCCCAGTTCTGTGTTTACGGTGCGTGGATGAGAGAGCAGTGAGCATTGGGCATCCAGGCAGGTACCGTGCAATCAGCGTGTTTATAAACGCCGCGCGTGAGACCTGGCCCGGCCCTCTGGTGGCCACGGAAGGACGGAACACTCCGTCCCCGGCGGGCGGGCGGGTGCACGCGTGGTCTCTGTCCCCGGGAGCGCGCGGGAAGGCCATTCCCCGTGGGAACCAGGCTGCAGGCTGAGAAGAATGATACTCCCTGCGGAGGCCCAGCCGACAGACAGACAGACAGACAGACAGAGCGCCTCCTGCCCGGGGCAGCGTCACGCTAACGGGGTTTGACGTTCCCCGCTGCCGGCCAACACGTCGCTGGCTCTTGCCCTGAGAAAAATCTTTGCTTCTGATAACGGACCCAGGAGGACACAGCTTCTCTGGTGGCTGCCCTTTATCTTTTTTTCAATTGCTTGTTCTACAGACGGTTGTTAGAGCTATCTGGTTCACCACTCACAGTATTGACAGATTTAAAAAATATATATATATATATATATATTATTGATTTCAGAGAGGACTGGGGAGAGAGAGAGAGAGAGGGAAACATCCATGAGGAGAGAGAATCATGGATCGGCTGCCTCCTGCACGCCCCACCCTGGGGATGGAGCCTGCAGCCCGGGCCTGTGCCCCTGACCGGGAATCGAACCCTGACCTCCTGGTTCAGAGGCCGACGCTCCACCCCTGAGTCACACCGGCCGGGCCAGATTTCTTTTAGTAATTTTTAATTATGTTCGAGGCTGTAAGTGATCATTCATAGTCACAGGTCAAGTCTTAAGAGCGGTCAGTTCCCCTAATCTACCTGACACTGTTCACCCTCTGACAGCAAGGACTGCTTTTGTAAAACAATGTTTTCATTAATTTTGTTAGGAAAGGAGAGATCAGGTTTCAATTCCCAGTCAGGGCACATGCCAGGTTGTGGGCTCGATCCCCTGTGGGGTCAGGCAGGAGAGGCAGCTGATCCATGATTCTCTCTCATCATCGATGTTCTATCTCTCTCTCCCTCTCCCTTCCTCTCTCCCTCTCTCTCAAATCAATAAACACATATTCTTTTTTTTCTAAATATATTTTATTGACTTTTTTTTTTTTTTACAGAGAGGAAGGGAAAGGGATAGAGAGTTAGAAACATCGATGAGAGAGAAACATCGATCAGCTGCCTCCTGCACACCTCCTACTGGGGATGTGCCAGCAACCAAGGTACATGCCCTTGACTGGAATCGAACCTGGGACCCTTCAGTCCGCAGGCCGATGCTCTATCCACTGAGCCACACCGGTTAGGGCTGGACTTAAACTTTCTTGCTTGGTGGTGCACAGGCGACGAAGCAACCCATAATGGCAGCAATGTGACATTATGGAGCGTTGCCCACAAACTCCTGGTATCTCTGACAACCGTGTCCCCGCCCCCCCTCCCCCCCCAGGCATGGATAGACGTGTCCGTGTTCAATCCATGGGCATTCATGCGCCTTGGGACTTTCTCAGTTGCCATGTGAACTTGCTACAGGACATTGCTACATGCTTGGTGGGTGACACTGAGAATCTAGTTAGATGGAAGGTTTTCTGAAAGGCAGCGGAGATGCGGGGGGGGGGGGGGCGGGGGGGGGGGGAGGAACGAGGCAGGCCGAAACCTCCTCAGAGCACCGTGTGGTAATTTAGGGTGCCGGTAAATTACTAGGAAGCTGAGCAACCGCTAGTTAATGGACAGGGACTAATTATAGCCCGAGCGTGGTAGGTCCCATCCTGCGGATATACAATGTAATTCCTCCGAGAGAAGCTACAATGTAATTCCTCCGAGAGAAGCAATAACATGTTGTTAACACCATCCCGTGCTCGCATAGAGACCCACAATTTCAAAGGGATTTCCTACAAAGGGGGCGAGGCAAAGAGCCGGCGTGGAGCCCAGCTGAGCTTTGGACTTCGCACTGGTCTTTGGCTGCTTTTTTTTTTTTCTGTACGTGGAGCCACATGGCTAAAAATTCCCAGTCCCAGTTCTCTTCTGGGTGACATTTGCATTTTATAACAGCCACCTTTATTTACTAATGACAGTAATAATTACAAAAACCAACAATTACTGAACCTTCATTTTTTAAAATATACTTTTTATTGATTTCAGAGAGGACTGTTGAGCGAGAGAAAGAGAGAGAGAAAGAGAGAGAGAGAGAGAGACAGAGAGAAACATCAGTGATGAGAGAGGATCATCTGTCAGCTGCCTCCTGCATGCCCCCTACTGGGAATCAAGCCCGCAACCCAGGCATGGGCCCTGACCAGGAATCGAACCCTGACCTCCTGGTTTATAGGTCGATGCTCAACCACTGAGCCACACCAGTTGGGCCAGATTTTATTTTTTTTAAGTAATATTTAAATATGTCCAAGGCTGTAAGTCAAACATTTTTATTGTTTTCAAAGAGGAAGGGAGAGAGAGAGAGAGGTCAATGATGAGAGAGAATCACTGATCGGCTGTCTCCTACACGCCCCACATTGGGGATGGAACCCACAACCCGGGCGTGTGCCCCGACCGATCATCGCACTCTGACCTTCTGGTTCGTAAGTCAACGCTCAACCACTGAGCCACGCCGGCCGACCGGGCCACAAGTCCAGCTTTTAACCCGAGGTAGCCTGGATGTGTCACATTGTATTCGCTTTCAGGTATACAATGTATCGATGTATGTAGACGTACCCTGTGAATCACCTCCACGAACAGGCTGGTCGCCGGGCAACTCCGGCACGGATGCGTCTTTGAAATTCAGAAACTACATACAACGTCGCCAGGAAGGGCGCACGGCGCGGAGAGGAACGCAAACTGAAGCGTCTCAGCGGCTTAGCATCTGAACATTTCACTCTGGGGCGGGGCGCGGGGGTTCCTGTGTCCAAATGACCCCTTTAAAGGAGCGTTGCTTTCGGTTTCTGGTATGTTCTTTTTCTTTTTTTTTTAAACCTCTCCATGGACTTCGGAGAGGAAGGGAGCGGGAGGGAGCGAGCCGGGCACCTCGGTGATGAGAGAGAACGCGTTGCTGGGCCCTGGTGTGGGCTTCATCTGCAGCAACTGATCCCAGCACTTTCATCAGCAGCTTATCGTGGTCACCAGGGCGCGAGCAGCCTCCGGAAGGAAGGTTGGGGGGGCGGGCGCTGGCGGGGGGGCGCTGGGGAAGTGAAGCAAGCCTGACCACGCTTTCCTCCGCCCCGGGCAGAAGTGTTTGGCCGCAGAAAAGGGTCATGTGGCCTCGTGGCGGTCCACGGGGTGGGCCCACCGGTGCCCAGGGTTTGGGAGGGTGGAGCCGGTGCGTGCGTTAACCGAAAACGCGACCTCCTGGCGATGGCCCGGCGGGCAGCGAGCCCGGGGACCTGGTCACGTCAAAAAAAAAACAACACCATTCAAACCTGTAAAGAAGTTTTGTGAGTTTACTGGAGCCAAACTGTCGACCATCGGCAGGAAGCAGAACCTCAGCGTACTGAGAGAGCGCTCCGGAGAATGGCGGGTTTTCACCTTGTTTTACACTTCACGATCCAAGGAGGGGAGCCTCAGCCAGTATGGCCCAGTGGATAGAGCACCAGGCTGCAGACTAAAGGGTCCCGGGTTCGATTCCGGTCAAGGGCACGTCCCTGGGTTGCAGGCTCCCGGGTCGGGGTCGGGGTCGGGGTCGGGGTCGGGGGGCGGGGCGGGGGAACAGGCAGGAGGCGGCCAATCATTGTGCCTCTCTCACATTGGTGTCTCTCTGTCTCTCCCTCTCCCGGCCACTCGCTCTAAAAATCAATGGAAAAAATATATGAGGATTAAAGAAAAGAAAGACAAAAGGGGAGGCGTAAGTGGGTTACGGGAAATCCACTGGTGATAGATGAGGGAGGCAGGAGAAAGCAAGACGTGGAAACCTCTGGGATTGGATGAAAATTAAATGACAGACACCTGCTTCTTTTTAAAAAAAAATGTATTTTATTGATTTTTTACAGAGGAAGGGAGAGGGATAGAGAGTTAGAAACATCGATGAGAGAGAAACGTCGATCAGCTGCCTCCTGCACGCCCCCCACTGGGGGTGTGTCCACAACCAAGGTACATACACTTGACCGGAATCGAACCCGGGACCCTTGAGTCCACAGGCCGACGCTCTATCCACTGAGCCACACCGGTCAGGGAGACACCTGCTTCTGTTCCTCAGGGGGTGCAGGACAGCTAAGAGTCAGCAAGGAGCCCATCAGTCACCAGGAGGGAAATGATGGTCTCTGCCCTGGCCATCGGCTGTGCCCTGGGAGGTTCGGAAAAAGGGAGGTTACCCGTTACCCTGACGTTTCACAGCTGTGTGATCTTGGATGCAGACAGACAGCGGGCTCAGTAAAGATCGAGTTGGTGTGGCTCCGCGGATAGAGCGTCGGCCTGCGGACTCCAGGGTCCCAGGTTCGACCCCAGCGAAGGGCACAGGCCCCGGGGGGCGGGCTCCATCCCCCGTGTGGGGCGTGCAGGAGGCAGCCGGTCCGTGATTCCCTCCCCTCATGGGTGTTTCTCTCTCTCTCCCTCTCCCTTCCTCTCTGAGATCAATGAAGAGCTAGATTTAAAAACTGGACGCTTTGCCAGAAACATGCCTTTTCTTACTTAGGACGACGCACCGGTCCTCGGGGCCTCTCGGACGGCCTGTGGGGAGAGAGGCGCGAGTCCCACTCGGGCGCGCGAGCAGCGTTTTGTTTGAAGTCATTCGGGGCTGTGGGGTGGGGAGTGTGGGGTGGGGGGTGTGGTGTGGGGGGTGTGGGGTGGGGGGTGTGGGGTGTGTGTGTGTGGGGGGCTGTGGGGTGGGGGCTGTGGGGTGGGGGGTGTGGGGTGTGGGTGTGGGGGGTGTGGGGTGTGGGGTGTGGTGTGGGGGGTGTGGGGTGTGGGGTGTGGGGTGTGGGTGTGGGGGGCTGTGGGGTGTGGGGTGTGGTGTGGGGGGTGTGGGGTGTGGGGTGTGGGGTGTGGGTGTGGGGGGCTGTGGGGTGTGGGGTGTGGTGTGGGGGGTGTGGGGTGTGGGTGTGGGGGGTGTGGGGTGGGGGGTGTGGGGTGTGGGTGTGGGGTGTGTGTGTGTGGGGGGCTGTGGGGTGTGGGGTGGGGGGTGTGGGGTGGGGGCTGTGGGGTGGGGGGTGTGGGGTGGGGGGTGTGGGGTGGGGGCTGTGGGGTGGGGGGTGTGGTGTGGGGGGTGTGGGGTGTGGGTGTGGGTGGTGTGGGTGTGGGGGGTGTGGGGTGGGGGGTGTGGGGTGTGTGTGGGGGGGTGTGTGTGGGGGGTGTGTGTTCGGAAGGGCCAGACTCCGCAGGAAACGGCGTGACGGTGTCTGTTTCCTCGTGAGAATTGTGATGACGCGCCCGTTTCTAATCTTCTCGGACGAATCCAGGCAAAGGTGACGAGCGCTCTGTGGTGTTTATCCGTGGGGGTGTTTCGGCGCGTTCTCTGCGGGCACGGCAAACACGAACCACCTGCGGATTGCACGTATCGCTACGTGTCCAATGTGTCTTCACGTCCCTAACCACCTGCAGAAACGACGCCGTGCCGGCTCAACGTGCGGCTTCAGAAAGAGCCCGGCCGGCATGGCTCAGAGGCTGAGCATCGACCTCTGACCCAGGAGGTCAGGGTTCGGTTCCGGTCAGGGCACACACCCGGGTTGCGGGCTCCATCCCCAGGGTGGGGCGTGCAGGAGGCAGCCGGTCCATGACTCTCTCTCATCATGGATGTTTCTATCTCTCTCCCCCTCTCCCTCTCTCTCCCCCTCTCTCTCTCCCCCTCTCCCTCTCTCTCGCCCTCTCCCTCTCTCTCTCTCCCCCCCCCTCTCTCTCCCTCTCCCTCTCTCTCTCCCTCTCTCTCCCTCTCCCTCTCTCTCTCCCTCTCCCTCTCTCCCCACCTCTCTCTCTTTCTCTCTCTCTTTTTGTTTTTTTGCCAATTCTCATTTTGCTTCAAATAGTGGAGAGTTGAGAGTTGGATTTAAATCCCTCTCTCGTATTGGGGGAACCTTCATCTTGCGCGCACACACACACATATGCACACACGCACACACATATGCACACACGCACACGTGTGCACACACTCACATGACCACATGGCAGGGCTGCAGGCGGCTCAGGCGGCAGGCACATGAAGCCGACGCACCCCGTCTCCTGAAGGGATTTTTCTCCCCGATGCCGGCCGGCCCCGCGGGAATTTGTCTGGAAAACGCCGGAACCTTGTCCCCGGGAAACTCACAGGGTCCTGCGCTCAGCGTGACGCCGCGTCTCCCGCGATTTGGGGTGAGTTCCCTGAGGACGCACCTCGGGGCGGGGCACCCCGGGAGCCGCCTCGCCGCCTCTGGGGACCTGCGGCCTCGCCTTTCCCGCAAACACACGCTTTATTGTGGAGACTCGCCATCGGATGGGCCCCGAGTGCGTCTCACAAACACAGAGTGTACCCTGATCGTGTGGCGTTGGCTGCGGTTGGGGGCAATCCGTCACGGGAGCCCTGGCACCCCGACGATGGATGGGGGCGTCAATCACCGCCGGCCGCGGCCCTGGTGATGTATGACCGTCACCCGTCGTCACGGCGCCGGCCGCCTCGTGATGGATTCCCCCCACATTGCTGATCGGGGGGACCCACACACAGGGACCTGTGTGTCCGCCGCGGGGCCATGGCCCACGGTCTCGGCCCCCGAACACGCTGGACTTCTCGGAGTTGGGGCACCCACGGTAGCAGTCCTGTGCGTAGAGCGGTCTCAGCAGCTCACTCACGCCGGCGGTGGAATTGAGGCGACAGGCATCGCCAACGTCCAGGGCTCCCCGGCCCCGCAGACCTGTGCCCGCGGCCACGTGCACATGGGGGGTGGGGGTCGGGGGGGGGTGAGGGGTGAGGGGCTGGGTGGGTTTCCCCCAGCACCAGGCCGTGCCGCCACTGCAGGGACCCCCTTGGGAGAGGGAGAAGACAAGAAGCATTTGGCCGGCCCCGAGTTCAGGGGGAACCAGGGGGAACCATCTCTGTTCTCGGGGAGCGAGACGTGTCAGTTACCCCCCAAATGAAGGGCCAGAAGTGGGGGAGGCTGACTGAGGGGGGCTCGGCCGGCAAGCCCGGCCCACACAGGGCTCTTGGCTCTGCCCGCTCGGCCGTCATGCCAAACGCAGAGGAGGTGGTTTTGTTGTGGACCCTCACGCGAGGATGTTTTTCTGTTGATTCTCAGAGAGTGGACGGGCCCAGCCAGTGTGGCTCAGTGGGGAGAGCGCCAGTTCATAGGCTGAAGGGTCCCAGGTTCGATTCCAGTCAAGGGCACGTACCTTGGTTTCGGGCACATCCCCAGTAGGGAGTGTGCAGGAGGCAGCTGATCGATGTTTCTCTCTCAGCGATGTTTCTAACTCTCTAGCCCGCTCCCTTCCTCTCTGTAAAAAAAAAAATCAGTAAAACATATTAAATTAAAAAAAAAGAAAAGAAAATCAATGGAAAAAATATCGTCCAGGAGGATTAGAGAGAGTGGAAGGGAGGGGGAGAGACAGAGAGAAACATCGATGTGAGGGAGGCACATCGATCGGGCGTCCCCCACACGGGCCCCTCTGGGATGGAGCCTGCAACCCAGGTCCGTGCCCTGGACTGGAGTCGAGCCTGGGACCCTTCAGTCGGTGGGCTGACACGCTGTGCACGGGTCAGGCCCAGCAGTGTTTTTCTTTAGAGGTTTCCGTTTCCCTCACCGGCACCTGCCTCTGAGTTGATGGAGACCAGAAGGCCCGATTCTGACACACGAAGTCTGAGCCCCGAGTCCCCAGGAGTCCCCGGGCCCTGACAGGCAGACGCGGTCCGGGAGCCGCTCCACGCCGGAGCTGCCGCGGGTCACAGCCAGCCTGTCACTGTGCGGGTGACGTGACGGGGTGTGTTCGGAGCTGACAGGTGCCTCTCAGCCGCTGCCTTTGACCCCTGTCCACCGCCCGCCAGGCGCCTCACTGGGGCTGTCACTCTCTTTGGCAGGCCTGGCCCCAGGGTCTGTGGTGGGTGTGGCCAGGGACAGTGGTGTCCCCTTCCCCCCCCCCCCCCGCCTGGAGTCTCCCCAGATCCGCGAGGAAATGGAGGAGCCGAGCAGGCAGTGAGAGAGGGAGGGGGCCGCCAGCTCCTGGCCACCAAGCCGGGCCCGCGGTGTGACCCTGTCGGGAGAGAAGTGTGGGCAGCTTCCCGTGGCCGGCTGTGTTTCCTTCCGCCAGCGTCTGGAAGGAACGGTCTCCTCTTCATCCCTTCCCCATGAGTCTGGAGCCCTAAAGGGACCCAAATGACAGTGTTCTGGAAAATGTCTCTCTACACAGATGCTTTCCAGCTTACAATGGTTCAATTTAGGGTTTTTTGGGGGACTCTCTGAGCATCTGTATACAAATATCTATGTATTTATGTATACACTTATGTATCTACCTATGTATCCATCTATGTATCCATCTACGTATCTACCTGTGTATCTACCTATGTATCCATCTATGTATCCATCTATGTATCTACCTGTGTATCTACCTATGTACCATCTATGTATCCACCTATGTATCCACCTATGTATCTACCTATGTATCCATCTATGTATCCATCTACGTATCTACCTGTGTATCTACCTATGTACCATCTATGTATCCACCTATGTATCTACCTATGTATCCATCTATGTATCCATCTATGTATCTACCTATATATCTACCTATGTATCCATCTATGTATCCACCTATGTATCTACCTATGTATCCATCTATGTATCCATCTATGTATCCACCTATGTATCTACCTATGTATCCATCTATGTATCTACCTATGTATCCATCTATGTATCCATCTATGTATCCACCTATGTATCTACCTATGTATCCATCTATGTATCTACCTATATATCTACCTATGTATCTACCTATGTATCCCATCTATGTATCTATCTGCATCCATCCATCATCTTTCTTTTTTTTAAAATATGTTTTTATTGATTTCAGAGAGGAAGGAAGAGGGAAAGAGAAACATCAATGATGAGAATCATCCATCGGCTGTCTCTTGCACGCCCCCTACTGGGGATGGAGCCTGCAACCCGGGCGTGTGTCCTGACTGGGAATCGAACCGTGACCTCTTAGTCCGTGGGGTCAATGCTCAATCAGGGAGCCACGCCAGCCGGGCTCATCTTTCCTTTTTTTAAAATTTATTTTGTCACAAGTTGTATCATATTATGCATATTGCTCTGGGTGCTGACCGATCACTTTGGAGTTTTTCTCACTGAAGGCATAAGACTTCTTTCTTCATCCTTTTCCTTTAGAGATGTCTGGGTCTTCTTGCCTTCCACTCTGTGTTTAAAAAAAATGAAAGCCGTGATAACCTATCAGCTATAAAATGACCAATATAGTCCCTGCCCAGGTAGCTCCGCTGGTGAGAGCATCGTCCTGGTATGCCACAGCTGTGGGTTCGATCCCTGGTCAGGGCGCATACAAGAAGCAACCAATGAATGCATGAATGCGTGGGATGACAAAGCGAGGTTTCTCCTCTTTCTCTCTCAGATCGATCAATAGAATGGTTTTAAAATTATTGATATGATTTTCTGATTGATGGGAAAGACACAAGGCTTTGAAGAAAACGATTCAACAAAACAAAAATCAATGGCGATTTCATATTTAAGCTACACGCTTTCAAATCATCCACATTAGGGAGCAAATAAAATAAAATAAAATAAAATAAAGGAAGCTTAAATATAGAAAAGAGAGACGGGAGGGCGTGTATTTTAAATACCGTAATTAATAGAAAAGCCTGCCCTCGTGGCCTCAAATTGCTCCTTTTTCAGCCGAATGTTCCGTTCAGCTGGGGCCCCGTGGGCGGGCCCTGGGCCACTAGTTTTGTTTTCCGAGAGTTGTTTCATTTTATTTTATTTTATTTTATTTGCCCTCCCTTTCAATTCCAGGTTTTGTTATTGGAAGGCTGAACACTGTGTGCTGATACTTGGAAGTTCTTGACTTCTGAGTGGGCGGAGGGAAGCAGAGCGGATCCGGGGAAATCCTCCCATTTTATGGCCCTTTGTGTCCAAGTTCAGTGCTAAGAAGCCATGTCTCCATCAGCAGAATTGTGCCTTTGGTTTCTGCGAAATGCCACTTGGAAGTAGCTGATTTGATTAAATGCTAATAGAAATGCTCTTGCTTTCAGAAGTTGACTTTTTTTGGTGTGTGAAAAATAATGGCAAATTGGGATCTTTTATTTAAAAAATATTTTTTACTGACTTCAGAGAGGAAGGGAGAAGGAGAGATAGAAACATCCATGATGAGAGAGAATCATGGATCGGCTGCCTCCCGCACGCCCCCCACTGGGGATCAAGCCTGCAACCTGGGCATGTGCCCTTGACTGGGAATTGAACCCTGACTTTCTGGTTCATAGGTCAATGCTCAGCCACTGACCTACACCAGCCTGGCTGATGCACATTTCTTGTCTCTGGGCCTCAGTTTTCCTTCTCTGTAAAATGGGTAGAGACTAGCCCAGCTGGTGAGTCTCAATAGTTGAGCGTTGATCTATGAACCAGGAGGTCACTGGTTCAATTCCCAGTAAGGGCACATGCCTGGGTTGTAGTCTCGATCCCCAGGGTGTGTGTGTGTGTGTGTGTGTGTGTGCAGGAGGCAGCCAATCAATGATTCTCTCTCATCACTGATACCTCTCTCTCTCTCTCCCTTCCTCAAAATAAAAATAAAATAAAATGGTAGACAATAGCTCCTCTCTGGCTCATTGCAGTGTCCTGGGCAGCAGGTCTGACAAATGGATACAATGTATCAGCTGAATGGATACATTGTATCAGACGTACAGATACAATGTATCCATTGGCAGGTTCAGAACCTGGCAAGTGTGGGCTCTGCTACTGTTGCCACTTTGCTTCTTCTCCTCCTTATTCTCACCAAATCTCAGTGCTGTTTGGAAGTGGAAGGCGGCCCCGACGCCAGGGAAGCGGCACGCTAGGAGCAGCCGGGTCTTCCTGGGTTCAAACATGCTTGTCGCCCGTGCTCAGGCCTGAGGACTCGATCAGCGAGATGCTTACATCGACTTTCTGCGTCCGCCTCTCGCCTGGTGGAGGAGAGCCAGGGTGGCCAGGCGTCTTGTATAACGGACCTCTCCCCACCCCTCCCCCTCCCCCCGCCCCCCCCCCACCCGCCCTGGGCCTGCGGTCCCCAGGCCGCTCCTGCCTCCCAGACAGTTCCCACGGTCTCGGGGTGAGGACCCGTTGCTGGTGCATTTTCTTCTTCCCTCCTTTCTCTCCTCCGCGTGTGAGGTCGGAGGGTTCAGTCTGTCGCTGATGCTCTCGAGCTCCACGGCGACACCGGCGCACACACCTGTGGCCTCCCCGTGGGAGAGGCCGGCAAAGGCATTGTTTCCCAGTGCCCTGAGCGCCCCGGTCCGCCTGCAGGTGGTGACGCTCAGGGCAGAGGCCTCTTTGAACGTCACCCTCACAGTTGCGTTGTGCAGCCCTTGAACGGGCTCGGGATAAACACACTCGCCCCCCTTAGAGAGGAGGCCTTATTCCGAGCACCAGGGGAGACGGCTGTTTTGCAAACCGCTGGCACGTTCATTTATTCCATTTATTGTCGTTTACCGGGCAAGCACCTGTGCTCTGGAGCACAGAGAAGCTGGCTGGGAGGAAGGCGCACAGCTCATGCCCCGAAGCAGCGAGAGGGCGCGCCGTCCGTCCTTCCCCTCACCCCACGGCCCGGGACTGGAGTGAGCGCCACCACAGCCGAGCCGGACTCACACCCCCCACCCCCTACCTCGGTGCCCGCGGCCGCCCACCTCCGCCTCCCGCCCACCCTCCCCACAGGCACTCGGCTTCCAGTCACCCCGAACAGTCGGCCATTACGAGGGATTTATGGGCGATCAGGGCTGTCTGTGCCCCTAACGGCCCTCCGCTGGGACGTCTCTCCCTCCGTGACCTCTTCCTTAAGTGGATTTTAAGAGGAAACTCCCATGTCACCCACCACGCCCCCCTTCTCTGGGTCCCCAAAGAGCCTGTGTCTGCAATTGTATCAAATGTAGATGATACATTATATTCTTCCATATAAATGGCTCCTTAACCATGCAGACTAGAGTGTCAGTAAAAGCTTTTTTTTTTTTTTTTTTTTGCTGCAAAAAGCTTTATTGTTTCATTTGGTCCAATGCATGGGAGAGGGCTTGGGGCAGTTAAAAGAGTGGCTAGTGGCCCTGGCCAGTGTGGCTAAGTGGATAGAGCGTCAGCCTGGGGGCTGAACGGTCCTGGGTTCCATTCCAGTCAAGGGCACATGCCCGTGTTGCGGGCTTGATCCCCAGTAGGGGGCGTGCAGGAGGCAGCCGATCCATGATTCCCTCTCATCATTGATGTTTCTGTCTCTCTCTCCCTCTCCCTTCCTCTCCGACATCAATAAAACTATGTTTGTTTTTTAAAGATTGGCTAGTAGTTTTGGGGAGAGGCTCAGGTAATTGTCAGACACCAGGGGGAGGCAGAAGGGCCCCCCTAAAGGCCTCTGGGCCCCACAGGCTCCTGGTTGTGCTTGAGGGGAGCCTTGGAAGAGATACTGGCCCAGCCCAGCCTGGGGGCCACCTGCGGAGGTGAGGCAGGTGTGGCCCATCTTCCTGATGAGTTTCACCTGCAGGAAGTCACGGGGAGGAGGGTCTGCGTGGCCAGAACCTGGGCCTGCAGCTACAAAGGGCCCAGGTCAGGCTCCTCGCCAAGGCCAAGGCCAGGGCCAGGGCGGCTTCCGTGGCCCTGAGGTTTTTAAAAAATATATATATTTTATTGATTTTTTACAGAGAGGAAGGGCGAGGGATAGAGTTAGAAACATCGATGAGAAACATCGACCAGCTGCCTCCTGCACACCCCCTGCTGGGGATGTGCTCGCAACCAAGGTACATGCCCTTGACCGGAATCGAACCTGGGATCCTTCCATCCGCAGGCCGAGGCTCTATCCACTGAGCCACACCAGTGAGCCCCCGTGGCCCTGAGTTTTGCCCACTCATCCGGGAGGCCTCAGCCCGTCCTGGGAGACCCTGTGGCCACCGCGCTGGCTTCGCATCTCTCAGTGCCCGGCCCTGGGGCTGCTTCTCTGCCAACTCGCGGAAGAGGTGGCCCCCGCCCGCCCGAGCCACAAGGTCAAGGTGGAAACAGAAGCCCAGCGAGAGGTAGGTGGGGGGCCTGCGGGGCAGGTGGCCGGGTGGGGGACGGGGCCTCCACCTCGGCGGTGGGGTGATGCTGACGGACTCGGGAGCGTGTGGCTGTTCGGCAGAAAGGAGTGAAGGCGGAACGGAAGCCGGTGTGTTGGCGGGTCTCGGAGGTGGTTGTGAAGGTGGAGACTGGGTGAGACGCAGGAGGGTGGCCGGAGGCTGGAGCAGGGGCGTCTCTGGGTCTGTCTCGTCCGAACACTGTTGGAGCAGGAGACACACGGGGACCGCCCAGGGCCCTGCCCTCAACACCTAAAAAAAATGTTATAAATGAGGCAGCAATTGTATGATGTTCTTTCAGAAAAAGGGTTGCAATCGGAGACACGGAATTCTTCTAAAAGGAACGACATTGCGTGGCTGTGTGATCCCCGGCGGTGCTTTGCCAACCTGGAGGCGTGTAATCACCTGGGGATCTTGTTAAAATGCAGGGTCCTGCCTGGCCGGCGTGGCTCAGTGGATAGAGCGGCGGCCCGAGGACTGAAGGGTCCCGGGTTCGATTCCGGTCAAGGGCATGTACCTGGGTTGTGGGCTTGATCCCTGGCCCCATTAGGGGGGCATGCGGGAGGCCACCAGTAGATGTGTCTCTCTCACATTGATGTTTCTCTCTCTCTCTTTCCCTCCCTCTCTCTCTCTCTCTCTCTCTCTCTCTCTCAAAAAAAAAGGGCGCCTGGCCAGTGTGGCTCAGTGGTCGAGCATCAGCCCATGAATCAGGTCAGGGTTTGATTCTCAGTCAGGGCCCAGGCCTTGGTTTGGGGCTCAATCCCCAGTAGGGGGCGTGCAGGAGGCAGCCGATCCATGATTCTCTCTCATCACTGATGTTTCTCTCTCTCTCTCTCTCTCTCCTTTAATAAAAATGTTAAAAAAAAAGAGTCAGTGGGGAAAATCCCTCCGGTGAGGATTCACCACCACCACCAAGCGGGCTTTTCGTCTGCCTGTTTCCCCGCAACGATACTGGAACGTGTGCAAACATGTGTACCCACATGCGTGTCCCAGGTCCACGCTGGCCCCCGCGCTGGCCATCCTCCCTGGACCCTCGCAGCTGCTGGAGGCGTTGCTGAGCGTCGGGCTGTACTGGGGACGCTTCCTGCCGCTGGGAAAACAGGACGCGGGCATCCCCGCGGGCCGTAAATCAGCGCTGGTGGAAAGCCCCTGATTCCGTCCCCCCCTCCCCCCCCCGGTGCCGTCGGAGAGGTCCCCGCGCCGCGAGAGAAAGGCAGGAAGTTCCGAGGATGCTTCCTTCGGGAGCTGAAACCCGTGCACACAGATAAATCCCCGCCATCACCCCCCCCCCCGCCCCCCACACCCCCAGGCCTTATTTGGCCACAGTTTTGCACAGAATGAGGGAGTACAGTGCTGCTTTCCTATTGGGGGCGGAGGGGGGAGGGGGGAGGCGGAGAGGACCTTCTGATGGTACCTGGTCTCACAGACCTTTTCTGTTTTCTGGGTAACACCGCCCCTCCCCCCCCTTTTAAAATCCTTCCATGCCTTCGGTGTCTCCCCTTCCCTGTGCGCCTCCCCGTCGAGGGGCCGCTGTTCAGCCTTCCAGGCCTGCGTAAGCAGCACCCCCACCTGTGCATTAATTTCTGTTTTGGAAGAGTTTTATGTTTACAGGTGACTCATTTTAAACCCGAGGAGAGGATCGCTAGGGCACCATCTAAACTGGCTAACGCCAGCCTGGCCCGGCGTGGCTCCGTGGTGGTGGAGCGTCGACCTAGGAACCAGGAGGTCCGGGTTCGATTCCCGGTCAGGGCCACAGGCCCGGGTTGCGGGCTCCATCCCCAGGGTGGGGCGTGCAGGAGGCAGCCGGTCCATGGTTCTCTCTCGTCCTCGATGTTTCCCTCTCTCTCTCCCCGTCTCCCTTCCTCTCTGACATCCATAAAAACCTATTAAATAAATAAACAAAGAGGTGAGGTTTCCTATCGGCTCTCAGCCTGTGTGCAACCAAGCCCAGCGGCACAGCACAGCCTGAGACCAGCCCCTGTGTGCTGGCTCTTCCACTCGGCGTAGAACAAGGGCCCACGGGGGAGAAGGGCCGGCGTATTTATTTTGAGGGGCTGGGCTGTGCAACTCCGGCCCGGCGTTGGGGAGCACTGAGCTTGGTTATTCCAGGGTAGAGCCGGGCCCCCTCAGCCTCACAGCCCTGCGACCCGTGTCGGGGGGCCACCTCTCCCTGGGTTCTCACACAAACACACGTCAGCGACGGCTTCGGAGCGAACGTCAAACTCAGTTAAAGGTACGGACCTCGTCGCTGTGGCTGCAAGGCTCAGATGGAAGGCTCGCAGGCTCAGGAGCCGAGCTGGGGTCCCCTCTGGCAGCCTTGTGCTGACGGGCTTAGCGACTGGGGGCGTGTGGTTCCCGGCGACGGCGGGCAGGCCCCCTCCCCACAGGGACCTTGGCTGGCTGCGGCCCTCGGGCTTCAGAAACTCCTCCTCCAGGATTTTAGCAATGGGCCGGCCGCGGTGGCTCAGCGGTTGAGCGCTGACCTGTGAACCAGGTCAGGGTTCGATTCCTGGTCAGGGCACAGGCCCGGGTGGCGGGCTCCATCCCTGGTAGGGGACGTGCAGGAGGCAGCCGGTCCATGATTCTCTCTCGTTGTGGATGTTTCTCTCTCTCTCTCCCTTCCTCTCTGACATCAATAAAAACATACTTTAAGAGAAAAAAACACATGTATTTTTTTTGCAATGTTCAAGACCCTCCAAATAACGACCCCCTGCCCCCCAACCTCCTAATCTCCCCCATTGGTCTCCCGGTTCTGAGGTGGAACCCTTTCATTCACTGTGGGCACCACGCCTCTGCACGGGGCTTCTAGACAATTTGGTTTTTATTTTTTAAAATTGATTTCAGAGAGGAAGGGAGAGAGAAACATCCGTGATGAGAGGGAATCATGGATCGGCTGCCTCCTGCACGCCCCCCACTGGGGATGGAGTCCACAACCCGGGCCTGTGCCCTGACCGGGAATCGAACCCGGGACCCTTCAGGGCACAGGCCGACGCTCTACCCACTGAGCTAGCCGCCTTGGGTTTGACCCGAGAGCCGTGCAGTCTCCGGCCCAGCTCACGCTCCGGATGGGGGCTCGGACCAGCTCCTGTCTGCTCCCCCGTGAGCCACGCAGGGGACACAGGTGGGCGAGACCCCGCTCGGAGCTGTGGACACGTGGCATAGCCACCGAGCACGGGAGGGACCCAGGACAGTAACAAGGTAACCCGCTTCGCACCCACGCACCCCGCCATGCGTGTCTCCGGTCTGCGGCTCGCGACGGCGGGAGACCGCACGCAGGCTGGGACCCCGCCCTGTCCCGTCCGCCGGCAAACGCAGGGGAGGCCAGGGCCGCGGCATGGCGTGCCGTCGCTGAGAAAGAAACGACAGAAACCACGGTGGAGATTTACAGACGTTTAATCCAGGGAATGGTGTTCAGTTCGTCACGACCCTTCTCTGTCCCTGAAGTCCGTGCCACTAACGTGAAGACATGCGACAGTACATGGGCTTTATCGTGTGTACAGAGGGGAAACGGAGGGACAATAAATTAGCATCATCATCGTCTATAGTCGAGACACGAGGATATACAATATAAATAAGCCTATTCCAAAGCCAGACACATTCATGGGGGGCGGGGCGGGGCGAATGAAGGGACTAGGAGATGCTTTTATTTTTATTATTATTTTCTCTTTACATTTTCTACAAGTGATTGTGCCGCCGATCTTCTCAAAAAAATAAAATTAAAAAAGTCTCCGCTCTTTGATTTTAGAGTCTCACGACATAGGATAATGAATATTGACCGATCAGAAAAAATAACATCGAGGCAAGTACTGCTCGCGCTACGCCGTCTTAGATGGTGGTTCCCCCCCTCCCCCCGCCCCCGCCCCCCCAACACAGGACCTAAAGAATGTAAACACTATATGTTCTTGGACTTGCACGTAGTAATACTTTATTTTCACGGGGATTCGCGGCCGCACAGCTAACCTTTCAGAGTTGCGAGATAAGGCAAGGCGTTCAGACAGACCCGTGGCATGGCGTGTTGGTAACAGGGGTGGCGGTGTCGGGGGCGTTTGCGCGCCTCCCGCCCCCCTCCTCCCCCCCCCCCGCCCCCGCCCGCCCGCCCGCCAATATTTGTTCTGCAAACTTTGGTCTGTGACTCAGAGGGTCAGCAACCCTCTCTTCTCTCTTCCTCTCCTTTTTGGGAAAGATGGAAAGCCCTGGAACAGCTTCCCGGCCACATGTAAAAAAAAAAAATCCCCGTCTCCATTCGGGGTTCGGTCCCTTTATCAGCTCGTCCTGCCTCCCCCGTGCGCATAGCTGTCGATGCTCCCGTCTGTCTGACACGCCCTCCGACGGTGGCGAGGAGGCACGGCGGGTGGACCAGGCGGCGGGTTTAATTTTTGAATGGACCCCGAGCATGGACGCTTACACAGACGGATGTATGAGATGAGCCTTGGGGCCGGAATTATGATTATTATTTTTTTTTTACATGAAACCCGACTGTTGCCGAAGCCGCATCGCAGTCACAGTAGCCGCCGTAGGGTCCAGGCGGCCTCCGCGTTGAAACGTTGTAGCCACTTCCCTCCCTGGTCCTTCACGCGCCCACCAGGGCAGGAGAGAGAGAGTCGGAGACCGCCTGCCTTTTCTTCCTTCTCTCCTTGGTTGTGAACACCGGACCACACACACACACAGACACACACGCCAGAACCCAGGGGGCGTGGCAAGCTGGCCCGTTCGCAGGCCCCGTTCGCAGGCGGCTCTCACGGGCTGTGGGCAGGTCTCAGACACAGGCGTCCGAAATGAGCGTGGCCAGGGTTTGGGGGAGCGGCCAGTGGGTGTGGCTGAGTCCTTGGCATAGGTTCCTCGACGGATGGACGGATGGACGGATCGCAGGACAGCAGGTGCTGGGTGCTGGCCGGGAAGAGGAGGGGCTGTCCCAGGTGCGGCCGGTAAGATTTTGGGGAATCGTCTCAGGTGCGCCGGGCCGGGCCGGGCATCCCCTCCAGCGCTTCGCCGCGGAGATCCGTGAGAATACACGAGAACCGTTCCACCGTCCGCATCCGCTCTGCCGCGGGGCTGGCGGCCGTCGGGGAGTCCCGTCCGCAGCCCGACCGTGTCTCTCAGGTGCCCGGCCCCGGGGCCGCCGAGCTCCGGGGGTTCACAGTCTCCACCACGGGGACCCTGGCGCAGCATTGGGCGGCGGCTCAGCCCGGGACGAGGGCGCCTTCCAGGTGCAGTCCCTCCCGACCCAGGCGTCCGTGCGTGTGGCTGGGAGCCCCGCCCCGCACCGGCCTCGCTCTGTCGGGAAAGCGGGGCGCCCCCCCCCCCGGCCCCCGCCCCCCCGGCCGCGGCTCAGGCCCGCTTGGCGTGCAGCATCTCGATGAGGAGATTGTTGTAGGGCACGTCGCCGTTCAGGTGCTTGAGGTACAGGTACTCCTCGGCCTGCAGGCTCAGCGCCCGGATCTCGGGCAGCCGCAGCAGCAGCTGGCCAAACTTGTCCGCCTGCTGCGGGTAGTTGCACACCGTGTAGTCCAGCAGCGCCGCGTGCACCTGCTCCTGCACCCCTTCCACCAGCTGGAAGTTCTCCAGGCTTTTGACATCTGGATGCAGAGAGAGAGAGAGAGAGAGAGAGAGAGGAATATTGATGTGAGCGGAAGACACGGATTGGCTGCCTCCTGCACACGCCCTGACAGGGGTGGGGGATCCAACCTGCAACCTGGTACGTACCCTTGACTGGGAATTGAACCCATGACCCTTCGGGCCACGGGCCAACGCTCTAACCACTGAGCACACCGGCCAGGGCTCAGTGCGCGGCGGGGTTTCCCTGCTCACGGTGAGCCTCCTCTCTCCGTGGCCGCGTGTCCCGAAAGCCCTGCGCACCCAGCCTGCCGGGCGGGTGACGGGAAAAGGGCCTGGGAAGAATGTCTTGTCGAAATCCCGCCCACGCCGGCCCATCCGTTAAGACAGCACTGGCTCCCGAGCAAGGTCACCTCTGTCCCCACCTGACACCAGGACCGGCTGGGGGTTCCGCAAGGCATTCTGCCGCCAGCAGATGAGTCCCCGGGGGGAGCCTGCTCTGAACCCCGCGTCCCCCGAGAGCGTGTACCGCGGCATTAATTCCCTGACCCAAGGTGAGGTCAGCGGCCGGGTCTGATGTAGTTCATTCTAATCAGAAGTGACAGGGTTCTTGTTCCTGGTTGACATTTTCTAAATGACCCTGAAGGCCCCACCCGCCCGCCCGCCCGCCCGCCCGCGCTAATGGGCCATCTGGCACACCCCGGTGGCCGCCAAGGAGCCCGTGCGGCCGGGGACGCCCGGAAACCCAGGGCTCCGTGGCTAACGACTGCCATCAGCTAGAGGCAAGCCGGGCCTTCGGGCGGGTCCCAGCCAGGCCGGCCCGGGCCCTTCCGCCTGACGGAGGGGGGTCTGAGGTCCGAGGCTGGGCGTGGCCTTTCGTCCTGGGTCACTGAGAGAGAGACGGGACGCTGGCCGCCCGCTCGGCCTCCCTCCTGGTTTCCTTCTTCCTTGTTTGTGATTAATGATTTTAGACCTTCATTGTTGGAAGCGTCATTTAGGCCCTCGGTTTGCCCCCATTAACCTCCCCCAGCCTGTTCCCGCCCCCCTCACCCCCCAGGCCCTCACCACCCCGTTGCCTGTGTCCATGGGTGATGCATACACGCACACAAGTTCATTGATTGATCTCTGCCCCCCTCCCTCCGTCCCTCCCCTGCCTTTCCTCTGACGTGCAACAGTCTGTCCGTGCTTCCTCGTCTCTCATTTCGCCGGCCACCCACAACCCTCCACGTAAACACGAGCCTGTTCAGTTTGGTCAGACGTTTCCCGAACTCGCCCCGAAATACCGTGGCAGGGCCAGACCAGACGGCTTTGTGGGCCTTACACGGCCCGCGGGCTGGAGGTTCCCCACCCCCCCAGGCACCTGCTGCCCGAGGGGTCTTTGTACATATTGATCGACAGGGAGACAGAGTTAAGAAATAGACAGACTGGCCCTCGCTGGTGTGGCTCAGTGGCTAGAGCGCCGGCCTGCGGACTGGAGGGTCCCGGTTCGGTTCCCGTCAAGGGCACATGCCCGGGTTGTGGGCACCTTCCCAGGGGGAGGCGTGTTCCTCTGAAATGGAGGTGGAGCTTGAACACAGTGACACACCTGAAACACACACGCTAACAGGCCCGTTGCTGCCCGCGCAGGCTGCCGCCTCACAGGGGCTTCCTCACGCCCCGTCCGCGGCCTTTAAATTTTGATGACGGGCCAAGCCTCTGCCGCCGCCCCTCTAAGTAGCTGTCGCTCATCGCCTCCCCCGGATGCACTCGGGGACTAATTACCAACTCTTCCTCGGAAGCTGCCTCCTGCTAAGCTCACAGGGGGCTCTCTGCCCTCCTCGTACAGCACCCCCTCCGGTCTCCTCGCATACATTACGGCCGGGTTGGGTCTGAGGATGCGGACAGACGCTGGTTTCCGCCGCCCGCCCGGGCACCCGCCACGTGGCACGGCCCGCCAACCCTCCCGGTCAGCACGCTTTTCGGGGGCGGGGGTGGGGAAGGCCCCCGTGGGGTGCCCTGCTTCTGCTGAGAAGATGGTTATCTTTGTTAATTTTCTACACGTGCGGGGGTGGGGAATAAAATCTCATCTGGCCCTTTAAAAGATCTGAACATGCCCTAGCTCAGTGGTCGGCAAACTGCGGCTCGCCGCTCTGTTGACTAATACGTTTGCTGACCACTGCCCTGGCTGGTGTGGCTCAGTGGATAGAGTGTCAGCCTGCAGACTGAGGGGACCCAAGTTCGATTTCGGCCAAGGGCATGTGCCCGGGTTGCAGACTCGATCCCCAGTAGGGAGCGTGCAGGAGGCAGCCGATCCATGAGTCGCTCTCATTATTGATGTTTCTCTCTCTCTCTCTCTCTCTCTCTCTCTCTCTCTCTCCCCCTTCCTCTCTAAAAAATCAATAAAATATATTTTAGAAAAAGATGCTATGGGAATTGTATAAAAAGAAGATAAAAGGTTAACTCTAAAAAAAAATAAATTAATAAAAGATCTGAATGTGCCCTGGCCAGTGTGGCTCAGTGGATAGAGCGTCAGCTTTCTGAGGGAAGGGTCCTGGGTTCGATCCCCAGTAGGGGGCGTGCAAGAGGCAGCTGATGCAATTCTCTCTCATCATTGATGTTCCTCTCTCCCTCCCCCTCCCTCTCTGAAATCAATAAAAATGTATCAAAGAATAAAAACGACCCGAATGCGGGGAACCCCCTCTCCAGCGTGTCCTTAGGAAGTGCTGGGCTGTGAGAAGCCGGAAACGGAGTCAGGGCATGAATGTTCGGTAAGGAACCCGTCTTCACGGTTATTTCGACAGGGCTCCGTTGAAACCGTTGGTGAAAATAACTTGGTCACAACAGTTGGAGGTCAACACGCGGGTTCTTTCCACTCGCTGACGAGGGCAAGGGGGCTCGGGAGGGGTTGGGGATGGAAGGACGGAGGGTCTGCGAATTGCCATTTCCAGCAACACGTGCTACGCGAGGTTTTTAAGTTCCTCGCCGTCACGTCCTTCATGCGTGTGTACCTGCTCATTACCCCGAGAGCTGTGTTAGCCCCTGGAACGTGCCCTTCGGTAGCCTCATCGGCAAGCTGCTAACAAGGAAACACAGCGCTGGCCGGGAGCTGTGGGTAAGCGCGTGCGTGGAGCATATGTGGTACTTATGGACACGGGAACAATAAAGAATAGAAACGCGTGCCAGGGTGCTTTGTAAGTGACACGCCACCCATCAGGCGTAGGTCTGTTATTGCTATGCACATCAGTAACACGTATGCTCTAGGTCCACATTGTCCACACAGCTCCTGCCAAAGTTACCTTTTCATGACTTCATGTAGAGATAATGACGCTACCAACCCACGCACTCACTCATGCATACACTCATTCACGCATGCATTCACTCACTCACACATTCACTCACTCATACATTCATCCGTTCATTCATTCGCTCATCCATCCATTCATTCGCTCATCCATTCATGCGTTCATTCATTCACTCATCCATGCATGCATTCATTCATGCACTCATCCATGTGTTCGTTCACTCATCCATTCATGTGGTCATTCATTCATGCACTCATTCGTTCATTCATCATTCATCCGTTCATTCATTCATCCATTCATGCGTTCGTTCATTCATTCATCCATTCATGCGTTCATTCACTCATCCACTCATCCATTCATGCATTCATCCATTCATGCATTCATTCACCCACGCATCCACTCATGAATTCACTCGTTCACTCATTCACCCATTCCTGTGTTCACGCACGCACTCACTCATGGATTCATTCCGACAATCCTGGGCCAGGTGTGGAAGGTCCAAGAGCAGAAGGAGGGGCGCCATCCAGCGGGTCTCGGTGGGGTCCAGGCTGAGTTTAAGGAGCACACGGTGCATCCGAGCCGTGCAAGGAAATGGCTGGAAATCCAGGGCCAGACATCAGCAGCGGGCCCAGCTGGAGCGGCCGCCTAGACCAGGGACGGGCCACGCGCAGACGGTGGCGGAAACCCCAGGGAGTGGCGAGACAGTGGGGACGTGCGGGGAGAAGAGGCGGTACAACTACCCAGCTTGGAGACGGGTCCGAGCCAGCTCCCGTGTGCTGGCGCTTGGCGGGCGGGCATGCACGTGTTACCAACCTCTACCCCCCAGAGGCCAGAGAAACCGCCTGGCAATGCAGAAGAATCAAAGGCAAAACGGTCTCGGGCTGGGGACCGGAGGAGCCTTTGAGCCAGAAAACAGACAGTAAAGGGCACGGGTTTCCCCCTAAACGCCCCCTGACACAGCAGGCGGAGAAGGCCTCACGCACAGCGTTTGAGGCAGGTGGCATTCGCGTGCCGGGGAGACGCTGAATCGCAGCCGCCCGGCTGGCTGGACGTGGGGGTCACAGCCCCGATTTTAGGATAAAAACCACTGTCCCCGGAACACGGACGCTCCCCTTTCCCTCCCTCCCCCGGCACCAGGCGGCCCTCCCTCGGAGGACAGGGTGTCTGCTGCCCGGTGGTCACATCCGACGCGGTTCCGAGTCCTGCGCTCGCATCGATCGCCATGTGGACACTCGTGTGGTTTCTGCTACGTTTGCTTCTTCTCTGGCATAGGCGATGAGGGTCAGCCAGTCCGTGCAGGTGGCAGCGCCCAGACCGTGAATAAACCAGCGTTAGCATATGAAAGAGAATTAAACAGGCAGATCCAAGTGGGGATATATTAAGCCAAATTTTCAGTCCGGTTGCCGGAGCCGGCCGGCGCTAGATGTCTGCGTTGCCTCGGGATAAATCCGGCCGCCCGGCTAATGGAAAGGGGAGAAGCGCCTCAGGTGTGATGAAATTTACAGGAGCCGCCGCTCTGGTTAAAAACATCCGCTCAAAGGCATTCTTAGTCTCCAGCAGGAGCCTGTATTTGCATTTAATGATTGGCTTTTCCAACTTGTATGAACCTGGATCAGATATTAGCCCGGCCAACTGTAATATTACTTTGCATGAGTGTGTGTGTGAGAGTGAGAGAGTGTGTGTGTATGTGTGAGTGTATGAGAGTGAGTGTGAGTGTGTGTGTATGCGTGTGTGTGTGTGAGTGTGTGAGTGTATGAGAGTGTGAGTGTGTGTATGCGTGTGTGAGTGTGTGTGTATGTGTGTGAGTGTACGAGTGTGTGAGTGTATGTGTGTGTATATGTGTGTGTGTGAGTGTATGTGTGTGTGAGTGAGTGTGAGTGTGTGTGCATGTGTGTGAGTGTATGAGAGTGTGTGTGTGTGAGTGTGTATGTGTGTGTGAGTGTATGAGTGTGTGTGTGTGTATGTGTGTGAGTGTATGAGAGTGTGCGTGAGTGTATGTGTGTGTGAGTGTGAGTGTGCGTGAGTGTATGTGTATCTGTGTGAGAGTGAGTGTGAGTGTGTGTGTATGCGTGTGTGAGTGTGTGTGTATGTGTGTGAGTGTATGAGAGTGTGTGAGTGTATGTGTGTGTGAGTGTGTGTGAGTGAGTGTGTATGTGTGTGTGAGTGTATGAGAGTGTGATGAGGTCTGAGATTCCCACGGTTGAGTGGAAGCAGGTCTCCCTCCGCATTATCATGTTTGTCCGGGAGATGGGCGCCCACACGATCGATGGGGCCTCGGCCTTCAGCGTCTGGGAGAAACCCTGTCCGTTAAGCCGCTCCCGGCCGTCCGGGGCTACCGTGCCGGTGCAGCTGCCTGTCGGCTCCGCCCCCCACGGCGGGCCGGCTTCATCTCGGTTTGCTTTGCTCCTGTAGGTCTTCGCGGCGGCGACAGATGTGGGCTCGTGGGCAAGAGGGACAGGGAGGGGCAGACACGCTTTAGAAACCTCCTTGGCATGGAATTGTTGAGAAAAGACCGGGGCGGAGCCTGCAGCCGAGGTACATGCCCTTGACCGGGAATCCAACCGCGACCTCCTGGTTCGTAGGTCGACGCTCAACCGCGGAGCCACACCGGCCGGGCTCCCAACCCCTTTTCCTTCTACCTCACCGTGCCCACCATGTGGCTTTAGAGAAAGCGCTGGGGTGAGGTCGTCACTGAAATTGCATTTAAGTCCACGTGGATTCGGCTTTTGGTTGCCCCCGCGGGCGGGCGGGCTGGTTCCGAACAACGGAGGTGTAGTGTGCGTTGCATGTTCTGTTCCCACGCGCACTGAAACGCAACGTCACAGCCAGTAAGATTCTTACAGCTGGTTGCCCCACGTAGCCCCTGTCTCTTCCACAGCCGGTTCCAGGGAGCCAAGGTGTGTGTGTCTTCAGCTTGTAGAGGGAGAATAAAATGGCCCTTTCAGAGCTACATAGGGCCCGGCCGGCGTGGCTCCGTGGCTGAGCGTCGACCCACGAACCAAAACGTCGTCTGTTCGATTCCCGGTCAGGGCACGTGCCCGGGTTGCGGGCTCGATCCCCGGTACGGGGGGCCATGCAGGAGGAAGCCGATCCATGATTCTCTCTCATCATGGATGTTTCTCTCTCTCTCCCCCTCTCTCTAAAAATCAAACTATATATATATATATATATATATATATATATATATATATATATATGCATTATAAACCACATATTTTTTAGAAGAGAGTTACGTTTACCTGTACTTCGTATTCCACCGTTCCCCTTAGCTCATTACCATTCTGCTCAGTCAGATCACAGGTGGAAATAAAGAGGGAAATCACGGAGCTGACTAATGCTTATTCCGAGCGGTTTGGATTTGCGAAGAGAAAAAGGCCTTTGGAGTCAAGAAACACGAGGAAAGGAAACCGGTGACCCGACAAGATCATGACCGCCAGCACTGGCCGGCCTTTGCATAACTGCAATTAATAATTCAACCCACGGCCCAGGGATATGCTTTTTTATGCGAAAGACAGAAAATCCATAGCCCCAATTTGTTGTGTGTGTGTGTTGTTTTTTAACCACGCAGCAGAGACAAATCACAGGACAGTTTTGTGGGCAAGAGCTTGCCCCATTTCGCAAAGGGCGCGGTCCCTTTCTGTACACGGAGTGGCCAGGTGATGATGATCCCTGGACGCATAATCATCTGGCCGCTCCGTGTCTATCCTATAGAAGAAAAGGCTCATATGCAAATGGTCCCCTCGACCAGGAGTTCGACCAGCAGGCAGGCCGGCCGGACCCCACCCATGCACGAATTCACACACCGGGCCTCTAATTAATATATATATACACACTGAGTGGCCAGATGATGATGATCTCGGAACGCATAAGAATCTGGCCACTCTGTGTCTATCCTATACAAGAAAAGGCTCATATGCAAATGGTCCCCTCAACCAGGAGTTCAACCAGCAGGCAGGCCGGCCGGACCCCACCCATGCACGAATTCATGTACCGGACCGCTAATAAATAAATAAATACATACACACACACACACACACACACTCACACACTCACACTGAGTGGCCAGATGATGATGATCTCTGAACGCATAATAATCTGGCCACTCCATGTACATCCTATACAATAAAAGGCTAATATGCAAATTGTCCCCTCCGCCTGGCCAGGCTGGCTGGACCCCACCCATGCACAAATTCATGCACCGAGACTCTAATACACACACACACACACACACACACACACACACACACACTGAGTGGCCAGGTTATTATGTGCCCAGAGATCATCATCATCTGGCCACTCCGTGTGTACTGTTCAGTGCATCCTCACAGATGCTGAAACAGGGATCACCTTACGTGGGGCCGTATCTGCTTCACAAAATGGGACGCTCTATTCCCAGCCCCGCGCGGGACGGGGCCAGAGGATGGGGGGACCCGTAGGTAGGTGTCCGTGCATCCGCATAGCTGGGGAAACGGAGCAGGTGACTTTAAACCTGTGGACCCAGCGTGGGCCTCACGGCCTCGCGAGGAGAAAGCTGGCCTCGCCCCCAGTTCTCTCTCTCTTTTTTTTTAATACACATTTTTTATGGATTTGGGAGAGGAAGGGAGAGGGAGAGAGAGAGAGATAGAAACATCAATGATGTGAGAGAACCATTGATCGGATGCCACCTGCACGCCCCTCTACCCGGGCATGTGCCCTGACCGGGGAGCGCACCGTGACCTCCTGGTTCATAGGTCAAGGCTCACCCACTGAGCCACACTGGCCAGGCTGTGTTGGATTTTCTGTGATATCTCTCTCTCTCCCTCTCTCTCCCCCCATCCCTCCCTCCTGTTTGCTTGCTCATCCTCCCCAGCTCCTGCCTAAGACACGCTCTTTTGGCGAACCTATTTCTAAAGCACACGGAACCCCTCCCACAGGTGTGGCTGCCTGACCGGCGGCCTCCCTGGCGGGGAGCCAGGTGGCGCCGGTGGCAAATTCGATGTCATTCTGGATTTCCCCGTTCACGGGACCGTGCGGGGCTCGGGGAAGCGGGGGGGGGGGGGGGGCGGGGGGAGCGGCGTGGAAAGCCCCTCCCAGGCGTAATATCCTGCTCCGGGTTGGGCGGCGGGGACACCGTGACATTCGGCTCCAACGCGCTCCCGGTGGCCGGGCCAGGAAGCACCGCGTGCTGGGGGTGAGGGTTCACCTCTCACGGGAAGGTTTCTTTTTAACCAGCGAGGGAACGTGGGTGGGAAGGCTGCACACTGGCTGCCAGATGACAGGTTCATTAAAAAGAGCAGAGCGTGGCGGGGCGGGTGGCAGGGCGGGGGGGTTAGAGATCAACCGAAGGACTTGTGTGCATGCACATAAGCATAACCAACGGATACAAGACACGGGGGCGGGCGGGGGGGGGGGGGTGAGGGCAAGTGCCGGCGAGTAGGGGAGGCTGGGGGAAGGTCAATGGGGGAAAAAGGAGACGTGTGTACTACTATGTGTAATGCTCTAAACAATAAAATATTATTGTTTTTTAAAAAGAGCAGAACGTGACCTCACGGGCAGGGGCAGCGTAGGTCACAGAGGTTCTGCTGTCTGCCTGGCCCCGAACCACCCCAATGCCACCCCGTGACCCTCAGACCTACACTTCTAGCGGGACAGCCCCTCCGAGGGAGGTTAAAAAGTAAACAAATAAATAAAAAGCCCCGGCCGGTGTGGCTCAGTGGGTAGAGCGTCGGCCTGTGGGCCAAGGAGTCCCGGGTTCGATTCCGGTCCCGGGCACGGACCTCGGGTTGCAGGCTCCTACCCGGCCCGGGCCCTCATTAGGGTGCGTGCAGGAGGCCACCCCTCAACGATATGTTTCTCTCACATCGATGTTTCTCTCTCTCTCTCCCTCTCTTTCCCACTCTCTCTAAACATCAAGGGGAAAAATATCCTTGGGGGAGGATTGAAAAAAAAAATAAACAAAATAAATAAATAAAAAATAAAATAAAATAAATACTGTGTGTAAATAATCAGCAAAACAGCAACCAGGAAACTAGCAAAAAAAAAAATCAGTGGAAGTTAAGATCACAATTAGCGTTTGGATTACATGAATTATTATTATTATTAAATATATTTTTATTGACTTCAGAGAGGAAGGGAGAGGGAGAGAGAGAGAGAGAAACATCCATGATGAGAGTGAATCATGGATCTGCTGCCTCCTGCACGCCCCCTACTGGGGATGGAGCCCGCAACCCGGGCCTGGGCCCTTGACCGGGAATCGAACCCAGGACCCTTCAGCCCGCAGGCCACACCCTATCCACGGAGCCACGCCGGCGAGGGGGCTGCATGAATTATTTCCACAGCTGTCCTTGATCTTGGCAAGCAAACCGGAGTGTCCGCGCCAGCCTGTTGCTCTTGCTGGCTGCTCTCACGTTCCCCGCCTGGGTGAACGCATCTCCTCGCTAGCCCGCCTGCCCTGCGTGGAGCGACCGGGGAGGAATGGCAGCTCGTGTTGACGTCAGAATGTCAAAGGGAAATTTAAAAAAAAGCCTTTAGAATTTCTGCTTGCACAGAAACGTGGAAACACACACACACACACACACACACACACACACACGTTGGGGGAAATAGAAGGGAAGATCCCTCACCGGCTTTGACCGAGGTAGGTGCCCGTGACCGGAATCGAACCCGGGACCCTTCAGGCCGAGGCGCTAACCACTGAGCTAAACCGACCAGGGACGACCTCCCCCTCAGCATTTTTAAATGGTGTTTGGGCAGGTGGATCTGCTGCAGGTTTTTGTGGGTTTGCTGTTGGTTGATTATGGCTCCAAAAAAAAGTGTTTTTTTTTTGTTTGTTTTTTTGGGGGGTCGGTTCTTTAAGACGCTCCGTGAATGCCCACACGTTAGCCCGGGGTTGGGGTTCCGTGTCTTGCCACTCGCCTCATCTCGGGATAACTCGCATCGCCGGGGCTTGGAGCTGGGTCCTAATGGTGACCTGAGCCAAACCTTCACGCAGATCATTCCTGCGGGCGGGGGACGCGGGCGCGCTTGGCCGCATCTCCCCGCATGTGGGCACAGCGGGACTTGTGACTGACGGGGGCGCAGCCTCAGGCTTAGCAGGGTGTCGGGGCGGGGGAGGGGGTGGGGAATCGCTTCCCGAGGGCCCCACCAGCCCCGCGGGCACCCAGCGCGCACGGCGGCGCCTGGCCCCGCGTTCTCGTTCCCACGCACAAATTGGTAGCTAAGACGCCCCCCCAGGCCAGCTGGGCACCTGGAGCTTTAAAACCCACGGCGTGGCGTCCGTCTTCTCACACGGCCGCGTGCTCGGAGAGGGGCGTAGGCTTCGCGCCGCCGCGTGTCCAGGCGCTGAATCCCAAGGCTGAGACGTTGGCACCCGGAGACCCTGCTCGGGGTTCCGGGGGGCCTTGGCTCGGCTGGGTGCTGCGCCCACGGCTCTGGCACCCTTCGCTTCCGGGGTGGCTTCCTGCGCACTGTCACCGCCAGGAGATAGTAACCGGGCACCACGCGCCCGGCCCGGTGACCTTGAGGGCACAGTTCCGCCCGGCCACGGCTGCTTTCCGACGACCCGTCCCTCCATGGAGGCCCCCTGGCTCTCCCTCCCTCTGTTCCCAGTAAAGGGCGTTTTACACCCCCTGCAGCGGATGGGTTTGATGCCACCGTTTCTGCTCTGGTCCCGAGAAACCCGTCCCTGGAGCGTCTCAGCGGGTGCGCGCGCGCGCGCGCGCGCGCGCGTGCGGGGCTCCCCACCGGGCGGGCAGGCGGGCGCTCTTCGTAAAGAAAGCGCGCTATTGATTTTCCTGTAGCTGCTTGTAACCATTAGAGTCGCTACATCAATGGACAAGGAAAGCACCATGTTTCACAGGAGGCAGAAAATCAGAGGGCTCCCGCCGCTGGGCGGTCAATCACGGCGCCGACGGAGGAACAGGGGGCTGGCCCCTGCTCCCTCCAAACCCGCGGCTCCCCTTCCAGATGGTCCTGGGCCTCGCCCGATGGGTCCTAACAGAACGGGCCAGGGACACGAGAACATGTGTCATTCTCTGAAGGAGGGGGGGGGAGGGGGGAGGGGGAGTGGGGGGACCTCTCAGCCCCGTGGTTTGTCATCAGCAGTTCCCTCCCACCTCCTCTTTTTTCTTTTCCTTTTTTTTTTTTAAAAAAAAATATTTTTTATTGATTTCAGAGAGGAAAGGAGAGGGAGAGAGAGAGAGATAGAAACATCCATGATGAGAGAGAATCATGGATTGGCTGCCTCCTGCACCCCCCTCACCCTCCCCCCCCCCCACACACACTGGGGATGTGCCCTTGACCGGGAATCGAACCCGGGACCCTTCAGTCCTGAGCCCAACCAGCTGGGGCTCATCGTTGTCTCCATCTCTCTCTCCCTTCCTCTCTGAGATCAATAGAAATATACTTCGCATCGGTGACTACAGCCGGTAAATGGTGGGGCCCGTTAAATACTCAAATGCTATGGGGTCAGCGACCACGGTGAGCCGGCTGCTGGCCCCGGAGCCCGCCGGCTGCGTGGAGATGTTTTGCGGCCTGGTTTCTGCGAGATAAGAACCTGCGTTCGAAGCTACCTCGAGGGAAGGGGAAGTGCCTTGAAGTTATAATTAGCAGCCATACTGTTACAGTATCCAGGCCCCAGCCCTGTGGGTGTGGGGCGGGCTGGACCGGCTCCAGCGCGGGTGGTTATCCCATTTGTCCGATAGCTCCCGGGCCGGCGCGAACAACAATACCCTTTTGTCAGAAAAAGTTTTTTTCTTTTTCTTAAAAGAGACCGCGGATCACTTGAACTCTATCCTGACTTGGAGTGTCAGGGTCACACTGACGATTTTGTGATGAAACTTTGTATCCTGGTGTCCGGAAAAGTCGTTAAAAACGCACAGGAATTCGTCGGTGAAGCTCCGTTTCCTGCTCTAGTGGCTCGACTCAGTCCAGTCCCTGCAGCGTCTAGCCATTGGGAGAGGGGAGAACCTGCTACTGTTATATACAGGGAGGCCCCCTGCCCCCCCAAAATGTATACACACGGTAACAGCAGACACACAGGAGAAGGGAGAGGGAGAGAGAGAGAGAAACCTCCATGATGAGAGAGAATCATAGATCCGCTGCCTCCTGCACGCCCCACACTGGGGATGGAGCCCGCCACCCGGGCATGTGCCCTGACCGGGAATCGAACCCTGACCTCCTGGTTCATCAGTCGAGGCTCAACCACTGAGCCACGCCGGCCGGGTGGGTCACAGTAGTTTTAAAGACCTGTAATGTGATGCCAGTGGTAAAAAAAAATCTGGGTCTTACCAGAAAGTCTCCCATAAATGGTAGCAAAGCGCATAGAATAACTGTGTTCTCTTAGGACCAGTAAGCAGAGAGAAAGGCCTACTTCGGAGAGGCTACGGGCGCTGAGAGAGAGCGCTGCCCGAGACATCACGCAAGCAGGACGCCGTCCCCCCTCCCATACCCCCCCCCCAGACGAGGCCCAGTCGGCCGACGTGAGGTCAGCTTGTCACTCAGGTCACCCCGACCTGCACGGACGGCACAGAGCTTGCTGTGCCCCCGGGAAAGCCACTGAGCCCAGGTGTGTCTCCCTGCGAAAATAATGCAGCAACACCGGGAACCCGCATCCGGCTGCTTTCCTCTGGGGGGGGGGGACCCCAGACACTTCAGCTCGGCCCCTGACTCTGCAGCCCCGTGGACACCCCCCCCACCCCCCCGCTGTTAGCCCGGGTTTCCTCGTCCAGACACGGCAGGGGCCTGGGCTTGGCCACGCGGCGGGTCCCTTCCTAAGGGACAAGCCTGGGACTCGCTGTTTTCAGGGCTGAGGCCAGAGTGTCTGGGGAACCCCAGGGAAGCTCAGGGGTGGGGCGCTGGGGACAGGGCCCCCCACGGAGGCTCCCACAGGCGACCCCACGCCCAGCTCCCCAACTCCTGCGCCCCCTCCTCCCCCCCCACCCCAAATGCGGTATTTAGCGAAAGGACAACGTGAATAGCAACGCCTAACCAACAGCAACAGCTATTTCTCAGGCAGGAGCGACCCGGCAACGGGCCCGGGAAGCGTGATTCAGGCACCGCGTCCCGTGCCGGCGGCTAACTGATGGCCGCTCCGGCTCCCGCGGCCGTAAAGCACGTATTGATTAAGTCCAGGCTCAGGCCCCGCGTGAATGATCGCCGGCCCTCGCTAAACTGCTTCGCTCACGGAAATCAGCAGCAGCAGAACAAACCCCGCACAACACCTATTACCGCGCGTTTAATTAAGACGGGCATCAGCTTTATGTGCCGTCCCCCGCGGCCGCGCTCCCCGCGCTGCAAATATCGAGCGGCCCGCGTGGCCCGCATGCTAATCGGCGCTCCCGCCCGCCCGGGGCCTCGCCTGCCTCACTCGGAGGGGAGGTACCTGCCGGCTGCACGTCCACCCGTCCGTCAGGCGCGCGGAGCCCTCTGACAATGCCCAGCGAGGGGCTTTCCTACATTAGCATGTCACGCGTGCGGAGGTGAAGACGGAGGCGGGATGCGAATTGTAAGAAGAACGGGGTGGGGGGTGGGGGGAGGGTCCCTGCTGCTTGTGTGACTTCATGGGGGCCTGGGGAACCCACACGCCTGGGGAAAGGGGCGGGGGGGACATCTGCCCCAGGAGACTTCACGGGCTAGTGGTGTGTGTGTGTGCGTGGGCGTGTGCATATGCATGTGCACATGCTGTACGTGTGTGCATGTGCGTATGCGTGTGATGTGTGCGCATGTGATGTTTGTGTGTTGTGATGTGTGTGCATGTGTGTGCATGTGCATGTGATGCGTGTGTATGTGTGAGCCCACAACCCGGGCATGTGCCCTTGACCGGAATCGAACCCGGACCCTTCAGTCTGCAGGCCGACGCTCTATCCACTGAACCACCCTGGCCAGGGCTGTCTCTACTTCTTCCAAGGTCGCACCACGAATCCACTCGTCCTTCTGGCCACCAGAGCGAGAGAACTCTATTCCCAGATGCGGGGATGCCCATCACCCACCCGTCCCCGCATTTGGCGTCTCATCGCCCATCACACGCACGAGTCCCCGGGCCGGGAGGGGACAGCCGGCGGCCCTACGCGCGCTACGGCCCCCTCACCCGCCTGAGGCTGTTCTGCGGTGAGCGGCGGAGGCGTGCGTGGCCGGGACATTCCTACGGACGTGGGTAGTCCAGAAGGCACCGGGGACCGGGCCCTGGCTCGGCGCGGCGTGGCCGCTGAGCGAGGCCTCTATGGACTCCCGTTGTCGCCTTCCATTTCCGACAACGTTCCTTTCCGCGATAGTGACCCCACTCTTTCCGCAGGAGGAAAAAAAAACAAAAAAGAACCCCACACACAAACGCTCTGCCCCCGGGAGACGCTGACTCCATGTGAAAAGTGAACCCTGCCTCGATTGCTTCGGACACCCCCTTGATGAGCAACAGTTGTGGGGGGATGTCAAGAGGAATTTCCCAGCCCACGTCGCCCGGCCCGGCGCGCGGCACATCTGGCTCAAGCCGCCGCGCGGTGTTATTTCATTTCTCAGGAATCGAGCGCGCGGCTCGCGCGGAGCGGAGGCTAAAGGCAAACCATATGTGGGTCCCTCTGATTTCTGCACTTTTCCTTTTTCCTCCTCATCGGAGGGACGTGGCCTCGCTCTGCCGCCTGCCAATACGTAATAAGGGGGCTTGGGGAAAAGTTTATTTAAGTTTGCTTTATGAGGCCGACCCAACGCCGAAATCAAGGGCGGGACAGGCAGGAAGAATCCGCTTTGAAGTCGATAAAAATCCATCTCCTTAATCCCTTTTTTATTGCAAACCGTGCGGACTGTGCTCGCCAGACTCTCGGGGAAACCTTGATTTCGCTAATCTGTCTTGTGAGTGATCCTTCTTCCGCAAAGCTCCCCGGACACAGCCTCTCTCCCCGACAACCCGCATCCTCTCCCCCCGCGCAGGGCGCTGCCTGGGTACCAGCGCCTCCTGGGGAACCCCTGGGGCGATGGAAGACACCTTGCCAGGCCCTGGGCTCGGTCCCCAGGAGGGGGCGTGCGGGAGGCAGCCGATCCAGGATTCTCTCGCATCATGGACGTATCTATCTCTCTCCCTCTCCTTTCTCTCTGAAATCAATAGAAATATATATATATATATATATATATATTTTAAAAAAGAAACAGGCCCTAACCGGTTTGGCTCAGTGCATGGAGCATCGGCCTGTGGACTGAAGGGTCCCGGGTTCGATTCCGGTCAAGGGCATGTACCTTGGTTGCAGGCACATGCCTAGTTAGGGGCGTGCAGGAGGCAGCTGATCGATGTTTCTCTCTCATCGATGTTTCTACCTCTCTATCCCTCTCCCTTCCTCTCTGTTAAAAAGATCAATAACATATATTTTAAAAAAAAGAAACAGGTCTTCATGATTGTGATTCATATTTCGCAAGAAGAAACACAGCCCAGGTAGCAAGCAGAAACAAAAGACCCGCAGAGACACTCCCGGGCAGAAAGACGGCTAAACGCCGATACCCTCCGGCCAGCCTACATGGTCTCCATTAAGACGTCATGTAATGCTACCGCCTCGTCATGGGCGTGAAGGAAGAAGACGCAGGATTTCAGACTCACGGCTGCTCTTCCGCACCCAGCCCGTCCCAGAGAGGGCCACGGAGCCATGCAGACACACAGACACATTCCCGTGGGAAGAAGGGCGTGTGACCTCGGCGAACGGAAACCACGCGTGGACCGGAGGACCCCGCCCCCCCCCCCCCCCCGCGCCGGGCACCACGCGGTGGGCCAGGGCGGAGTGCCGGGGGAGAGAGAGCCCTTACCTAAACTGAAGAGCACCAGGAACTTCAGACACACGAACTCCCGCTGGTCCAACTGCAGGGCGCGCAGCTTGGCCACGAGGTCCTGGGCGTGGCTCATGAGGCCGCTCAGCGTGGTCCCCGCCTGCGCCGCGATGATGGAGTAGTCCACCTGCAACACAGAGGCCCGGGGCGCCGGTCACACGCGGCAACGCGCCTGTCGCCCGAGACCGCCACGCCGGCCGAAGACACACGCCTGCCGTTACTGCACAGCGGGCTGTGATGATCCTGATAAATCAAAGCATGTCCATGGCTTTGTAGGGAACAGGTTTTGACTGAATTTTATATTTTTACTGCACCCTTTCTACACCGAGTGGCCAGATGATGATGATCTCTGAACGCATAGTACTCTGGCCACTCAGTGTGTGAGTGTGTGTGTGTATATATGTATACACACACACACACACAAATATATATATATATATATATATATATATATATATATATATATATATATACTTTAGAGGCCCGGTGCATGAATTCGTGCATGGTTGGGGTCCGGCCAGCCTGGCCAGGGGGAGGGGACATGGGCGGTTGGCTGGCCTGCCTGCTGGTCGAACTCCTGGTTGAGGGGACAATTTGCATATTAGCCTTTTCTTATACAGGATAGACATGGAGTGGCCAGATTATGATGCGTTCGGAGATCATCATCATCTGGCCACTCATAGTAAGTAAGGCATCCCCAAAAATGTAGACACACTTTAATAGCTGATAACACACTTAATTTTGAAAATGAACGGTATGTTAATCAACACTGATTTTATAATCATTCAAAGTGTGTGTGTGTATACATACACACATATATATACATATTGTGAAATTGCATTGTCACCTAAGATTAAGATTTTTTTTAAAAATACATTTTTTTTTTTATTGATTTCAGAGAGATAGAAACATCAATGATGAGAGAGAATCACTGGCCGGCTGCCTCCTGCACGCCCCCCACACTAGGGATGGAGCCCACAAGCCAGGCATGTGCCCTGGATTAGAATCGAACCCGGGACCCTTCTGTCCACAGGCCGATGCTCTAACCACGGAGCCAAACCAGCTAGGGCTCTGATTTTATTGATAAGAATAATAATTTCTCGATTGAGGAAATAAAACAGAAAAAGGCCAATTTCCTTTTCCGTAAAGAGAAACAAATGGTGTGGTGATGCCCCAATCTGAGATTTTTCACGGGGACGTGGGAAGTTCCCTTATAATAAATAATGAGATGTCGGGTGGCTGAGGGGGACCCATTGCAGCCCGATGGGGCGGCCCGGTGGGGTCCTGGCGCCCCGTCCTGTTTGACGGGCGGCTCTGGGCACCCGGGTTCCCGCAGGTGCGTTAATATTGCAGCAGCAGCAGCAGCAGCAGACCTGCCTGGGAGGCCGCGTGCTCCGCTCGTCGCTGGGCCGCGTGCATGAAATTTTTATATTTATCGACATTTCATTACCATAATTGACTGCACTTGCTTCTGCGGGAGAGAGACACGGGGCTGCCTCCCGGGCAGGAGAACCAGTCCCTGGAGTGGAATTTGCAATTAAAAACGAGGCAGAATGGATTTTACTTTTTATTGTGTAAATATGATGAGTTGAGTTTTCAGCTTCCACTGGAGAACGCCCGGTGTCCGGGCACCGCCTCCGAGAGCCAGGAAAACGACGCGTCCGTGGGACCACGGCCCCCGCCAAGGTGTCAATCAGTTTAGGGGGAGTCAACTGCGCGTGAAAAAGCCACGGGGAGCGGGGGGCGTGCCCCGCAGGGCGGCCGTGGTGGCGAGAGCACGTGTGGTGCCCGGACACCTGCCTGTGCGGCCGCGTGCTGGCCTCTGTTCCCTACGTCCAAGCATCAGGGGTCCTAAGAGCGGCTTTGGTTTCTGCCTCTGATGAACCAGGATGCGGGCGACCTGGGCTGGGAGCAGACACACACCGTGGGCCTGCCCAGCACACGGCCCGGCCGCGTGGCTCTGTGGTTGAACGTCGACCTGTGAACCAGGAGGTCAGGGTTCGATTCCCTGTCAGGTCACACGCCCGGGTGGCCAGCTCGATCCCCAGTGGGGGGTGTGCAGGAGACAGCCGATCATGATTCTCTCTCATCATGGATGCTTCTACCTCTCTCTCGCTCTCTTAAAAATCAACGAAAAAAATATTATGTTTAAGATAGGTTTCATTCCGTTGTGGTCTGTGTGTAGTTCTAACAGGTGTGCAGTGAGTTCCAACACTAGAACGTCACCCCCGGCCAGTGTGGCCCAGTGGATAGAGCGTCCGGCTGCGGACTGAAGGGTCCCGGGTTCGATTCCCGGTCAGGGCACATGCCCGGGTTGCAGGCTCGATCCCCAGTGGGGGGCATTCAGGAGGCAGCTGATCCAGGATTCTCTCTCATCATGGATGTTTCTGCCTCTCTCTCCCTCTCCCTTCCTCTTTGAAATCAATAATTTAAAAAAATATACACTGAGTGGCCAGATTATGATGATCTCCGAACGCATAATAATCTGGCCACTCAGGGTCTATCCTATATAAGAAAAGGCTAATATGCAAATTGTCCCCTCAAACAGGAGTTTGACCAGCAGGCAGGCCGGCCAACCGCCCATGTCCCCTCCCCCTAGTCAGGCTGGCCAGACCCCACCCATGCACGAATTCATGCACCAGGCCATATATATATATATGTATACACACACACACACACACACACATACACACACTGAGTGGCCAGATTATTATGCATGCAGAGATCATCATCATCTGGCCACTCAGTGTATTTTTTTAAGAAGTGGGGGAAAGAAAGAGCTAGAAGAATCTGGCTGGGGGTCAGGTGTGGGGAAGCGACCCATTCCCCCCCACCGGGTGGTCCCCTCCTTCCGCTTGTGATGCCAAAACACCAGGCAGCCGGGCCTGCTACCGAGGCCCAGAGCTACCATCTGCCCCTCGATTCCTCTGCGGGGCCCTGATGGTCCGCGAGACCAGCAGTGCCTTCCTCTGCTCTTTAACGGGTAATTGCTTCTGCCCGGGGGCTGCACTTAAGGGAAAATGAAATGTGAGGGAAGGACCGTTTCTAAGGGGCCGGCCTGGGAGCGCTCGGAGGAAGCATGGCACAGCCGTTCCGTCTCCGAGCCTCCGAAGGAAATGCAATCACATTAATTTGTGGGCTGAGTCTTGTTCTTCTAATGCAGCTCCCGGCTGGGCAGGGACGGGAGGGAAGGAGGGAGGGAGAGAGGGAGGGAGGGACGGGAGGCCAAGCCAGGGACCGGGCTCTGGAAATGGGTCCATTTTCGCTCCCAAGACGGGGGGTCCCGGGGTGAACACGCCAAACAAAAAATGTGAGCGCCCCGAAAGTCAGACCCACGGATACTTGATTTTCTCAGGAGAGGCCCGGAACGCAGGGACCGGGGAGCTGCTCGAAACGGGCCTCTCGCTTGATGGGGGGAAATTCGGTTTATTTAAGGACACAGGCAGCGGGGGAAGGGGGGGGAGGGGGCCCTTCCCTGCAGATCAGTGGCTGCTGCGGTTCCACATAAACATTGATGCCCTGGCCGGTGTGGCTCAGTGGATGGAGCGTAGGCCTGAGGACTAAAAGGTTCCGGGTTCGATTGGGGTCAAGGGCATGGACCTGGGTTGCAAGGTCAGCCCCTGGTTGGGGCGCATGCAGGAGGCAGCCAATCGACGTGTCTCTCTCACATCGATGTTTTTCTCTCCGGCCTCTCACTCTCTTCCACTCTCTCTAAAAATCAATGGGAAAATATCCTCAGGTGAGGATTAGCAAAACAAACAAACAAACGAAACACCATTTGTGGCCCGGTGCTAAGGGTCGTGGGTGCCGGGCACCGCCTGGCTGATGCCTAGCTGTTCACCGACGGGGTTGATGCCCGAGTAGGAACAGCGCCGCCCACTCACCAGAACACGGAGTCCCACGCCTTTATTTATTTTTATTTTTTTAAAATATATTTTTTACTGATTTCTGAGAGGAAGGGAGAGAGAGAGAAAAAAATATCCATGATGAGAGAGAATCATGGATCTGCTGCCTCCTGCACGCCCCCTACTGGGGATCGAGCCCGCAACCTGGGCCTGTGCCCTTGACTGAGAATTGAACCCTGACCTCCTGGTTCATAGGTCGATGCTCAACCCCTGAGCCACGCCGGCCGAGCTGATTGCAAATTCTGACTCAATGGTTGTTTGGACCCCTCAGAGCCCAGCAGACCGGCCTCGGCCGGGTGTCTGTGACGCTGCCCGCTCGGACGGACAGGTCCCTGGTAAGCATCAGACGGGGACACAGTGCACCTGCGAGATTTCCTCCATCACCCGCCGCCGTCTCGCCCTCTCCAAGCGCAAGAAGGCTCCTGGCGCCGTGAAAGCCCTGCCATGCGGAACGTGCTTCGTGCAAAGACACTGGCTGTCCCCGCTCCTGCCTCCTCCCCTCCCCCCCGCCCTCACCTGTTGCCCGGTAACCAGGGCGATGCAGCCGTCCTTCCCGTGGACCACCTGCCGGAAGAGGTGGTCCAGGATCAGCAGCTCACTCCAGCAGTTCTGCAGCAGCTTCATCTGGTCGTCCACCTGCGGAGACAGGAGGCACCCCCGTGAGTCCCTGCTTTCCGGTTCTTGCATCATCACAAAAAATTTTTTTTTTTTAAATTATTGATTTCAGAGAGGGAGCTAGGCCCTCGCCGGTTTGGCTCAGCAGATAGAGCCTCGGACCGCGGAGTGAAGGGTCCCCCGGGTTCGATTCAGGTCCTCGGTTGCAGGATTGATCCCCTGGGCCTGGTCGGGGCTCAAGGGGGAGGCCACTACTCGATGTGTCTCTCTCACATCGCTGTTTCTCTCTCTCCCCCTCTCCCTTCCCTCTCTTTAAAAAAAAAAAAATGGAAAAATATCCTTGGGTGAGGATTAACAAAACAAGAAGAAGCCCTCGCCGGTTTGGCTCGGTGGATAGAGCGTCGGCGTGTGGACAGAAGGGTCCCAGGTTCGATTCCGGGCAAGGGGATGTGCCCGGGTGGTGGGCTCGGTCCAACTGCAGGAATCAAACCCGGGACCCCCTGGTGCGGGCTGGTTTTGCGTCCTCTTTGCACGTACAGGCGCTCCCGACGGGCAGGCGGTCTCGGCCCACGGCCGCCAGCGCGGGATGCGCGCTCCTGAAAGGCATTCTTTCCCCTCGTCCACAGAGAGGTCGTCGAGCTCCGGGTTTACCACCAATGAGCTGCTAGGAAGAGGCTCTCCATGAGCCCGGTCTCCCTAGCACTCATCGAGCTCTGAGAGTTGGCCTGGGGGGGGCGGCGGGGGGCGGGCGCCTGGGCCTGTGCTCGTGGACCCCGTCGGGATGACCCCAAAGAGCGCCTGGGTCCTATGCATCTAGACGCCAATTCACTGAACCGGGGCGGAGCGAGCTGCCCGGCCGGAGGGTTTATAGGAAAGATGGTTAAGGGGACGGTCCAGCGACGTTCAGCGGTGGGGGTGCCGCCGTTGTTTGCCGTCGGTTTAAAGATATGTTTTTGTTGATATTTTTGTTTAGAGAGAGAGAGAGAGGAAGGGAGGGAGAGAGAGAAACATCGATGAGAGAGAGTCACCCCGACGACCCCCATTAGCCCACATCCTCTGGCAGCCGCTCGCTCGCCTGCCCGCGGCCCCCGGGAGCCCTAGCCTGCACAGCTGCGCCCACCCCGGGGCCTGGCGCATGTCATTGCATTTTGTTTAATTCTTTATTGTTGGAAGTATTCCATATGTCCCCCTCCGCTCCCCGCTGGCCCCCTCCTCGCCTTCCCTCTGAGGCTCCGCCCTCTGCCGCAGGCCTCCGTGTCTCTGGATCCACTCCGCCCATCGGTTTACTCAGGACATTAGAGATCCCACCTAACGAGGGAGGCCATGGGATACGTGTCTTTCTCGGCCTGGCTTATGTCACTCCGCTAGTTCCCACCATCCCTTACGTCATAGCCCGCAGTACCGGGCAACCGGCGCACGCGCACCCTACCTCTGCGGGGCTTGGGGTGACATCGTGTGTACGCGGCTCCTAAGGCAAGGACGGGGTCCGTGGGACGCCCGCCTTGTGCCTCATCTTGAGATGAGAAACGCTGGCGACTTTGAAGGTATTTTTTTCTTCCTCTTTTTTAAAGCTCAAAAATTTTTAAAGATCTATTTTTATCGATTTCAGAGAGGAAGGGAGAGGGAGGAGGGGTAGAGAGAGAGAGGGAGAGAAACATCCATGATGAGAGAGAATCATGGACCAGCTGCCTCCTGCACACCCCCTACTGGGGATGGAGCCCGCAACCCGGGCCTGTACCCTGACTGGGAATCGAACCCGGGACTCTTCAGTCCGCAGGCCGACGCTCTATCCACTGAGCCACACCGGCCAGGGCTGAAGATGTTTTTTCTTTGGGGAGAGGGGCAGGAGGAGAAAAAGCAACTGAACTTTGGAGTGAATTTCCCAGGTGTGGGTGCTGTTGGTGATTTAGGGGGGCACTCGGAGAAGGGGGGGCCCATGGTGTGGAACTGCTCCATCTCCCCAGAACTAGCCAACCCATCCCCTGTAATCAGTAAAAGCGAGGGCTTATCCCGGCAGCCTCGTTGTCCCGGGAAAACCATTTATCCTGATGGCGTGGGTGGCGGACGTGCCAGCAAATGGAACACAGCCTGGCATTGTGTGTGTGGGGCGCAGCCCCGCCAGCCGAGGGTTAATCATTAGAAACGGGGCCTCCCCGTCAGGACGGGGGATGGCAAGGGGGAGACGAATGTGTGGGTCCGTCTGGAACCCACAGTCGCTCACTCCCTGTCCCTTTCCACCATCCAGTCGCTGATCTGGGGTTCGCTGGTGCTGGGGGCATTGAAAGTGGCCACGGAGCCCGGCCGGCGTGGCTCAGGGGTAGAGCGTCGACCTGTGAACCAGGAGGTCAGGGTTCGATTCCCGGTCAGGGCACAGGCCCGGGTGGCGGGCTCCGTCCCCAGGGTGGGGCGTGCAGGAGGCAGCCAGTCCATGATTATCTCTCTCCTCATGGATGTTCCTCTCTCTCTCTCCCTTCCTCTCTGACATCCATAAAATACATATTTTTAAAAAAATCAGTGACTTTGAGGTTGGTGGTGGTGGTGGGATGTTTCCAGGGTCGGGCCCATGTTGACCACTGTTCACATGGGAAGTAAGACAAAAATGAATAAATGATACGACAGGAATACACTCTTGTGTTTCTGGTACAACTGTAAACCTAGGTCTGCCACCCCCCCCCCCCCGCCCCCTTATTCCATTAGCTGAACCACGGACGCTCACGTATTTACGTGTTAGATGACGGGAAATGTGGAGGAAACATCAGATGGGAATCGCTGTGAGGATCCTTCGAATGACAAATGAGAGAGCACGTGTCACTTCAGAGGGGGCAGTCTCAGCACGAACACCTTAGGACGAAACTCACCGCTGTCAGCTGCCAAACCCCTTCTCACGCTGCCCAACCCTCCCTCCCGGTAAACCCGTGGAAGCCGCTTATGTGGCCACGAAAATACCATTTTATGTTGTCGATGGCCTGATACCAAGGGACCACCAGAAACCTGAATTCTAAAAAAAAAAAAAAAGGGGGGGGGTAGGAAAATGGTGACTTTCACCCCTTTAAATGAAAAAAAAAATCAATGTTATTCTTTTAAAAAAAAACACACAGAATTTCGCAATCCCAAACCTTCTGGACTGGACAGCTCAGAGGCACGTGTACGGTCTGAGTTTCGTTTCTCGGGTCAGAGCGGCCCTCCTAATTTCCGGGGAAAAACAAAAATAGAACGCGCTGCAGGGAGCTTGCGTACCTTTTACTACCTGGCGAGTAAACAGAAAAGCCGTGTAGACACACAGCCTGTGTTTTGGGGGCTTCTGTGGGACGCTTCGCCCACACGAATCCATCGCTCAGATCAGCGCTGGGGGCCGCCTGGACGCACCAGCCTGGGAATTGTCTCTCCCCGAAGCAACGCGCTCCCACCACGAGTCTGGAGAGATGCTAATGTGAAATCAGGTGATCTTAATACATTATTAAAACTCCTTCCGAAGAACGAATTGACTTTTCTGTGTGTGCTAGACACATAATAGACCTGTGTGGGTTTTTTTTTTTCCCCCAGTTGAATTCCTATTTTTGTAGGTCATGGCTGTTTTTCATGTTATTATTATTTTTAAATTATATATATATATATATATATTTCAAAGAGGAAGAGATAGAAACATTGATGGTGAGAGAGAATCACGGATCGGTTGCCTCCTGCACGCCCCCCGCACTGGGAATGGAGCTCACAACCTGGGTACGCGCCCTTGACCGGAATCGAACCTGGGACCCTTCAGTCTGCAGGCCGACGCTCTATCCACTGAGCCACACCGGCTGGGGCGTCACTGGCTATTTTTTTGCAGTAACGAATGGGAGACACATCCCTAACTGATACAAAGTATCCCGGTGCGAGACATCTCCTAGCGACAACAGAAAGAAACTGTTTTGTTTCGGGAGAAGGGGGCGCGCGGAGGGGAACTTTACAAAGTGTGTCTCTCGCACACACGCCGGCTCGTAGCCCCGTTCCCCCGTAGCCAGAGGTTTGCCAAGACCGACGATGACAAATGTCCTCCCACCGACGGGCTTGGCGGTTGGGGGGCGGGGGCGTGGAGCCGTTGCCTGTCACCCGGGTGCCCATCCTTCCCCAGGAGGGCCTCTCTCTGGCACTCAGGCCAAAAGAAAGCTCCGGGACAGAATCCATCCACCAGGAAACCAGAAATAAATGCCACCCGCCTCCTGCTGGGAACCGGGGGCCACTCCCTCGCCCCCGCCCCCCCGCCACCCCCCCCCAACCCCCGTGACCTCCAGCTCGTCAAGATTTAATTAAGGGCATAATTAAGTCAGCGGCACGGAACGCTAATGAGTGTGTTTCTTTAATGCGGGTAATTACACGCTCGCACACAGAGCGCGGCGGAGACCTACATGTGCCATGAGAAGGCGGTGTCTGGGATGACAGAGCGGGGAGCGTGCCTGGCGGATGGAGGCCGGGGAGGAGGAAGCACAGCCGACCCAGGTTCAATGAGCTCAGGCCGTGTGTTCACGGGGGCCTCATGCTGGCAACATTTGTTATTCTAATTTTGCAACAATAAGCGGACCCTGTGAGACGGCGACCCTGTTGCCGCAGCTCTGAGACCCTGATGGCGCCCCGGGCTTTGAGGCGTCCCTGCCTCCAGCCTTCTGTCCGGCTGCAAAGGAGCCATCGCTGGGCCGGGGAGGTGGCCCTAGGAGCCAGGGGCTTCTATGCGGCCTTTGACGGGAGCTGGCTGGGCGAGGCCGTGACACAGGCCCCCGAGTCCCGGGGGGAGGGTCGTCGCGACGCCTGACGTGACGTGGGTACCGTCGGCGACAGGAAAGCGAGGCGTCTGGGTCCCAGGCAGCAAAAGCACGCCGACAACCACAGGGGTTCATTCCATGCTCCGGAACACAGCTGTGCAGGGTGAGGCCCGCCGTGTGCTGGGGGAGGGGGAGGTTAGCTCTGGTCCCCTACCCCCCGCCACGGGGAGCTGGATGGGTGGGCAGCCTTTGTATCATCCATCTGTCCTCTTAACACGCGGGAAAACGGACTCATCGCTGAGGTCCCTCAACGCGCCGAACGCTGAGCGAGTCTGGGGCTTTAAGAGAGCTGTGAGCCTGGCCGGCGTGGCTCAGTGGTGAGCGTCAACCTCTGAACCAGGAGGTCACGGGTCAATTCCTGGTCAAGGGCACGTGCCCGGGTTGTGGGCTCGATCCCCAGTGAGGGGCGTGCAGGAGGCAGCTGGTCAATGATTCTCTCTCCTCACGGATGTTCCTCTCTCCCTCTCTCTTCAATGCAAATATTTTTTAAAAAGTTTAAAACAAACAAAAATTCAGTGCCTGTTTGGCGGTCATGCAGGATCAGGTCGGACTTCTTAGGAACGCCAGCGCGCCTGCGCCGAGCCGAGGACGTGTGTCCGTGGGAAGCACCCGCTGTGGACCGAGCCACTCGGAATGAAAATGTCCGCAGACGGGATTCTGGCATTTCACGTGGCAGCCCGAGCGGCCGCCAGACCCCAGGGCGTCGGGACGCGGAAGAACTGGAGAGAAAAGTCACCTCTTCTTCGGACGGGGCGTTGAGAGAGACTGTTCTCCTGCTTACGGTCTTACCATGACATTATATATATATTTTTTAAAATATATTTTATTGATTTTTTTACAGAGAGGAAGGGAGAGGGAGAGAGAGTCAGACACATCGGTGAGAGAGAAGCATCCATCAGCTGCCTCCTGCACACGCCCTACTGGGGATGTGCGGGCCACCAAGGTCCATGCCCTTGACGGAATCGAACCCGGGACCCTTCAGTCCGCAGGCCGACGCTCTATCCACTGAGCCACACCGGTCAGGGCTAAACTACATTTTTATGGATCTCAGAGAGGAAGGGAGAGGGAGAGAGAGATAGGAACATCCGTGATGAGAGAGGATCATGGATCGGCCGCCTCCTGCACGCCCCCCACTGGGGATGGAGCCAACAACCCGGGCCTGTGCCCTGACCGGGAACTGAACCCTGACCTCCTGGTTTGTAGGTCAATGCTCAACTGCTGAGCCACACCAGCCGCGTAAGCAATGTTTGAAAACCAAGGCCACTGCTCCCTGAGCCCCCCCCCCCTCACCCTCTTTTTGGGGTGAGGCCGTCCTTCCCTAGTTCTGTGGGAATGAAGGGAAGTGCCTCTCACCCCCCCCCCCCCCCCGGGCTCTGGGTTGAAGAGTAACAGATGAAATAGCAGTGGCTGCCCTGGCCGGTGTGGTTCAGTGGACAGTGCCCCGGCCTGCAGACCCAACGGTCCCGGGTTCGATCCCGGTCAAGGGCCTGTCCCTGGCCCTGGACGAGGCTCGTGCAGGAGGCAAGCCATCGATGTGCTTCTCTCACATCGATGTTTCTCTCTGTCTCTCCCTCTCTCTAAAGGTGACTGGAAAAAATCCCCTCGGGAGGGAGGATAAAAAATAATAATAACAATAAAACAGCCACCGCCCAACCACACCCACCCCCTCCCCGCAGGCAGCCGGGCAGCCGGGGCCCCTCCATTCCTCGCGGCCGGCCGGCCGGCGGGAAAAGACCGGAGCTCAGCACAATTTTTATGTCCAGGAGCCGGGCCCGAGGCTCAGCCGCCCGCCAGAAGCCATTGTGGACGGAGGGTCATCCATCAGCAGGCAGACGCGGGAGCCGGGGAGCGTCGCTCCTCAAATGAAATAATATATCTTTGAAAGCCAATGCCCGTTTCGGGGCCGCGGCCCATACATCACGCCCGCGCGGCTGGTGGAATGGCTCCAAGGCCATTAACCTTCCACCTGTTCCCCTCGTCCTTCAGGAGGGGACCCTGCCCTTGGCTCCCAGCCCCGTCCCCTGTTCATCTCCCGCCGAGTGGAAATGTAAAGCAGGCGGCCCCGGACATAACTCAGAGGCAATGGACCAGGGGCCGCTGACAAATGCCTGCCCCTGGCACGGTGACTTATGCCGGCCGTTTGTCACTGGCAGCCAGGTGACCTCTGTGACATAACAGAGAGAAATACCGCCGGGGATCAAACACCGATGCGGGGGGCTCTGGGCAGCGCCGCGGCCTGCAGACGGAGCGGGGCGGGGCGGGCGCCGGGCCCCCCGGGATGGACAGTGGCTGGGACGAGGCCAGGCCGGGGCTTCCTCACTGAAATCCCCTCTGACCGCCTCCGAGGGCGGCCCCCGGGCTCCGGGTCCGTGGGCCCAAGTTGCCGGCTCCTCGGTGCTGCCGCATCCGGGCTGGGGATGCTGGGATCGGCGACCCCGGTGGCTCTAACCCCGGGACGGAGGCACGGGCAGGGTGGGAACAATGCGAAAGGGAGCCTGGGATGTGCCGATCCGAGGACCGAGGCGTGACAGCGAGGAAGGGAACGAGGCAGCTGTATGTAGTGTGTTTATCCACGTGCTGGGGGGCGGGGCAGGGGGGACGGAGCGGGCAGTTAGGGTTTGCGGAGACTTGACACTATCCAGGAAGACGCATCACCGTGGCGAGTTACATGTTATGTGCAAAAAAAAAAAAAGTGCCCTCACCGGTGCGGCTCAGTGGACAGAGCATCGACCTGCGGACTGAAGGGTCCTGGGTTCGATTCCGGTCAAGGGCATGGACCTGGCTGGCGGGCACATCCCCAGTCGGGGGCGTGCAGGAGGCAGCTGATCGATGTTTCTCTCTCATCGATGTTTCTGACTCTCTCTCCCTCTCCCTTCCTCTCTGTAAAAAACACCCAATAAAACATATTTAAAAAGAAAAAAAGCAATGGTCACGCAAAGGATCGAACTGAGGTCGTGCGCGTGGGAGTGCCAAGCCCAGGGCTTCCTGTCGGAGGAGGTCAGCGTTCAGGAGAACGGAAGCTTACCTATGCGTGGCTTCAACACACACACACACACACACACACTCCCAAACACACAGGCGTGTGCTGGACAGACATGACCGGCTTGCATGTCCTGGCGTGTGAACCGGAGTGCATGGCTGGTTTGCATGTGTAAGCGCCGGCTTTGTCCGGGCCGCCTGTGCCTTCCAGGACGCTGCGTTGGGTCCCGGAAAGCAGCAGGGAAGGCTGGGAACGGTGATCCTGGGCCCGTTGGCTCTCGGGTGAGGGGCGTTGAATTTGGGGTTCTTTCCGAATCAGACACGGCCACCGCCGCCCGGTGTGGTTCACAGGGGGCCAGGTGCACGCGCACCCGAGCTGACTCACTTCCTGTTCCCCGCCCGGAGGCGGGGGTGGGGGGGGGATGACACCAGGGGACCCCCTGTCTGGCTGGGACGCCGGCCTCCCTGTCCCCCTGTAACGTACACACAGTGTCTCTTCCGGGTACACACTCGTCTTTAGTTGGCCAACGCCCATGTTTTCATCCTCCCAGTAAAGTCTACTTTGTAACACGTGGAAACGCTAGGAAACGTGAAAAAGTATCGTGAGCCCGGCTGGCGTGGCTCCGTGGTTGTGCGTCGACCTAGGAACCAGGAGGTCGGGGTTCGATTCCCGGTCAAGGGCATGTGCCCGGGTTGCGGGCTCCATCCCCAGTGGGGGGCGTGCAGGAGGCAGCCGATGCATGAGTCTCTCTCATCATGGATGTTTCTCTCTCTCTATTCCTCTCCCTTCCTCTCTGAAATCAATCCAAATATATTTAAAAACAAACACCAAGTAACCTCTTCTTAAAAAAACAAACAAACAAACCCCAACGCCTGCGTGTTAGAAGAACGCGTGTCCGAATGGTGGCCTCAGGCGCCCGTGGTTATGAATTGACATTCAAACCGGCTCCCCCGGGGGCTAACGTGCGTTTTTATAAAATGGGCACGAGGGCGCGGGGGCCAGGACGCCTGGAACCCATGTCAGGCGTCCTTCCCGAGAAGACGGTGTCGGCGCGGGCGTCCCAGGACGTGGCGGCGAGTGGGAGGCGCGGCCGGCTCTGCGTCGTCCCCGGCCCGCCCGTGGCGAGCGCATCTCCGGCTCCCCGGGGGGTGAGCATGTCCTTGACCCCGGAGGAGCCCGTGGCCTCGGGCAGGAGGTGTCAGAGCGGCCGGGAAAACGTCACAGCCAGACCGCCCTGTGCCCCCCGCGACCGACCCATCGGCGGCCTCGCGGCTGACAACTTGGAGCCTCTGGTTCACACGGCCCACGAGAGGAAACCGGAACAGGACCGCCACGCGGGGCGCCTCCCGCATCGCCTCGGCTTCTCCTAGGCTGCAACCACGACACCCCGTGTTTCCGGGGGACCACGGAGAAGGCTCCCTCCCTTTAGAAGCAGACGCGGGCCCACCCCCCCCCAATGGAAAAGATGCTCCCCTCCAAGTAGTTATCCTAACGGTCTGTGATGGAGAACGAATACAATGTGGGCAGCCTGCAGCCAAAAAACCCCCCAAAAAACACACACACCCAAAAAACAAACAAAAAAAGCAGCAGCAGCAGCAGCAGCAGCAGCAGCAGCGTTCCGGGCATGAATCACCGCGCATTCTTCTCCATCCGCAAACAATTTCGTTTGGGGAAGTTGCCACACGGGTATCGACAGTGACAACAAATGGCCTTGTCCGGGGACATCTGTTTCCGAATCCCACACTGATAGCGGCCGAGGCTTCGGGGGAGCGGCCGGCCAGCAGCGCTCACACCGCCCGCCCGCAGCCCGGCCGGCCGGCGGGCCGGGAAGTCAGGGGCCCGGGTGTTGTTACTGGAACGCGGGGAAACGTCATCACCATCACCACCGTGCTGGGAAGTCTGTCCCGGGTCTTGGGAGGTGTTGGGACAGGGGCTGGGGGAGCCATTCAGCCACATGGGAGGCTGCCTCTGAAGAAAGGGCAGCGGCGAAAGAAAGAAAAGAAAGAAGGAAGGAAGGAAGGAAGGAAGGAAGGAAGGAAGGAAGGAAGGAAGGAAGGAAGGAAGGAAGGAAGGGAGTCTTGTCTATTCTGCCCTGGGGTGGAGGCCACGCGCCCACCCTCCGCTGAAAACGACTTTGTCTGGGACGGCGTGGAGGTATTTGTTCCGACGGACGGGACCGCGTGCCCAAGACATTGGAAACCAGGAAAGCTTTTACATCCACGCGTGTTCCTTCCGAAATCCAACCTCCCAGCCGCCCAGCCGCCCAGCCGCCCAGCCGCAGGGCCCTCCCCTCGGCCTGAAGAGATGCTGGCAGCACAGCTGGTGGCAGGGGACCGGTGGGGAGGGGAGGTGCCCCCAGGACACCGCACGGGACTCTCACCTTGGCCCTTGACCCTGGGCTGTCAATCAGGAGCGGTTCAAGGTCACGTGCTGCCCTCGGGGGGGGGGGCACCTTTTCCTGTGTGGGCGCCTCCTCCCCACCCGGGGCGGGGGCAGGGAGGGACAAAGGGAGCGGGAGACGCCCGCCATGCGCATTCTAGGCCGATGCCCCTGCCAATCTCCCGCCCACGCTCCACGGATCTGCGTGTTGCTGATGCCAAGAGGCATCTTCGCTTATTTTGTGGTTAAGAAGGCCATGGCTCATTCGAATGGAAATGCCAGGTCTGGGGGCGGGGGGTGCCGTCACCCTTGAGTGGCCTGTGTGTTTTGTTTGCTGGTTGGTTTGTTTTTAAGGGAGACGACCTGTAGGTGGGAAAAAGCAAGGCTGGTGTTGAATTACAGGGTGTGAAGATGATGCGTTTCCTTGTTTTAAAAAGTATGTTTTTATGGATGTCACAGAGGCAGGGAGAAGGAGAGAGAGACACATCCAGGATGAGAGAGAATCACGGATCGGCTGCCTCCCGCACGCCCCCTACTGGGGATCCAGCCTGCAACCCGGCCTGTGCCCTTGACCGGGAATCGAACCTGGGACCTTTCAGTCCACAGGTCGATGCTCTTTCCACTGAGCCAAACTGGCCAGGGCTGTTTTGTTAACACCCCCCACCCCCCCGCCCCAACCAGGGACGCTCCCCAACCAGGGCCGGGGGCGGGGGGAGCCTGCAACGGAGGTCCATGCCCTGCCCGGAATCGAACCCAGGACCCTTTGGTCCACGGGCTGACGCTCTATCCACGGAGCCAGACCGGCTAGGGCTGTATTTTTTTTTTTTAATGTTTCAAGAGGACGCGGGGACCTGGCATCTAACGTATTGTTTACCTTGTCTGACATTGCGCGCAGGAGACGCTCGGAAATGCCGTGAATAAATCACGAAATGAGATAATCACAGAGCTGTCTGCCCAAACAGGGGGAAGAATAAAAATTCTACCGGGGAGAGATCATTCTAGTCCGTGGGTGGCCCGGCACGTGACCTCTTTTACCGGAATTCACAGGTGGCGGGAGAATGAACGTCCCATCTTCCCTATTCCCTACCCTGAAAAATCACCCCCAAACGTGACTGTTTTTAAAAGTAACGACTACCTTTACTACTCATGGGAAAATGCACGGAGCGGCCAGATGAGGATGATCTCTGAACGCATAATAATCTGGCCACTCCGGGTCTGTCCTATAGAAGAAAAGGCTCATATGCAAATTGTCCCCTCAGCCAGGAGTTTGACCAGCAGGCAGGCCGGCCAACCGCCCCTGTCCCCTCTGCCTGGCCAGGCTGGCCGGACCCCACCCATGCACGAATTCATGATCTCTGAATGCATAATAATCTGGCCACTCAGTGTGTGTGTATCTATCTATCTATCTATCTATCTATCTATCTAATAATATTAGATACACACACACACACACACACACACACACTGAGTGGCCAGATTATTATGCGTTCAGAGATCACCATAATCTGGCCACTCAGTGTGTGTGTATCTATCTATCTATCTAATATTAGATACACACACAGACACACACACACACACACATTGAGTGGCCAGATTATTATGCATTCAGAGATCACCATAATCTGGCCACTCAGTGTGTGTGTGTATCTATCTATCTATCTATCTATCTATCTATCTATCTATCTAATAATATTAGATACACACACACACACACACACACACACACTGAGTGGCCAGATTATTATGCGTTCAGAGATCACCATAATCTGGCCACTCAGTGTGTGTGTATCTATCTATCTATCTAATATTAGATACACACACAGACACACACACACACACACATTGAGTGGCCAGATTATTATGCATTCAGAGATCACCATAATCTGGCCACTCAGTGTGTGTGTGTATCTATCTATCTATCTATCTATCTAATAATATTAGATACACACACACACACACACACACACACACTGAGTGGCCAGATTATTATGCGTTCAGAGATCACCATAATCTGGCCACTCAGTGTGTGTGTATCTATCTATCTATCTAATATTAGATACACACACAGACACACACACACTGAGTGGCCAGATTATTATGCGTTCAGAGATCATCATAATCTGGCCACTTAGTGTAGATCTGAATTTGGGGGAGCTATTATATTTTTCCCCCTCCATTTGATTCTGCTCTATGCTGATTAAAAGCACAACCAAACCTAAGTACTTGAGATTACGTCTCTCTGACTTTATAACCACAGGTTTGCAATCCGTTCTCAAATGATCGCCCTCCCAATTGTTATTAAAAAAAAAAAGAAGAAGAAGAAAGAAATGAATACACGGGCTGTCGGAAATCAGAAGCCGTGTGACAGTCGTGCCGCTGAACCCTTTTGCTGTAAAAACGAGACTAGAAGCATGTTCCACGTTCTGTAGCACAACAGTGCAGACAGGGCCCCACACGGATGTACACACAGGTTGCGTGGCTATAAAATCGGTGTTGATTAACACGCAGTTCCTTTTCCAGATTAAGCGACGCATCAGCTGCGGAGGTGTGTCTACATTTTTTGGGGGGCTCCCCCCGTTGCCCGTCCGCGGTGCTGTCGCCTCACTCTTACTAGGTCATTGGCGTCGTCATCCCTCGTTTAATCCGAGGCCACTTTCAAGACCGAGTTGACTCCAGCCCTGGCTGGTGTGGCTCAGTGGGTAGAGCGTCGGCCTCGGGACGGAAGGGTCTCGAGTTTGATTCCCGGGGTGGTGGGCTTCATCCCCAGTGTGGGGCGTGCCGGAGGCTGCCGATCCATCATTCTTTCTCATCATGGATGTTTCTCTCTCTCCCTACCTCTTCCTCTCCGAGATCAATACAAATATACTTAAAACTAAAAGACTGAGTTGATTCAAATGGCATAGTTTTCCCTGGTCCCATCCCCCCTCCATGGACCGCGTAGCTCTGCGCTGGGTTCTTCTGTGGGTGTCATCGCTACGATACATTCTTCGTAAATTGTAACAATGTGTTCTGTCCGCCACAGGAATTTATATTTACTTTGTATCCCTTCTGCTTAGCAGTGTGCGGGGGCGGGGGAGGGGGGAGGATAATGGGGGCTCCCCGTTCCTGGCCCACCGCATGCCTTCACCGGGAAAGTGGGTGCAGGGATCTATCCAAAGCTCTGCCCCGCCTCGCAGAGCTCCCTGGCGGCTCAGGAGAAAAGGGCGCCCGGCCCAGGCCTGTGCCCTCAGCACCACACCCCCTCCTGCCTCCAGCCGCATCAGCTGATCCTCCCGCCGCCGCCAATGCAACCTGCTCACAACCAAATAAGCCAACGCCGGGGCTGCTTTTCGGGAGGAAGCGCAGATAACATTCCTCCTCACACCTCCTGCCCCCCCGCCCGCCCGGAGGAAGCGTGGGCCTGCCCGTGAAACAAACATACCAGGAAAAGCATTTCCTTGGCAAAGACACCGCGCAGGGACACGTCCTCGCCAGGGCCCCTTAACCCCTGACGCCCCGCGCTGGCAGGAGACATTTCCTAGGCAGCGGCCTGCCCGCGCGCCCAGGGGCCGAGGGGCGAAGCTTCCCCTTCTATTTCTGGATCCCTCTTTTGTTCCCGAGGGCTAAGAATAGGGCCGGGCCTGGGGGGGTTATTTATAGTCCCACCGCGCCCCCCCCCCATGACTGTGCGAACACATTAGTCATTTATAGTTCCTGTGTGGTTTTTTTTTTGGTCACCTTACCTCTTTGATAATGAGGAGCGTTCCCCTCAGAATTTATTTAGTAACAAATTACCCGTAAATAGCATTTCTTTTAATATATGAAAAACCTATATTTAGACCCCATAACCTATCGGACTCCCATTTCCCATGAACTAAAAACAGATTTCAATGCGGGGGGGGGGGCGGGGGGGGAGATGGGGGGAGGGGCATATAACTATGTGTTATTTTTTGTGTGTTTTTTTTTTCTTTCTAAATTTTACATGAAACCCTATGTGACCTTGGGCTGTTTTGATGAAAAGAACCTCGCTTTCTGGGGTAGGTTAGGGTACCCTCAAACTGCGCAGATTTGTCTTTTGATCCGGAAGCAGGACGGCCAGGATACTAGCAGCCTGTCCCCGAGGAATGTGTCCACAGACTCGCAGTGAAAAAAAAAGACACCAGTTGTTCTATGACACGGTTAGAAAATGTAACATTTAAGAAACGACTCCTCGTCCTGGCCAGTGTGGGTCAGTGGGTAGAGTGTTGGCCTGCGGACGGGAGGGTTCCCGGGTTCGATTCCGGTCAAGGGCACCTGCCTGGGTTGCGGGCTCGATCCCCATCTGGGGGCGTGCAGGAGGCAGCCCATCCATGCTTCTCTCTCATCATGGATGTTTCTGGCTTTCTTTCCTTCTCCCTTCCTCTCTGAAATCAATAAAAAAACAAAAAACACACAAAAAAGGACTCTCCTCCCCCCACACCCCCACCCCCACCAAATTACTGGTTGGCATACACATGGACCCACCTAGGAATTCCCTTTGAAACCAACGAGTTTCCTGATATCAGAAGCATCCAAAATCCCAAAGACCAGTTTGGCTACATGCACTTCTGCTATTCCTGGACCTCGGTTTCCCAGTCCACGAGGTGGGCCCCACCCCTTTCTAAGTGTTTCCCCGGGAAGACAGTCCTACCCAACGCAAATCAATTTCCTCCCTGTCGCTAGGTCTGACACACACACCTGTTCACCAGCATCCTACCCACACGTTGCCCTTCATTACCCTCCCGAGACTGTGGTAACCACCCAGCCAGCGTAGATGTATCCATTCCCCCCTCCATCGCTGGCGTGGCTCAGCGATGGAGCATCAACCTATGAACCATGGGGTCAGGGTTCGATTCCAGGGCAGGGCGCATGCCCGGGTTGTGGGCTCGATCTCCAGTGGGGGACGTGCAGGAGGCAGCCAATCCATGATTCTCTCTTATCATGGATGTTTCTCTCTCTCCCTCTCCCTTTCCCCTCTGAAGTCAATAAAAAACCCATACACACACACACACACACACACACACACACACACACACACACTGAGTGGCCAGATGATGATGATCTCTGAATGCATAATAATCTGGCCACTCAGTGTACATCCTATAGAATAAAAGGCTAATATGCAAATTGTCCCATTGACCAGTAGTTTGACCAGCAGGCAGGCGGGCCAAGCGTCCATGTCCCCTCCCCCTGGCCAGGCTGGCTGGACCCCACCCATGCACAAATTCATGCACCGGGCCTCTAATACACACACACACACACTGTGTGGCCAATTATGCATTCAGAGATCATAATCATCTGGCCGCTCAGGTATTTAAAAAGTATCCATTTTGTAGCCCTTTAGAACAATGTGCTACATAGTAGCATTGGCTGGGCCTGGGGACTGAGGTGCTGAGCGACGCAGGTGGCCCTGGCTCCCGGGGCCCCACCGACCGTCAGTCCTGCTCTTCCTCACGGCCACCACCTCCGCTGGAACCGAGATAATTAGTTTTTTTTTTTCTTCATCTAAACGTCTATGGAGATAAATCGCCATTCATGAGAGCATTCCATCTCAGAAACCCTCTGCTCTGAAACCGACCACACGGGAGTCGGGAAAAGGGGGAGCAATCATGGAAACGTTCCTCTCCGGCTCTCGACCCGGGATGCCGCCATGCTCCGGGGCCCCGCGCTTGCTCGGAGGCCGCGGGACAACGTGTTCTGTGCCCTCGCGACGTGCTTCTCCCACGGTTTTGCTGTCACACCGTCACACACTCCTTTGCCTCAGAACCGATCGTAACACGCTACACTTGGGCGGCCGACTGCTCTCAGCTGTGGGCTGCCTGTTGGGATACTGGGGTTCCCCCCCCCCCCACCGCCCCGCCTCCTGCAGGACTGTGGGGTATGGCCCTGGGCCGTGGAAAAGCCGCAGCCGCAAAAGCGGGGGAGGGGGGAGCACTGGTTTCTGGGGGTTGCTTCCTCTGGCTGAGCAACTCCCGTTTGTGTAAAATGGGCAAAAAAAAAGACCCACGTCTTTGCACCCCCTCTTGCCCAGCGCGGCCTGCAGGGGATCCGCTCCGAGGCCCAGGGGAAAGGGGTCAGTTTCTGCCGTCAGAGGGACCGCGGACTCGGGCCACAGGGGGACTGGCAAGAGGCCTTTTTCTGGGACCAGGACGCGGTACCGGCCACTGGGTTTCTTGGGTTGGTTTTGTGTGAGGCAGGCAGGCGCCCAGCAGTGGGAGGCGAGGCCCCTGGGGGGAGGGGGAGGGTTAAGCATCATCACAGATAAAACACTCATTATTAGCAGAATTATCGATTCGGGTCCGCATGACACCCTCGTGCTCATCTATGATTTTGTAGATAAATCCCCGGATTTGTCTTCTAATCCGAACGCCGCCCCCAGCACTGTGCCGCAGGGCGAGAAGCGCGGGAGAGACCACAGCGCGGATTTCCTGCGTTGCCCCCCGGAGACGGAGTGGGGGGTGTTCTTAAAGGGGCAACAGGATGGATGACGGAGGGGTCGCAGACGAAGGGGAGAGAAAGTGTTTAAAATAAGGTAGCAATGTTTTAAATGTTTGTTTTGAGAGAGAGAGGAAGGGAGATGGAGAGAGAGAGAGGAACATCCATGAGGAGAGAGAATCATGGATCGGCTGCCTCCTGCACGCCCCCTACTGGGGATCAAGTCTGCAACCCGGGCCTGTGCCCTTGACCGGGAATCGAACCCAGGACCCCTCGGTCTGCAGGCCGACGCTCTATCCACTGAGCCACGCCGGCTGGGGCTGGCTGTGTTGTCTTGAATAGAACCACGTCAGGATGAATCCGTGGTTGCCTCAGGGGGCATCCCAGGACGAGCACTGGCAACTGGGCCCGTCTGTCCAGGGGGCTCTGTGGGGACTTGCAGGCCTGACTAGGCCTGACTAACGGAGACTCGGGGTCCCCTGCCCAGCACAGGGCTCTCGGGGGCTCACGCCAAAACCCACGTCTGCCTGTCCCATCTTTTTATGTCACCGCCATTTTTTTAAAGCAAATTCCGTTGGATTTCTATGCCCATCTATCCTGAGTGCGTCCACCCTGCCACCTCCACAGCCACGCTCTGGTCTCAGCCCCCGGGATCTCTCTCCTGGCCGGTGTCCCCCCAACCAGGACCGGGATGACGGGGTGTGTTTCCGGCGGCAGCGAGTCATCCATAAAACCGTAGTAGTGGCCACCCCCAGTGGGGGGGCGTGCAGGAGGCAGCCGGTCAATGGTTCTCTCTCATCATTGAGGTTTCTCTCTCTCCTTCTCCCTTCCTCTCTGGAATCCATACAAATACATTAAAAAAAAAAAAAAAAGCAGCAAGCCACCCCCCCCACAGGGAGGGCTCCTGTCTTCAGGGCAGCTACCGGACGCGACTGGACTGGCAGTGGACACCTCATCATGCCCGGCATCTCCCCTCCTTCATTTACTTCCCAGGCAGATCCGGAATTATTTTTCCTCCCAAAGCAAGAGCAAGCACCAGTTAGAACCTCTAATAATGTGTTAACTAGCTAATACACACTACGGGAGGGTGTGTGCGTGTGCGTGTGTGTGTGTGTTTCAGAGGCCACATCCCCCCACCCCACCCCACCCCCACCCCGGCGCAAGATGGGTAATTGAAAGAATAAACCGGGAGAGGCGTCTTTCATCAGCCATGTCCACTCTGCTGTGGGGAGTAATCTAAGGCCCTTCAGGTGACCCTTGATTAGCAGGTCAGAACAACACCCCAGCTGTCATCACCCTCAGGACAACCTCTGAGGGCCCCGGCACCTACTGTGCCGTTTGTCTTACGAGGGCCGGCGCTTTGTGAATTAGGTGATAAGCAGTTTCCTATGCGTCACAACTTCAGATCAACAAGCACAGCCTGGGCGGTGTGTGTGGAGGAGAGCGTCTGTGGGGACTGCAGGCAGGAGTCGGTGGTGAAAATGTTAAAATGAAACGGGGCGCGGCCGGCGTCGACCACGAGCCAAGAGGTCGCTGGTTTGATTCCCGGCCGGGGCACAGGCCCCGGTTGCGGGCTCGATCCCCAGTGGGGGGCGTGCAGGAGGCAGCCGGTCAGAATTTCTCCCTCTGGTCATCTCTCCCTCTGCCTTCCTCTCTGCAATCCACAAAAATAGATTCGAAAAATAAAAATGAACTTAGAAAAGGGAACGAGTCCGGACGGATGGGGACGGAGAGGCGGAAGTGGCGCGGGGACGGAGAAAGTAAAGAAAACGAGACAGAGGGTCAGAGTGCCTCCGGGCCCCTGGCTGCCGCAGCGCAGCGGCGGTTCCGAGAACGCGGAGGAGCCGAGGGAGTCGGGTCTGAAGCACCAGGCGGTGAGGACCGCCTGGCTGCCGCAGAGCCCGCCGGGTGCGTGTGCTCGCTCTTGATGTGGGTGGCGGCCTTGGGTGAGAGACGAAATGTCTTTAACGTGAAGCGTGGCTGAGGCGCCCGGTGTCGGTGCCGCCATTCTGCAAATGGATGTGAGCCCTGTAAGATCGCCTTCCCGAGAGGAAGGAGAGGGAGCCGGGCCCGAGTCATCCCTCACGCCCCCCGGGACAGAAAAGCGCGCCGGACTAGTCCTGGGTCAGAGGGCAGAGTCCTTCACAGATGTGTTCAGAGAGGGGGTCACACATGAGTCGCGTTTTTGGGTCTGTGTGTTTTTGACCCATGGCTTGACTTTGTCTGCCGCGGGCAGATTTGCCACATGATCTGGGGGCAATCTGTGGGCCCTGGTTATTCTCAGCACCCAGGCTCCTCACTGCTTCTGTTGACAGCTGAGGGACCAATTCTATTGCTGGGCAGCTGAAGACGGGCCGGGGCCTGGGGAGATGGGCCAGGGAGAGGGCGGGGCCTGGGGAGATGGGGCGGGGAGATGGGCCAGGGAGAGAGCAGGGCGGGGCCTGATTCTGTGCTCCTCCAATTACAGCCCGCTTCACAGACTAAGGCTGGGAGGCTCCGGGGCAGCCTCTTCCTATGGGGGGAGCACAGGGCTGACCCCCTTCACCTGGGAACTGAGCCGCTCTGTACGGTCCCCGCAGCGTCCTCCTCTGATGAAAAAAGTCATCCGCATTTCCTTGGGCCAATTTCAGGTAAACTGCCCTCACCCTTCTGGCCAGGCTCAGGGGTGGAGCATCGACCTATGAACCAGGAGGTCACAGTTCGATTCCCGGTCAGGGCACAGGCCCGGGTTGTGGCTCCATCCTCAGTAGGGGCGTGCAGGAGGCAGCTGATCCATGATTCTCTCTCATCACCGATGCTTCTCTCTCTCTCTCCCTCTCCTTTCCTCTCTGAAACCAATACATGTATTTTTTTTAAATACAGCGGGACCTCGTTTCTCGAACAATTTGCTTCTCATGTCCCATCCCATGTCCCTCCGGTGACAAAGGAGAGAGGGCACGAGGCTGAGTCAGTTTCTGCTCTTAAAGACTCAGTGATTGGGCTGTGACTGTTCCCTGTTCTGTTCTGTTCTTTTCTTTTGCGGCTGCTTATAACTACTGTGAAATTTTCATCGTTTTAACTGTACATCGCCTTTCCTTTTGTTACATTTCCATTGACAGTTCGTCCCTTCGTTTTGAAAGTGTTTGTGTTCAGATTAAACAGCAGGAGAGACAGGCACTGTACAGAGGACAGGTTAAAACGGGGGGTCATGTGAGGGTCTGGCACGGAGTCATTCCATTTACATGATTTCCGATGGGGGAGAAAGATTCGCTTTCCGAACAGCCTTCGGGGCAAATCAAGTTCGAGAAACGAGGCCCACTGTGTAGGGAACTCTGCTCGGAAAGCTTCTGTAAAGGACCAGAAAAAAGGAGGGTTCCTTGGCTCCCCCCCCCCCCCCCCGCCCCGTACACACACCCGCCCCCCTCCTGACTGAGAGACGGGGCCGAGTTTCTCCAGAAACGCGGGCTCTGCAGTCTCAGACAGGATTAATCTCCTTGCTTCTGTGTTTATTCCTCCGCGTAGCAGAACCGTTCATCCAGGGGAAGTTCTCCTCACTCGGTTCCCAGAATCCTCTGAGGACACCCGGTCTCATTAGGAGATCAAATGGATGCGGCAGGTTCATTAGTGAGGGGGCGGGGGGGGGGGGTGTCTTGGAGGCCTGGCCAGGAGGAGGAGGTGGCCTCTTACAGGAACTGTCCTGGGGGGTGGCGGGGGGGGGGTGAGGGTCGTCAGATCAATTTAGTGGGTCAGAACCAGACATGCTTTAAAAAAATGTGAAATAAATCAGACGGCAGCAGAATATAATAGAAAGTGTCCAAGGGTGTAACACGGAGGAGGAGGCCATGTACGGGGAAACTGGTTGAGAGAGAGAGCGGGGGGCGGGGGGGGGGGCATGCTGTACTTGGTTCCCCAAATTCTGGTGCAAAATCCTATTCCCACCGCAGGTCACAGTAAAAGCGACTTTAAAGGCCCGGCCATGGAGAGGGACCCCAGCCTCACGCTGCTTTCTGACAAAGTCACTGTATAAACAAAAGGAAAAGGAATTCCTCCAAACGGGAAGGCGGCCCCCTCGCTCTATATTTAACTCTCAGTTGTTCCGAATTCTCCACTTCCTCCTCCGAAAAAGACTTCCACGGAGTCCCTTCTTTCAAGGTGAGCCAAAGGCAGACAAGGTCAAGGTCACCTTTCCTGCCTGGGGGCACCGCCCCCCACCCTGGAGGAGCCCCCCCCCCCCGGTGGCTTGGCTTCACCTTGGCCTTTTACTTTATTTATGTATTACTTATTTATTTTAATTTTATGTTTGTATTGATTCCAGAGAGGAAGGGAGAGAGAGAGAGAGAGAGAATCATGGATCGGCTGCCCCCCTGCATGCCCCCTACTGGGGATGGAGCCCACAACCCGGGCATGTGCCCTGACTGAGAATGGAACCTGGGACCCTTCCCTCAGCAGGCCAGCGCTCTATCCACTGAGCCACACCAGCTAGGGCAGCCTTTGCCTTTTCAAATCCCAGGGAAGACAGATCCATGCATCACCCAAGGGCATAGATGATGAATGATGCTTTAATTTGTCCTTCCCAAAGGTGTTTCTGTTTTAGCCAAAGATTAACCTGAGTGCCCCATGAGAGAACCTCATAGAATTTAGCGACGGGGAAGCAGAGGGAGCAATTTGGAGAGCAAGAGTGTTTTCCCAGCATTCCCGTGGCCCCCACCTGTGGCTCCGTGTACCTGTCCTTTCTCACACCCCCTTTTTTAAACAGAAAATCAAGAGGCACCGTTTCTTTCCCTGGGGGTTTGTGAAATACAGTTTCAGCATTTTATCTTTTTTTTTTTTAAATAGCAATTTATGAAACTGTCTTCTCAGATAATCCGTGAGAGGAAATACTTTGTCTTATTCAGCTCTGTGTTCATCGTACGCCCTTTCCCTGCCTGGCAGCCCCTCTCCCTCCCTGGCCACCGGCGGTGCTCAGCGAGCAGGAGTAGCGAGTGCTGGTTACATAGTTTGTTTCTCGGCACCCAGCTGGGGACAGAGGCCGCGGGCATGGATTTCCTGCATGCAAGTGTATTTTTGTGGCTCGGCTGAGGCGTGGCTCAGTGGCTGAGCGTCGACCTATGAACCAAGAAGTCAGGGTTTGATTCTGGGTCCACATCCCCAATTCTACAGATGAAAAAAAAACCAAATCTTCCAGAGAGACCGACGCCCCGCCCAGGCCCACAGGTATGAAGCGGCCGAGGATGCAATTCAAATCCAGGCCAGCGGAGTGCAGAGCTGGGCCTGCCCCTCTGGCCCATTCATTCCCTCACCTTTCCTTGAATCTGAGCGTGTCATTTCCCCTTTTCACCCTCAAAAGGCCTCACCTGTCCTCTTAAAGGCAAAGGTGTAACTGTGAGGACACCAGGCACGTGCTGTTGGCAATGAACAGGCCCCCCGCTGAGCTCTGATGGGTGAACACTCAGGTCACCTCTGCCCTGAGGGTGCTAACCCGTGCCCTGTGCCCCTCCCTGCACGCCCCCTCCAGCCGCCTCCCAATTAGCAAGAGGCGGGGAGGGTTAAAAGCCGGGGGGCACCAGTGTCTCAACCACACACACGCAGTAGCTCCCTCCGCTCAGACAACTCCTGTTTTTCTGTTTCTGTTTTGTTTTGTTAATCCTCCCCCAGGATATGGTCCCACTGGTTTTTAGAGGGAGTGGAAGGGAGGGTGAGACACAGAGAGAGGAAGACATTGATGTGAGAGAGACACATCGATGGGTTGCCTGGCGCACGCACCCCAACCAGGGCCAGGCCTGGAGCCTGCAACCTGAGGTACGTGCCCTTGGCCAGAATGGAACCCGGGACCCTTCAGTCCACGGAGCCGCATCGGCCAGGGCGTTTCTCACCAGCACGTGGCCCTCGGGGCCCCTCGCCCTTCACCACGGACCATTTCTACAGTCCCCTCGTGGGTGTAAAAATCACCGCGCCCCCCCAGCTGCGTCCCAGGCGACCCGCCCCCCTCCCCCCTGCGGCGCTCAGCAGGCGCGTCCCCGCTCAGGCCGGAGAAAGGAAGGCGTTGTTTGAGCAACAGACACACTCCGCCATCACAGCCAGGACGCGCTTTTGTGTTTGAAAGCCCCGAGAAGGAAGCCGAGTGGGGTTGGGTGGCCGGTCGCGGGCTTCCCAGCGCCCACAGAACGCTCCCCTGTGAGCCCGGGTTTCAGGCTCAGGAAATAAAATAATTACGTTGTTACACAGAGATCCTTAGGCAAACAGGCCCTGTGTTTACAATGTAGCAATCCATTAGCCTCAGCCACAGACATAACTTGTGAGGCCCAAAGCCACAGCCAAGTAGACGGGTCCTCACGGCTGCCTCCTCCCCCTGACCCCCCGACCCCCCCTCCGCCCCCCCAAACACAGCAACCCTCCCAGTGGGTTTGCTCCTCACCAGCCCCAAGTCAAGGTAAACAGGCAGTAAATACTGACTGGGTACTTCATTCTTTAGGGTCTAAACAAGGCGATGTTGGCTCCCCGAACCACCCCCCCCACCCCGTCCCCCCAATTTGGAACTGGTCCTATTATAAGAGCGTATTCGACTTGGTAATTCTTCCTTAAAATGCTGACCACGCGCCGTTTGACGTCGATCAAACACGCCCGCCCCGCCCCCCCATGTCTGAATGAGAGGGAACCCCGAATAAAGACGAAAACCCCGTCTCCCATGCTTGGCCTTAACAGCCATCCCCGCCAATGAGGAGCCGCTGCGGAAGAGAAGCCCCATCGTCACGCTCCCGCCCCACGCACAGCAGACAGACGGGCGGGCGACCAGACAGACCAGGACAGAACCACAGCGGGCGCGTGCCGGGCAGGCGGCGGGGACGCACCCCTCGGGGGAGAGAGCCCCGGGGGAGGTGTGGGCAGAGGGGACATACCTTCAGCTCCCGGAAGAAGACGCTGCTCCGGGCCCACTCGACGATGGAGAAGAGCGTCTGGTCCGCCATCTTGCACATCAGCCCGAAGGTGCTCAGCTTCTCGTGCTTGCCCCGGCTGGCCTGCTCCTGCTGCAGGTAGGCCATGATCTTGGCCTGGACTTGGGGCTCGTCCGGCTCGCACTTGAGCAGTTCGAGGATCAGGTGCGGGATGCTGGCCGGGGAGCTGGTCTGGTAGCCGTCCACGTAGGAGTAGCCCAGGAGGGACTCGGGTGAGCTTGTGTAGGGGTCGGGGTACTCCGACTTGATGGCCCGGCTGGGGAAGGGGCCGTAGGGCTGGTAGCCTTGCAGGCTGCCGCCGCCGTGGGGGGGCATTGCCATGCTGATGGGGGAGGTGACGAAGGGGCTGCGGTCGTAGTCCGTGGGCGGCAGGGCAGCGTGGCTGAGGGGGAGGGCCTTGGAAGCCGAGTGGATGCTCTGGATGGCGGAGGAGATGCTCAGCTCCGGGGGCATCGCCTGGATCACCTGGGACATGGCCTCCAGCTTCAGTCCGTTGGCGCGGATGAGGGCCTTCTTCTGCTGCTTCAGGGCGCGGTCCCTCTTGTACATGGGCCCGAATTTATTCCTGCCTCCTCGCATGCGGTCGGCCCTCACCGCTGAAGGAGAGGGAAGCGGGGTGTAAGTAAAGACGCGGGTGATGAGGCCCTGGCTGGGGAGCTAGCTCATTTGCTCAGAGCATTGTCCTAACATGTCAAGGTTGTGAGTTCGTTACCTTGCAGCCTGCTGCTGCCTGGAAGGGCAGAGACGAGAATCAACCCAGGAGCCCTGGCCGGTGTGGCTCAGTGGGTAGAGCTCCGGCCTGCAGACTGAAGGGTCCCGGGTTCGATTCTGGTCAAGGGGCACATGCCCGGGTTGCAGGCTTGATCCCTGGTGTGGGGCCTGCAGGAGGCAGCCGGTCCATGGTTCTCTGTCATCATTGATTTTCCTCTCTCTCTCTCCCCCTCTCTGAAATCAATGAAAATATATTTATAAAAGAAAAAGAATCCACCAATCAATGCATAAGTAAGGGGAACTACAAATCAATGTTTCTCTCTCTCCCTCTAAAAACCAACCCATAAATAAAAGAATTTAAAAAAAAGATGTAAGTTATTAGCACTCCCCAGATTGACAGCTATTTAGAAATAGGGACAGTGGACCAGAAGTAGTATGTGCGTGTTTGTTTTTACAAACTATTCCCCAAAAAGCCCTGTCCTCATTATTCATGAATTGTTTCCTCCACGTGTGTTTTTCATAAAAAAAAAAAAAAAAGAAAGAAAGAAAAGGAAAGAAAATAAAAAATCTCCCCTTTTGGTGGACAGGGGAAGATTTCCTAATAATTGTTGCCACACATACAGGACACTTTGTATCACTTAAAGGAGTGTCTGTGTTTCTACTAAGAGCATTGGTTTCTCTTATGCTGGTTACATTGTTGCTCTCTTTACAGAAATCCAAGCTGCTGAGAGCAACAAAGTATCAAACGACCCACTTCTAGATTAAACTGTGACAATTTGCTCTTAGAGCATCGTCCTCCTTCTAAGCCACATTGGCCCAGTTGTTGCAAAAATGGTTGGGGACACCCTTTTCTTAGGAAGAAAAAAAAAAAAAAGATTTTCACCCGGACGTGACGAACGCACATCAGATCACCACGGGCCATCGTCTTTAGTTTTAGCAAAACTGTGCAGAATTAAAGCCAAATTCATTTCAGACGCTGTCCAGACAGCCTCCCTCCCCTCCCCCGTCCCAGTGCTGGGTGGAGTCTCGTCGAATAAGTGAGCCCACAGTGGCCGATGGCGATTAGGCAGAAGCCAGCCGCCGGCCCTGACAGCCTGGGACGTGTGGGCATGGCCGGAGGTTACGTTTTTTGAGCTTTTGATCTTAGGATTAAACCAGCATTAAAAATGGATGCTGAACGCTGGGTATCCAGACCACAGCTCGAGATAACAGAGGCTTTCATGGGGATGAGACTGTGCTGAATATTCAGTTGTCTCGTCCCACTGGTGGGATGGGGAAGTACCGTGGGCACCCAAGTGACTCAGAGGGAAGAAAGCAAACGCTCCCGCAGAAAGAAACACAACCTTTCTCTTTTGTTAAGAAAAACACAGCAGCCCGCTCGGTGTGGCTCAGCGGTTGAGCGCTGACCTCTGAACCAGGAGGTCATGGTTTGATTCCCGGTCAGGGCACGCGCCTGGGGTGCGGGGCTTGATCCCCAGTAGGGGGCGTGCAGGAGGCAGCCGATGGATGGATGTTTCATTCTCACGTGGATGCTTCTCTCTCTCTCTCTCTCTCTCTTTCCCTTTCCATATCTATAAGATCGATTTTTTTCAAAAGCACCCCCGCACACAAAAAGCCACGAGTGCTTGGCACAGGTCAGTGATACGTACGGCTCATTACTACGTTCTCTGTCACGTACTTGCTCTGTGGAAAGTCAGGAGGCGAGAGAGTGAGGACCCGCGACATGCCACCACACCCGTGAACTGCACATCATGTGTGGCGGCCTCATGTTAAGTTTGCCGCCTGCCAATGTGCGCGCCGTCAGCCGGCTCCGCTCTCTCCGTGTAAAGAGTAACGAGGCTTTTAAGAAAGCAGGCTCCTGTCTCCTGTCTATGAGTTCAGTATTTTCACGCTTCCTGCTTCTCAACTTTTTTTTTAAAAATTTCGTTTTTCAGGCTTCATTGTTCTCTTAAAAAGTGCTTTCCCACAATATCCGAAATGACACCTTGCCTGAGAAAGTTCTTTTGACAAGTAAAAGGGTTTAATCCCTGCTCGGGAATCATGTAATTGATTGTTACACTTATGACAAGCATGCTTATTTAAAAAAAAAAATTCCATTCTGGCCGGTGTAGCTCAGTGGTTGAGAGTTGACCTATGAACCAGGAGGTCACGGTTCGATTCCCGGTCAGTGCACACGACCAGGTGGCGGGCTCGATCCCCAGGGTGGGGCGTGCAGGAGGCAGCCGATCCATGATTCTCTCTCATCATGGATGTTTCTCTCTCTCTCCCCCTCTCCCTTCCTCTCTGCAATCAATAAAAATATATTTAGAAAAAAACAAAAACAAAAAACGATTCCAACCAAACTTCTACGAGGGCCTTCTGATTTGAAAACTTAAAAAAAAGGAGTTTTTCCCACATTATTTTTATTGGTTCTCAGTTGAATGGCTTGAGTGTTGCTTTCATCTAACCTGCTTTTATTTGTAGGGTCAAATGCAGCGACTCCCCAAACTAACAAAACAAAACAAAAAAATGGGGGGGGGTGAGGAAGGGTGAGGCCCACAACTCTGATATTAACATGTTTTTCTGGGTGGATTTGACAAGGGCTAGAACGAAGCACAGACTATTCATAAAGCAGACGCAGCCTCACGTCTGACGCCCCTGCCAACAGCGTTAAGAGACTAGGAAAACGATGTCCCTCGGCCAGAAGCACCGTGTCGTGTCCCACGCACACGCTAGGCCCCGGGAGCGTTGACAGGCAGCAGCGGGGAGCGGGGTCTTACCTTCCAGCTTCATGCCCACGCTCAGGCATTTCTGGAACCGGCAGTAGGGGCAGCGCTTTCTCTGGGTCTTGTCAATCTGGCAGCTTTGGCTTTCTATACACGTGTACCTCTTGTTGTTCTGCACCGTTCGCTTGAAGAACCCCTGGGAGACAGCGGACACGGGGAGACGCGTCATAGATCCGCCGCCCGCCCGTCTCCCCGTCCTTCCCACGCGCAGGGACCCCACAGCAAATCTTCTCCTTGTCCCACCCGAGCCCTGCTGAGGGTCTGCGGCTCTGTTTTCCAGTTTCACGAGGCCCGCCCTCCCCAACAAGCCCAGGAGATCCCCTGGCCTCTCAGGTCTATTCCTGAACCCTGACAGCCCATCTTGGAGGGTGGAGGGGAGGAGTTGGCTGCATACACACCATTTCATCTCAAGGGTCAGAGGAAAACACCCTCACGATGGCCCAGGGCTTCTCTCCTCCCCCACCCCCACGCCCCACGCCCCACACCCCACACCTTTCAAGTCCAGAGAGATTCTTAGGGAGTCTGATACAATTTCAGGGACAAACGACTGGGAAAAAAAAAAAAGCCAGTGAAAAACCTGACTCTCCGAGCAGCTCAGATCTCTCCCAAATGTCAACATGAGGTCGTTAAAAGCAAAAGGATTTGAAGAGTAAAAAAATGAGGAAAATGTTCCTAATTCCACTGGAATGCGTTCCAGTACGAGAACTCCTGTTTTAAGAAAAGGAAAAAGGAAAAAAAAATGGAACGAATGGGAAGGCGCACAGAGCAGAGACCCGAAGCTGCACACAAGAGCGTCCCTGGGGTTTCACTCAAAAATTAACGGGCGGAGAGCGTGGCTTTCTCGGAGAGCAACAGTGTTGCGGGCGGCTTTGGTGTTTCTGTTTACCCTCCTGGCCATAAAGTGAAACAATCCTACTTTGTTACGGAGAACCACGGCTTTTTCCTGGCAGGGCTTTAAGTCATTGTACCCAGCTCTCTGCTTAAAAAAAAAAAAAGAAAAGAAAAGAAAAGAAAAGAAAGCTGGAAACAGAGTAGCATCACACTGACTGGGAATGGACAGAAGAGGTCTGAGACAAGCCCTTCGTGTCTCCTTCATCTCAGTAACAGCGTGATAGCTGTGACTGCGCCGTCCTCCCATTGAAACGGGTCCTCTGTTTACCAAAACGACCCTATCGGACGTGGGAAGACCCGGCCTGCGGTCCCTCGCGATATAAATTTTCCAGGGATCCCCCACAATTATTTTGGGAGTAAATCAGGGCGGCCGCGTGCGCTTGGGAATTTGGACTTTTATGTCTGCGGGTAATGAATGCTGGCTGGCAGGCTCGCCAGTTACAAGGTAGTTGGGAGCCACTTTGTCACGGCTCCCCTGGAGAACGGCGATGCTTTAAATATAGATAAGTCACGCGGAATCAATATTTGGGGGCTGTTAGCGATAGAAGGCTCCCTGCAGCGACATCATAAACTACCTTAAAGCCACGCGAGGCGGGCAAAGTTTTCCAAACACCATCCATCTCTTTGCCTTTTGAATTAACGGAGACACATATTTCTAAGAATCATCTCCCTAGGACGCACTCTCTCTCTCTCTCTTTCTCTCTCGTTTTTTTTTTTTAAATTGAGTCTTAAAATAATAATAATAAAAAAGCCTGGCACCAGGTCGCTTGAAGAAGTCACCCCCACCGGGGCGGGGGGAGGGGGTTGTTTGGCCTCCGAGGGTCCCATTTCTCAGGCGACAGCGCTGCGTGTGAGCCCACCTTGCAGCTCTCACAAGTGAGGAGCCCGTAGTGGTAGCCGGACACTTTGTCTCCGCACACGGGACACAGCTCCTCCAGGTCCTCGTCGTAGGAGTAATTCACCATCTTAAACTGAGACACTGGAAGAGAAGAGAGAGAAAGGGACACGCGGGCCCAGTGAGCTCCCCAGGTCGCTCTCCCTCCCCGCAGGGAAAGGCTCCCCGCGGGTGGCGAAGGGCGGGCAAAGTCCACCAGGAAAGAGACCAAGTGAAAATATGCCGTGCTCAGGACTTCCTTGGAGACCTCCTCGACAGCGAGAAAGCCCAACATCCTTTTTAAAAAAAGTATATATATGTTTTTTTAAATTTACAAAAGAACTCCCAAGTCTCCTGTGAAACATTTCTGCCTGCAAAGCCACCAGTGCGACTGGGAGAGGGAGCCGCCGGAAGAAACCGCTTCGGATTTCTTTGAAACGCCTTTCAAAGTTGCCCAACATGTCACCTTTGCCCGAGGGACAGAGGCAAGCACCCCCTGCACCCCCACTCTCTGGGAGGAAGTTTGCCGCCAGCACCTCGCGGGAGGGGCGGTCCCAGGGACCAGGCCCTTGGCTGAGACACTCCAACCCCAACCCCGGGGTCTGAGCAGCCCGCTTCCCCAAGGCTCCCCAGGCTCAGGGCCCGGGCGAGGAAGAAGCCGAACGGGATCTCTCGATCGGGATACTTTGTTTCAACTGCGCACTTTTGCAAGTGAAAAGGGAGAGAGCAGGAAGACGCCCGAAGGAAACAATGTAAAATAAAAGAGGAAAAGAGACACAGCTGAGCAGGCTGGCTTCGCCGCCGAGTCCTGAACGTGCGAACTTCACAGGTTTTTCCTTCATCCCCCTCAGATCGCCCCGGTTGAAGTTCAACCGAAACCGGGCCGCGGGCCGCACGGCGGGGATGGGGGCCCGCCTCCCTGGGACGCAGCCCCGCCGAGCGTGTCCGCGTGGAGCGAGGTCTGTGTGCCTAAGGGCAGTGGCCCGACGGGTCCCAGATGGTACCTGGTCCGGTCCCTTCCCGAGACTCCACGTCCACGCGGCGGGGACGGACGGGTCGCGCAGCCCGGCCACCACCGCGCGCGCTCGGGCAGCGTCCTGTACCTTTCGCGGGTTGCTCAACCTCGGCTACCACCGCCACGCAAACACCCACTCCGTTTGTTTTAAGTTAATCAGTGGCGTTTGTGGGGGGCGGGGTGGAGGGGGGATGGGGAGCCGGGGAGCGAGCAGAAGTTTCCTGATTTGTTTACCAAAAAGGAAGGAGGAGTAGCCGGTCCCCTTCCCAGAGCACTCGCCACTCTGTCACCGGGGGCTTCCCGGCGGCCACTTGCTCTTGGGGTGTTTTTTTTCTCCCTTTTAAGTAAAGTTCTTTAAAAATTCCTGTAAGGCGTCTGCGGGCCCAGGCAAGGGCCTTGGGGAGGGGGTGTCCCTGCGGCGCTGGTGGCGGGCGCCCCATACCGCGGATTCGGAGCTGGGCACTGGGGCTGAACCCGGAGGCAGGCAGAGTTTGGGAGGGGACTTGGGGGAGAGGGGCTCCCTCAAGGGCCGCACCTCGGTGTTGAGGACCTGGGGGTTGGGGGCTTGGGGAGGTGGGAGGATTGTGGCCCCGTCTCTGCTGCAGCTCGTGCCCAGTCCTAGGCGTGTTTTGGGGACGGGAGGAAAGTGTGCTGTCCCCAGTCTGTCCTTCCAGCTCACTGACCGCCAACAAAGTCTACTCTGACTAAGCGCCTACGGGGCACGGGGAGGCCGCGGGGTCCAGGGGACTCGGGGATCCTGCACCGAGAAGGCCGGCGCTGGGGCGGGGACCCCCTTAATAGAAAAGGCAAGCGTGGAGGCCGCGCGGAGAGAGGCGCCGCTGTGCCCGCCACGCGGGGCCGCCCGTGGGTGTCTCGGGTGCGGCCCCCGCCGGGCACTTGGGGAAGGGAGTCCGTTGGGGGCACGGGAATCCCCATCTTGAAAGAGAGGAGTGGACGGCGGGGCCTCGGAAGGCCGTGGAGAAGATCCCCCTAAGTTCGGCGCGCGGCGCGGTGTGGGGACCCAGCAGCCGGTTCTCCCGCGGGTCGGACTGTGGCGCGTTCCCGGCTGAGACCAGAGGTCAAACGTGGGGAGGGGGCTCCCCGTCCCCAAAGCTCCTCTCGAACGGAGCGGCGCTTCCAGGCGGCTTCGGGGGAGCCCGGGGCTGAGCGCGCGCCCGGCGGCGCTTCCGGAGCCCGGGGCGCCGGGGAAGCCAACTTTCTCCCGAGGACGACCCTCTCCAACTTCGCGGAGGAAACGTGACCGCGGGGTTTCCCTCCCGTCTCTCCGCAACCTTCCCCCGCCTCCGGGCCTCGGGCTCCGGCGCCTCCGCGGGTCCCGCGGGAACGCGCCACGCCGGGACCAGGAGCCGAAACTTCCCTCTGCGACCCGAGAATGGCGCGGGCCCCGCGGGCGCCCCAGATCGCCTTCGCCACGCCGCGCCCCCACTTCCCCACCGAGCGGGGACCCCAGAAACCAGCAGGAAAGGCCTGTTTGGGCCAACCGTGTTCCCCTGCAGCCCACCCACAGGTCGGTCTCAGAGGCCTCGGCCCCGGGGACGCCCGCAGCGCTCCCTGGAGGGTCGCGGAGCGGTCACCACCCGCAGGCCTGCCGCGCGCCTCTCCGCCAACCCGTTCTCCCCGCGCGGCCGGGCACCGTCAGGCCCGGAGGCCGAGCGCGGCGCCAACCAGCGCTGAACTCCGCTCCCGGTTCCGCCCGGCGCTTCCCAAGGCCGCTCACGCCCGGGGCGGCAGGAAGCGCGCTGGGGCCGCCGGCCCGCACATCCGCGCGCGGGGAGAAGGGGCGAGGATGGAGGGGCGCCGGTGACTCTTCCTCGCATTGTTCCCTCCGGGCCCGGGGCCGCTGCGGCCAACTTCTCCGGGGGCTTTGCGCGGCCGCTGCCGGCCCGGCGACTTGGGAATCGCGGCGAAGACACGGCCCGCGAGAGGCAGTTTTTGCTAGCGACCGGGGAACCCACGCAGGACCCCCCCCACCGCTCTGTGCCCCGCTCCGAGCTGCGGGGAAGCGACGCGGTCTCCCTCCCCCCACCGCAACTCCCCGAGCAGGACCCGCGCGGAGCACCGGGCTGGGGCTGCGTTTGCCTCCGCAGCTCCCAGTTCCCGGGGAGCGCACCCGGGCCTTGGGGTGCCCCCTGCTCCGCCTGCGGGTGACTTTCCCGAGCACAGTGTTCTCTACCTGAGCACGCTGGTTCCTCCCCACGGGTCCCGGGGACTGGGCACCGGCTCGGCTTCCAGTGGGACCCTCCTTCCCACCCTCCACCGCCGTCAGCCCGGAGCCGCCGCTCGGGTGGCCAGAGAGCTGGAAGCTTCTCTCTTCTCGGTTAGAATCGAGCGGCCCAGGAGGCACTGCTTGGAAAGCGCCCGCCTCGCCTGGTTCGAGAGCCATAAACTTTCGTGGCTGGGGAGACGGCCTGACGCCCGCGCGCGCCCGGGACCGGTGCCCCCAGGCGCGGGGAGTCCGGGCGCCGTGGCCGCGGGAGCCCGCGCGCCGCGCCCGCTTACCTTGCATGTTTTCCGGCATCTGCCCCTGGTCCCCATGCGATCGCGCCAGTCCCAGCGCTTCCGTCTCCACTTTCGGCAGCATGTCCAGGCGGCCGCGCGCGGGACTCGGGGCTCGGCGTGCGTCTGGAAGCCCCGCACCTGGGCGCTGCTACCGCGCAGATTCGGGGCCGGCGGGAAGAACGCAGGAGCGTCCTGAGGGGTCCGCTCGCCCGCCCGCTCGCAGACGCGAGCCTCCGCCGCCTCTGGGGCTGCGAGTGCGGACTCCTGCGCCCCGGCCAGCCCCGCAGTTTCCAGGCGCCCCCGAGCCGCGAGGAGGAGGCAGAGGCTGGAGAGGCGGTGGACACGGCGGCCGGGCGCGCGCGGGCTCGGCTCCGCGAGGGCGGAGGAGGCGGAGGCGGCGGCGAGGGCGCAGCTGCCCTGGGAGCAGATCCGGACCAGACGAGCTCGGGGCGCGGGGCGCAGGCGGCCGGGGAGGGGGGCCTCCGCGGCGGCGGGGCCGCTGTCGCAGCTGCGGGACGGCTCGCTCGGCGACTCCCACCTCCGCGCGCCGCGGGCTCAGGATCGGCAGGGACTCCGGCGCTCGCGGCTAGGCTCCCCGCCCCCGCCCCTCCTGCTCCCTGGCGCGAGCAGTGGCAAGTGAGCAGCGCGAAGTTGCAGCCTCGCTCTCCGGCCTCCCTCCCGCCTCTCGCGGGTCCCAGGGCCGCCTGGGCAGCCCCGAGGCTGACGGTGCCGGCGGGGAGAGGGGACAGCAGAGAAGGGAGGTGAGTGGGGCCAGGGCAGAGGAGGCTGGGGTGAGGGCTGATGACAGCGACTAGGGACGCGGGTTCCGGACTCGGGTCGGACCCCAGGCGCCAGCCAATGAGGAGGCGGCACACACGCCCCGGTCCCCGCGCCCGCCCCAACCTCGGCACCGCGCCTTGCCCCCTTCCCCTTCGCCCCCGCGCCCTGGCCTGGGGCGGGGGACGCGAGGCTTCCGGGTCTTACGCGAGCGAGCGGCGACCTCTGCCTGAGCACGGCAGCGGCTGGAGCTGGGGCGGCGGCGTCCGCGAGCCGAGGGGCAGGCAGCCGAGGAGGGGGGTGGGGGTGGGGGGTGCGCCCTGGCGTGCGCGGAGGGTGCGGGGCTGAGCGGGGAGGAGCCTACACGTCCATTGCCAGCGCGCGGGGTGGGGTGGGGGGCAAGAGGTGGAAGTCAGTTGACTGCCCTTTTCCAAGCTGGGTCTGCGGGCTCCCCGAGGCTGAACTCAGCCCGCCGGGCCCCGGGCGCCGTGGCGTGGCCGAGCCCTCGGGACAGCCGCCTCGCCGAGGGTTCACTCTCTTGCGGGGAATTAGAAGGGCAGCCGCCCATCTCTCCTCTCTCTTCCAGTCCCTCCGTCACTTAAAGACGCCCCCTCTCCCCTCCCCAACCCAGGACGATCTTGGCGACGCGCGCCCTAAGTTTCCGGCGGAACGCACTCGTCGGTCTGGACTTTTCTTTTTCTTTAATTTTCTAAAAATATTTTTTAAAAATGGATTTCAGGGAGGATGGGAGAGGGAGAGAGAGAGAGAGAGAGAGAGAGAGAGAGAGAGAGAGAGAGAAGCATCCACCCGCTGCCTCCTGCACGCGCCCCCCACTGAGGATGGAGCCTGCAACCGGGGCATGGGCCCTGACCCGTGACCTCCGGGTTCATAGGTCTACGCTTGATGCTCAGTCACTGAGCCTCGCTGGCCAGGCGGGACTTTCCTTGTTCGTTCCGGTGTCTCGGGTGGGGCCAGCGCGTGAGGCCAGGAGGCCCGGCACTTGCTACAAAGTTGCACAGGCCCATCCTTAGGCGGGCTCCCAGGCCACCGGCCCAGCCACATGTTACAAGTTTTCAGCTCTCATCCCGAGGAGAGAAGCCTCCAGTTTCCGACTCCCCGGGAGATGCCCCTGAGGGTGTCTGCGCGGAGGAGGCGAGGCAGGTGGTCACCGTCACCAGAGTCCATGCAACAGGGGGCGGATGTGAATTTCCAAAGACCTGAATGGATTGTAAGTGAATGGCATAGAGACCACCCATTCCAAGAGTTCCCCAGCTTCCTGGGGAGGGGGGGGGAGGGGGCTGAGGTCTACCCCACTCCCTGTTCTGCACCATCTACTTTGATAGGAATGGGGTGCTCACCCGTACCCCCCTCCCCGCCCCCCCGGAGGCGTGGCCCTCCGCACTGACTTGTCACTGTGCTTTTCCCTATATAACTCAGGACCCTTAAGTCATGCAATCTCAGGTTTCATAGGGACATGTAAACTGGGTGTTGGTGGTGGGGGGTGGCTGGCTGCTAGTTGGAAAGGGGAATTGGCTGGAGTTGCCAAAATCCGGGACCATGAAGAGGCTCAGGTGTTCCTGACCCTGCCGGCACCCTGCCAACCCGCCGTGGGCAGCAGCAGACTCGTGGCTTGAAGGTCGCGGTTGAATGAAGATACATGCCTAACCCGCCAGGTCTGGCTCAGGGGTTGAACTTTGACCTATGAACCTGAAGGTCACAGGGTTGTGGGCTGGGTCCCCAGTAGGGGGCGTGTAGGAGGCAGCCGGTCAAGGCTTCTCTCTCTCATCATGGATGTTTCTGGCTCTTTCTCCTTCTCCCTTCCTCTCTGAAATCAATAGAGATACGGTAAAACGGAAAAGACGCGGGGGCGAGAAGGCGCAGGAGGGTCCCGGGGAGAAACTTGATGTTCTGAGAACCACAGCCAGCCCCCCTCAGGACCCCGAAGCGGTGCGTCTCCCACTGGGTTGCCTCTCAAGAGAGGCGAGGGCGCACTCACCTCCTCCCAGCCCCAGCGCGCAAGCGGAGGAGGGCGCGATCCCTGGCGTCCCAGGAGCCCCTCCGCCCACCCTCGTCCTGACTGCTCACGTCATTCCCTGGACCCTTCAATTTCACTGCCTCACCACCCTCTCTCCCTCCCTCACTCCCTCCCCCGCTGGGCCTAGGAGGAGCCTGGCGTCTCCAGGAACCCCCTGGGAGCGCGCGCGGCCTGCGACGCCTCGGTCACCTGAGGGGGCGGGGGTCCAGGTGGCGGAGGCCACAGTGGGGGCGGGGAGGCCGCTGAACCGGGCCGGGCCGGTGTGGTCTGCGTGTGGAGGCTGGCGGCGTTCCGGTCTGACCCACAGACGCACCGACTGGTTTGGAATGACAAACGCCGGGGCGGGCAGAACCCCCATCCCCCGCCGGGTCACCGCCCACCGGATCCGGGAACTGTCACTGGTTCTGAGTCTCCTCCCTGCGCTACCCCCGGCCTGGGGCGAACCCCCCTCCCAGCCCTCCACGCCCCCCGCATCTTTCCCGACGTGACGGGCCTCCAGGGCGCATCCTTGCGGGCCTCGCTGCGTGCGAGCGCTGATTGACGGTTGCAATTACAAAGGCTGATGGCTCAGGGAGGCCCCGCAGCCTTGATGAGCGGGGAAACGCAGTCCTGGCTGATTTTATCCCGCCCAGCTCAGCGCTGCGGGCCGCGGGCCCCGTGCAACCGCGCCCGCGGGCTGCAGCCCAGGGGTCAGGCATCCCCCCCTCGCCCCTCCACGGGGACCACCCTGATCTCCTCCCGCCCGCAGAGCCCTGAGCAACCTGCCCTTGACCCCAGCTGCAAAGGGACCCCACGCCAGGTCCTCGGAATTAGCTCAGGGTTCCTGGGCCTGACAAGGGAAGGTCCCGAAGGCCAGAGTGGGGACCCACTGACCCCACGTGCCTGGGGGCGGGGGGTGGGGGAAGCCTGGCAAGGAGCCCCCTCCCCCCTACACAATTGCAAATCTGCATCCTTGGAATCAATGCCTCAGGCCTCCGCCAGCCTACTTGTTGGTGTTTTGAAGAAACCAGAGAATGAATTCCTTTTCTCCCAGCACGTGTCTACCTCTCAGCTCCAACAGGAACTTTCTTCTTCAGAAAATCTCTACAAGAAACTCCAGAGGAGGCTGCTTATCAGCCCCGTGGCCTCGGGCCACGGCGACCCCGCCCCTCCCCTCCCACTGGAAAAGCCCATCAGAGGCGCTTGGCCTTCCTTGGGAAAGTGAAGTTCATCTGGAACCCCAGCCCGCCCCCGGCTCCTGAGCCTCGCGCCCTGGCTCCCCGCCCCAATCCCGAACCCCGGGCATTGGGTTTTAAGTAAAGACGGGTTACATTTCAGCTCACACCTGGAAACACTGTATCAGAGGAGGCTTTGAAGGAATGAATGTGGGTGGTGAGAACTGCCAGTTTAGAAACAATGTATCGCTTTCTGCTCTTAGGACGGTATCCCAGGGCCGCTGTCGGGCACCCAGGGCTGTGGTGCTACCTCCACCGGCCACGGCCCGTCTTTCCTGGGGCAGAACTCGAGGGGACCCTACCATCCGAGCTCCCTGAACCCCTCCCCCAGGCCACCTCCCACTCCTGCCGGGAGGGAAGGGTGAGGTTTGGGAGTGTGGCCCAAGTTGTGGCCTTCTGCAGCCCTTTCTTTCTCTCTTTCAAGGTTCGCTGTAGCCCTAGCCGGTTTGGCTCAGTGGATAGAGGCTCAGTCTGCGGACTGAAGGGTCCTGGGTTCCATTCAGGTCAAGGGCACAAGCCGGGCTTGCTGGCACAGTCCCTAGTAAGGGGTGTGCAGGAGGCAGCTGATCCATGATTTTCTCTCATTGACGTTTCTCTCTCTCTCTCCCCACCCCTGCCTCCTCCTCTCTGAAATCAATAAAGACATAACAAAGATAACTTCACCCAGACTCCATCCCCCCCTCCCATGTCCCACCCTGCTGCCCCAGGGCTCCCAGGTGCCGGCCCCACCCTGGAGCCCGCCTGAGGTCTTCCCAGATCTAAGCCTCACTTCCCCTGTGGGATGAAAAAAGGGAGGCCAAGAATCCCTTACCAGCATCTTCCTTAATCCCAAAATGCCTTTCTGAAGAAAGCCTGATGCCACCCACTTGGTGTACACCCTCATTCCTTCAGATCAGCCAGGGCAAGCAGTTCCTCCCTCTGGGAGAGAGTGTGGGTTTCGAACCACACTCCTGGCTTCTGTTCCCAGCTCACTCTCCCGACAAGCAGAGGGGTCCCCGGGGAAGCCGCTGGGCCTCGAGGGTGCTCTTCTCACCAGTAAAAGGGGGTTGACAAGTCAGTTGTACACTTGGGCCAGGAAGGCAGCTGTGCGTTCCAGGCCAGCTCTCCTTTGCTTCTCTCTCGCCCCCTTTAGCGTCCCTCAAACGCATCTCTCTGTAAGGAAAACTGACCGGAAGGAAATCCGTCACCAAAGATGCCAAGGTCCTTGCTGAGGTGACTGTTCCCATGCAGTCCTCATGGACCAATTACATTACCCGCAGTGGGAACTGTGGGCCAATGACGTCACCCGCAGCTGAAACTGTGGGCCAATTACATTACCCGCAGTGGGAACTGTGGACCAATGACGTCACCCTCAGCTGAAACTGTGGGCCAATGACGTCAGCCGCAGCTGAGACTGTGGACCAATTACACCAGCCGCAGCTGAAACTGCTCCTCAAACTGCTCTGTATCCAGATTATTTGAAGATGAAAAGCTCAGTGTTTCTTCTTACCCAATCACACAAACACACACCTAACAGCTTCCCGGAAGTCTAAGAAAGACGCAGCCTCCAGGAACGTGTCCGGTCACCTTCAGTCCGGGGGTCCTCCCAGGCTTACCCAAGCTCCCCCGTGGCATCTCACCTCCTCTAGGGGGTGGGGGGGGGGGCTCCTCAAACACAGTGCCCACCCCCAACTCCTGAAGTTCCCTGATGCTAACTGGATTTCTCGGAATTTTTCTGTTGTCGTTAATCCTCACCTGAGGTTATTTTTTTTGCATTGATTTTTAGAGAGTGTGGAAGGGAGGGGGAGAGACCGAGGGAAACATGGATGTGAGAGAGACACATCCATTGGTTGCCCGCTCCCCCCGCACGCGCCCTGACCAGGACCGGGGATGGAGCCTGCAGCCTGGGCATGTGCTCTTGACCGGATTTGAACCCGGGACCCTGCAGTTCGCAGGTCCAGGCTCTATCCACTGAGCAAAACCAGCCAGGGCTCAGAGAGGTGTTTGTTCCAAGAAGACGAAGAGGGAGGAGGCGCAACCCAAAGGAGTAGCTTCCCCCTGTGGTTGGCTCGGGATTGGAGGAGCAACCCCTGGCAGAAGGGCTTGGCCTCCAGGTTGCAGCCTCCCCAGGACCCTTTGCTGATTCAGCTCAAGTTCAACGCGGAGCCCAAGGTAACCCTAGACTTGGTGTCTGGGCGGAGGGGGCAAGAGAGAAAGCATCGCCAAGCCTCTGTCCGCCCCCCCCCCCCTTCCTGCACAAACGCCTCTCGGTTTCTTAGGAGAGGCGACAACGATGTCCTTTAATCTCCCACTGGTCCCACCCAACTGGAGGTGGAGGCCTTGGGGGTGGGGGTCAGCCCCTGGGACTCAGCTGTTCAGTCTGAGGACTCCCCACGGTTCCATCTTCCTCTCAGCCAGCCCTTGGGGTAAGGTGCTGCCTACAGGGGCGTCCCACGGCCCCCCGCCCCTGTGGGGCTGCAACACCAGGGAATGGGATCCGGGATCCTGCGCAGGGAAGCGCCCGGGCAGGTTGAAGGTGTTGGGGCGGCGGGCTGAGCGCCTCCCTCGGTACTTCCTATCGAGGCTCAGTCCCTAGCCGTCTCTCCGGTAGGCGGACGTCCTGCGGGTTCTCGGCCTCTGCAGCCAGACGACCTCCCGACGCACAGGGGTTCCAGGCGTTCACAGCACCGCGAGGTCCGCGGGAGCAGGGGGCAATGCACGCGCGCCTGCCCCCACTCCTGACCCCGTTTAATCCACGCGAGCTCTGAGCGCCGCGCGGGGGGGCGATTGGCGAGTGCGCGTCCCCGTGCGCCCTGGCCCGTGCGCGCGCCGCCCGCGTCCCCGGCTGAGCGCGCCCCCGACGCCGAGTCCGCGCTGCGCCCCTGGCGGCTGCCGCTTGGAGGGACGCGTCGCTGGCAAACACACACACACACAAACACAACCAATTCCGAATCATTTCGTGCCTCCCCTGCCAGCCCGGTTCCGCGCCCCTATCTTCCTTTATCTGCAGAGCCATCTACGCCCGGTGCGCCCTGCGTGCCATTCCCCGGGTGTTCTTGTCCTTAAGGGCAGGACGCTTTTTTCCTCGGTAACCGTTTCCTCAATTGATACACTTTAGGGTGTAGTGAGCCCATAAAAAAAGCAATCACTGCAGGCAGCGGGTCAGCTGGTTACCTCGCCAGCCAGAGGCAGAGCCCAGCCTTGGGGTTCCTCCTGGTCTCACGGGATCTGGGACTCCGCGCTCAGGACAGGCCCTGCCGTCCGCAGGGAACCCCCCTGAGAAAGCCCAGCAAAGGGCTGCAGGAAAGGCTCGGGCCTCACAAACTCGGGACAGGAAGAGAAACAGCCTTCCAAGAACTCAGTCATGACTTCCCCTGGGGGCCTTCCCCCCTCCCCCCACCACTTTCTTTCAGGGTGAATTGGACGCATTCTTGCTGTGACATCAGCACGCTTGTGACTCTTTCTCTTTAAATGAAAGTTAGCTTTCCGCACTTACTCCTAGTTATAAAAACAAGACATGGCCATTGCCTTGAAGAAACGAAGACAGCGCCCTTTCCCTCCTAATCCGGAACGAATGATAATAGGGGTTTTGTTTTTGTTTGTTTGTTTTTGCGTGACTTTTATTTGCCAGAGAAACATTTTTTTATAGTGCCCGCCATGAACGAGATGCCCTACTGTGGTGTGGCTCGAAACCTCACAAACGTTTGAAAGCTATCCGGTAAGTGGGATGGACCACGGGTCACTCCATATGGTTAATTTGTTTCGAGTTGTTCCGATTTCAGTTTGTTATTTCGGATGGAAAAATATATATATATCAGAAAATATTAGGGGTGAAATGGATATACATTCCCCCTGGCTGGTATTAGGCTAATAGACTGATATCCAAAAACACTGGGTATAAAACATAATATTTGAAATATCCACTTGCTGTTTTTGTTTTTTTTAACTTCAGGGAAGATAAATGGGTGATATACATGGAGTAGCCAGATGAGGATGATCTCTGAATGCATAATCATCTGGCCACTCAGGGTCTATCCTATAGAAGAAAAGGCTAATATGCAAATTGTCCCCTCGACCAGGAGTTCGACCAGCAGGCAGGCCGGCCAACCGCCCATGTCCCCTCCCCCTGGCCAGGCTGGCCAGACCCCACCCATGCACGAATTCATGCACCAGGCCTCTAAAATTATACACACACACACACACACACACACACATACATACATACTGAGTGGCCAGATTATTATTCTTTCAGAGATCATCATAATCTGGCTACTCCGTGTATACATGGGCATATGTGCTTTTGATGAATACAATAGGAAAAGCAGTGACTTATCACCCTAACAGCATCCGTGAGATTCAGTTACGTGTGTGACTGTAAAGGCAGAATCATACACAGATGACCCACAGACCGATGCCCACTTACCCACAGGCGCACGTCCATGCTTCAGGGATTCTTCTAAGTCCCCAGGGTCCGAGTTAGAACACATTCTCTGTGAAATGATAGGCGGTCCTTCGGCGCGACGCAGAAATCATGGAGCAGCGGCAAAGGCACAGCTTGCCCAGCGGTGTAGCCTTGGGGGAGAACACGGCGGACCACGGTGACCCGTAGTGAAAGTTATGAAAAAGCAAAAAAAAAAAAAAGTCCAAGAATTCAGAAAGTTCCAAGCCAGCCCTTCCCTGGACTCTGTACTTTTTCCATCCTTCGTGACCTGCTGTAAACCATGGAGCCAGTTTCAGGATGGTGTCTAATCAGAAGAAGGGCAACTTCTCATTGGCTCGCGGCGGTCACATGACGCCGCGCCGGTTGATAAGAGGACCCTGTTATAAAGTGACAGCGAAAGAGATAAGAAGGCTTGGCAGATAATGGCCGGGAAATGATTAACCCCGGGAGCGCAGCGCTGCAATGCGGGACCCGGAGGGGAAGGCTGCAAGACGGGAGGGTCAGGGGGGTGAGACACCCGACCGGCTTCCACCCACGCACTCAGCGAGGCTCTGACGTTGGCCCTGGATGGCATCGCCTCTGTGTGTGTGTGTGTGTGGTGGTGGTGGTGGGGGGGTGTTGGGGGTGGGGCAGATACATTCCAGGCCATAACACAGGCAGGTAGGCATGCCTCCAGTGATACCTAGAGATAGGATTGACACTCGAGCACCCGGAGGCGTTACAGGTGTCAGTCCCGAGCGTCCCTGCGTTCTCTGACCCACGTTTCCTCAGGCCCGCTTAGCCCAGGACTGAACCTGAACTTGCTCCTCTCTTGCTCCCAGGGGAGAAAGGGCCGCCTATCTCCCTGCCCCCCCTCCCCCAACAGAGGGAAACGTCCCCTCCAACGTTCATGCTGGCGCCACGCTGGATGCTGACCCAGGTTCCATAAAGCCCGAGGGAGGCTGGGCTCCGCGCCCACGGGGCTCCCGTTCCGAGGCGAGCGGGATGCTTAGCACCAGAGCCGCGGTTTGGCTGCTCTTATGGCTTTTCATCCTGTGACACGAATGTCAAGATGGTTTGAAAATAGACCTCTCTGGCCTGGCCGGCGTGGCTCAGGGGTTGAGGGTCAACCTGTGACCCAGGAGGTCACGGTTCGATTCCCAGTCAGGGCCCAGGCCCGGGTTGCGGGCTCCATCCCCAGTGTGGGGCGTGCAGGAGGCAGCCAATCCATGATTCTCTCTCTTTGATGATGTTTCTATCTCTCTCCCTCTCCCTTCCTCTCTGAAATCAATAATATATACACGGAGTGGCCAGATTATGATGATCTCTGGACGCATAGTAATCTGGCCACTCGTGTGTGTGTGTGTGTGTGTGTGTGTGTGTGTGTGTGTATTAGAGGCCTGGTGCATGAATTTGTGCATGGGTGGAGTCTGGCCAGTCTGGCCAGGGGGAGGGGACAGGGGCGGTTGGCCGGCCTGCCTGCTGGTCGAACTCCTGGTCAAGGGGACAATTTGCATATTAGCCTTTTCTTATATAGGCTGTACACTGAGTGGCCAGATTATTATGGTTTCTGAATGCATAATAATCTGGCCACTCAATGTATATCTTAAGACAAGGCGTGGAATCCGAAATCAGAAAGTGATCAGCTCCTGTCCAGGCTTGGCCTCCACTCAGGGGCAAAGCCATGCTTGGCCTCTTTATGCCTTGACTTTTTTTTTGTAATAAAAATGACAAAAGTGATGGATTCCGATAGTGTGTGTTTTTTAAAAACTTTTAGAAATAAATGAGGAACTAGAGAGTGGCCCCGTGTCCCGACTGGAAGTGTTTAATACGTACAGAGTCGCCGCTAAACGCCCGCGTGGGCGTGCGGCGTGGGTCTGAGGGCACGCCTCCCCTGGTGGAATTCTGGAAGGCACACACGAGCGTCCTTTGTTCTATTTTGTCTCAGTCACTGGTACTGTCCGGCCACCCTGCCGCGCAGGTCTCGGATCAGACAGCGGTTTGCATCGACCCTCTTCCTCTTGGTAGGGGAATAAAAAAACAAACAGGATCGCATTTCACGCTTTGTTCCGTGCTTCCGATGACATGGAATTGCTGTGCAGAACGTACAACAGCCACCCAGGGCTGACAGGGAGCATCACTGGGTGCTCTCCCCCCACCCCACCCCCCCCGCCCCGCTACCCCCCAGAACCTGTGAGGAGCGCGAGCGGCTGCGGGTCCCTCGCTGGCTGGCCCGCCGCGGAAACGGCCCATTAATGAGTGACTCCGGCCTTTTGAAGCTTATCTGGCCGGCTCCTGGGAGCAGATACCCGGTGCCTGTGAGAAATGAACATATTTTTGTGAAAGAGGGGCTGAGGGACCTTCCCACGCGACGCAGGGAACAGGTGCTCGGAACCCAGCGGGAGGGCGGCCCGTCGGGAAGGAATGTGGGTGGCCTCTGAGCTGGGGGAGGGACACACAAAACAGCAGCCCAGCCTCCCCTTTGAGTCATGGTTCTCCTCCATCAGGGCGCCTCGGACCACTGCCTTGGGGCAAAGGTGGGCCGCTTCCATGCCCGCCTTCTGGGTTAAACACCACCACGAAACATAGGACACACACACACATGCATGCACACGCACACACACACACACACACACACCAAGAACAGCTCTACGGAAGAGACCAGAGCAGAAGTTACCGATCCCGGGGACGAACTAGAATCATCTGGGGGAAATCTGAAAGGACAGTCGCGCACCGCACCATCCCGCGCTCGGCTTTACCGAGGGAAATAAATAAAATAAATAAATAGGTAAACAGGGCCATGGTCCCCCCCGAGGCGCAGCCGCTGGCGTCCATGGTGACCTACGCCTACGGGGACCCCTGTGGATGCGGCCGCAGCCCGGCTTTGCTAGCTGGCTTCAGAGGGGACTCGTAAATGATTGACAGGCAGCCAGAGACTCCAAGACATCCCTGCCAACATCCAAAAGGCCTTTGACAGCGTCACCTGTGCTCGTGGGGGGTGCGAGGATGTTAAAGTTCAGTTAATGAGTTACCGTCGCTGTCAACTTCCTGAAGGCACGCGCCCAAGCCATTGTGATGTTCTGGGTTTTTCTGGCGGGCACGGCGCAGGAGCGAACCCCAGAGCGGCCCCTGAGTAGGCGCCCAGGTGACCAGATGACTCACCGCGCAAGTGGGCTGATTGCAGAAAACATTTAAAGATGGAGCCCATCGCTTCCTGCCAACCCATTGCTCCCCGGTGCATTGTTGCTTGGACCCTCACCTGATGGGCATTGGTCCATGAGTTTATGCAGGACCTGGGCTCCTTGGCACTTTAAGAAAAACAAAATCATCCCTGGCTGGTGTGGGTCAGTGGATAGAGCGCCGGCCTGCGGACCGAAGGGTCCTGAGTTCTATTCCAGTCAAGGACGCACGCCCAGGTGGCAGGCTTGATCCCCAGTAGGGGGTGTGCAGGAGGCAGCCAATCAGTGATTCTCTCTCATCATGGATGTTTCTCTCTTTCTCTCCCTCTCCCTTCCTCTCTGAAATCAATAAAAATATATTTAAGCCCTGACCAGTGTGGCTCCGTGCATAGAGCGTCGGCCTGTGGACGGAAGGGTCCCAGGTTCGATTCCGGTCAGGGGCATGGACCTTGGTGGCGGGCACATCCCCAGGAGGAGGCGTGCAGGAGGCCGCTGATGGATGTTTCTCTCTCACTGATGTTTCTAACTCTCTCTCCCTCGCCCTTCCTCTCTGTAAAAAAACCAATAAAATATATTTAAAAACATATGTATTTAAAAACAAAATAAAATCAGTTTCCTTAACAAGCCCCTCCCCCCCCAAAGTATGTGAGGTGTCGGGGTGGCATGTTCGAGCTCAGCTTTTCTTCCTCTGGAATCCCTGTGGGAACGGGGGCACCTGGCCGGGGAGATAAGCCACTCCAACAGGGGACTGGCCAGGTAACTGTGACTCCCCGGTCACCGTTCTAATCATTAAACAGCCCCGGTCGATGTTTTGGTGATGCCAATGGTCAAGTCCCAGCGCCTCCACCACCTTCCACCTGGGTGGGCTCATTTATTTCCATTGAAGATCTTATTTTTTGCTTGTTTTGTACATCCTCACCCACGGCTATTTTTTCCATTGTTTTTTTTTAGAGAGAGTGGAAGGGAGGGGGCGAGACAGAGAGAGAGAGAGAGAGAGAGACATCGATGTGAGAGAGACACACCGCTCGGTTGCCCTCCGCAGCTGAACCTGTGAGAGGGAAAGAGGAGACCCCCTGGATGTGGCCACAGTTATCGCCCCGGAGGGAACCAGTCCTGGGGCGCTGAGGGTGGGAATCTGTGCTTCAGTGTCTCCACTTTTATTTTATTTATTTTTAAAAATATATCTTTATTGGTTTCAGAGAGGGAGAGAGAGGGAGAGAGAGAGAGAGAAACAACCATGATGAGAGAGAATCATGGATCGGCTGCCTCCTGCACGCCCCCTGCTGGGGATTGAGCCCGAAACCCGGGCATGTGCCCTTGACCGGGAATCGAACCCAGGACCCTTCAGTCTGCAGGCTGATGTTCTCTACCCCCTGAGCCACATCGGCTAGGGCTCGACGTCTCCAGTTTTAATTTGGGGCAAGGTTTGGGGCTCATGGCACCATGAGCGCTGCCTGCCAGCTTTCTTTTTCCTTTTCTTTCTTTTTTTTTTATCAATCAGACACATTGTTTGTTCCTCTGGGTCTGACAGACGTGTTGTAATAAGGCCCCGAGCGGCTCCCGCTTCTTTATGTACCTTCTGTCTAAAGGCCCCTTCGTGCCGTGACCTGCATTCATGGGACCACAAACACCGGGTTTAACCATTAACTCTCGCAGCACCTTGAAACGGATTCTTTTATACAGCGAGGATGACATGGGCTCCCACTGGGTGCTTGGCAGGGGTGGGGGGGCGTGGGGGAGAAGACAGAGAGAGAAGGCTTTGGGTGGACGTCGCTTATGAAGGGGCTGAGAGTCGGTGGCCGGGATGCCCCGGGCTGGACCCAGCGGAGAAGGAGCCCTGACCCGACCACGTCAGAGAACAGTTTCGCTGACATTCCACTGTCCCTGCAAAACGTGGGCTCTGTAAAGCGGTCTGGCTGCCAATAACATTAAATTGTGGCAATGTCTTGTGTCCATTGAATCACAATTGGATACAATGTCTTTTATCCAATCTATGCTAATACCGAGAGTCCATTAACGCGTCATTTGATGTTAGGTAGCTATTTTCACGGCCTTCTTGGTGGGCCTTGGGGAAGTTACAGACTGAAACAAGACACATTGTGCTTTTTATTTTTTAAAAATATATTTTATTGATTTTTTACAGAGAGGAAAGGAGAGAGATAGAGAGCTAGAAACATCGATCAGCTGCCTCCTGCACATCCCCAACTGGGGGTGTGCCCGCAACCAAGGTACATGCCCTTGACCAGAATCGAACCTGGGACCCTTCAGTCTGCAGGTTGTCGCTCTATCCACTGAGCCAAACCAGTTAGGGCACATTGTGCTTTTTAAAAAAATAGATATTTTTATTGACTTCAGAGAGGCAGGGAGAGGGAGAGAGAGGGAGAAACATCCATGATGAGAGAGAATCACGGATTGGCTGCCTCCTGCACGCCCCCACTGGGCATGGAGCCCGCCACCCGGACATGTGCCCTGACCGGGAATCAAACCCGATCTCCTGGTTCATAGGTCGACGCTCCACCACGGGGCCACGCCGTCCGGGTAGCCCCTGATTGTCTATGAAGCGTCTTACCTCCCTTTTCCCGTCTGGCTCTCTAGTTATCCCAACAGCACTTAAAAAACAGATTTCCCTTCTCACCGCCTTGGGTGAAGCTATTTTTCTCACACCACCTTCTGAGGTGGTTCTAATCAGCCATGAGCTGTGATGGGGCCGTTTTGTGAGGTCACGGGGGCAGGTGGCGGCCAGGAATGTGCCCCATCTCCGGAGGGCCCGGCCTTTACAAGGAAACCTGGCCACCGCTCTCAGTGTCGCAGGTAAGGGAGGGGGCCACCCAGAGCCAGCCCTTCTTGGAAGCTGTAAATCTTATCTCAGTAAATAACATAAAACTGGCTAATGATCACCGGGCACATTTTCTTTTCTGCTAAGGGATGGGCTTAAAAAGGGAAAAAAGAAAAAGGGGGTGTGGGTGTGGGGGGTGGCGGCGATTGCTTAGAACAGCGTAAGACAGCTTTTGGGCAGAAAGTAGTCTTAGGTCCACCAAGGCGGGCTATGCCAGGACACAGACACGCCTTCCCCGGGGCAGGCCTTCACTGTTATCCTTGTTTCCACACGCAGAGAACTCCGTGAGGATCTTGCTGGGAACATATTTGTGCAGAAATATCTCCTTTTTTTAAAAAAAAAAATATGTGTATGGATTTCAGAGAGGAAGGGGGGGAGAGAGAGAGAAACATCCATGATGAGAGAGAATCATGGATCAGCTGCCTCCTGCATGCCCCCCTGCCCCCCCGCCCCCCCCACTCCCCACCCCCCACCCCTCATTGGGGAATCGAACCGTGACCTCCTGGTTCCCAGGCCGCCGCTCCACCACGGAGCCACGCCGGCCGGGCTGTTCTGTGCGTACTTTTGAGCAAAGGGAGGCACTCAATTTGGGGGGAGTCCAGAGATTTTGGAATGGGCCCTAGGAGGTGGCAGAGGACTGACCCTGTTTATTTTGTCTCTCGGTTCGGCCTCATCAAATTCTTCCCTCTCGTGTTTCTTATAAACATCGGGACATCCTGTTGAATTTCCCCCAAATGCCTTCCATCTGGAGACGGAGCGGACGTTACCAGCCATCTCGTCTACCTTCAAATGTGGGCCACCCCAGCCTGCCGGCCTGAGAAACAGCAACCACCTCCTCGCTGAGGAGGGCGGGGGGGCCAGGCTATTCTGAAAGCAGATCAAACAAGCAGACAAACAGACAAACAAGAGCGCGGACATTGAGAAGCATGAATGACCAGGAGGGGTGAGTATTTCTGTCGACGGCCATCAACGTTCCCTTTGTGGTTTACAGATCCTCCATCTCGCAGAGAGCGGCCCCTCATCGCGCCATGTGGTCCAGCGGATCCAACACCAGGGGGAACGCTACCGGGTCTTAGCCACACCTTGTCATCCGGAACACGGAGGAAGCTGAGGGGCCGCGTGGCCAGCACGGTACCGCGGGGAAGCCGCCCAGTGGAGACTGGAACCGCGTTCTCGGGCCGATTCCTTCCTGGGTACCTAGCCCCTGGCAAATGGCACGGGCTTCCCTGATTCCTCCGCGCTTCATTGGCTCGAAACGCCCTCACGGCGGGGAGAGGAGGAGGCCCGCGCCCACTGTCAGCAGACCAGAGGGTGTTTGAAGCCAGAGGCACACACGGACGTCAAGTCCAGAACCGAAGGGTCACGAGAATGAGTCACGTTCTCTTGAAATGGCTATTGTGGACTTTTCTTTCTTTTTTTTACTGATTTCAGACAGGAAGGGAGAGAGAGAGAGAGAAACATCCGTGATAAGAGAGAATCAGGGATCGGCTGCCTCCTGCACGCCCCCTACTGGGGATGGAGCCTGCAACCTGGGCCTGTGCCCCTACCGGGAATCGAACCGTGACCTCCTGGTTCATGGTTGATGCTTAACCGCTGATCCATGCTGACCGGGCCACATCTTTTTTTGCATTTGAATTCTCTGGATAATTGTCACAACCCTTGCTTTTGACTTGCTTACGGGGGATTTAACCCGTGGACATGGAGCAGTGCTGCAGACGGTTCAGACTAGAGGCACTGGGACCCCTCCCTCCCTCCCTCCCTCCCTCCCTCTCTCCCAGGTCAAACGTTGGCCCGGCAGAGAGTCTACGTTTGTGAGCCCTGTCCTGGGCCCCGGCCCTGCTGTGGGGAAGCGGACAGGCCGGGAGCTGGTGCAAGTGGGAGAGAAACACACACACAATGAGGATGTGTCAGAGCGGCAGGGTGGCTACCTCAGGGTGGAGGGCGGTGGAGGGAGGAGGGAGTGCAGGGTGGAAGGCGGGGGCGGGGGGGAGGGAGTGGAGCGTGGAGGGGGTGGAACCGCGTCACCAGTGGGGGTGAGAGCTTGCGGCTCCCGGTGAGAAGCAGGCAGCTAAGTAAACACGGGGCTGGGGGTGGGGGCCGGGGTGCAGGCAGCAGGAACACCAGGTACTGAGCCTGGAGGGGTGGTTGTGGAATCTACCGGTTCCCTCCCACTCCTTAACCTCCTGCATGTGCACCTGGGCAGGTGGGGCCGGGGACCGTGGAGGGTCTGCCGTGGTCCTGGTCAGTGAGCAAGGGCTTCGCCTTCCCTTCCACCGCCTGCCCACATGGCAGTCTCCTCGGAGGTGCTGGGAGGGGGCTTTCAGGGGCCAGGCAGCCCCAAAGGTCACCTCCTGGTCTCCCGAGTGAGTGTGGGAATGTCAGCGCAGGCCCCGCCCCCTCTGGCATTCCTCCCTGAGGGCGGCTTCCTCGGCCCATCCGGACAGGGGCCACCTCTACCCGTGAGCTCTCTGTGTGTGACATGTCCCGTGAACTCTCTGCGTGTGACATGTCCATCTGTGAGCTCTCTGTGTGTGACATGTCCACCTGTGAGCTCTCTGTGTGTGACATGTCCACCTGTGAGCTCTCTGTGTGTGACATATCCACCTGTGAGTTCTCTGCGGTGACATGTCCCGTGACCTCTCTGTGGGTGACATGTCTCATGAGCTCTCTGCGGGTGACATGTCCTGTGAGCTCTCTGCGTGTGACATGTCCCGTGAGCTCTCTGTGTGTGACATGTCCACCTGTGAGCTCTCTGCGGTGACATGTCCCGTGACCTCATGACCTTTCTGTGGGTGACATGTCCCATGAGCTCTCTGTGTGTGACATGTCCCGTGACCTCTCTGCATGTAACATGTCCACCTGTGAGTTCTCTGCGGTGACATGTCCCATGACCTTGTGACCTTTCTGTGGGTAACATGTCCACCTGTGAGCTCTCTGCGGTGACATGTCCCGTGACCTCGTGACCTCTCTGTGGGTGACATGTCCCGTGAGCTCTCTGCATGTGACATGTCTCGGGCCACCTCCTTGCAGCACCTGATGGCCTCACAGAGGAGACAGACACGGTGACTGACAGCAGGGACGGGATCTGTCCCCCGATGACCAACGTGCGCTGCGGTTTGGACGGGGCCTCGGAAAGTTCCGCCGATTCCGGAGGACGGGTCTATGTGTCGACAGCCTGTTATTACGGATCATCTACACGACGTTCGTGGAAGAACTATGAGAGGGTTGGGGGGGGGCGCTGTGGGCCCCGCCGTGTCCCCAGAAGGCCTCCCCTGGCCCCACCGACACAGCCCGATGTTTTTCGGTGTCAGTGGACTTTACACACAAGGACATGCCTGGGAATCTCCATCCTCTCCGCCTGCAGGGTGAGGCTCTGAGGAACGTAAAGAGAGCCACGGGCTGGCCGGATGGGGTGGCTCAGGGGTTGCTTTTTATTGATTTCAGAGAGGAAGGAAGAAGGAGAGAGAGAGAGATAGAAGCATCCATGATGGGAGAGACTCATGGATTGGCTGACTCCTGCACGCCCCCTACTGGGGATCAAGCCCTTAACCACGGAGGCACACCAGCTGAGCTAGTGTGTGTGTGTGTGTGTGTGTGTGTGTGTGAGTGTTTTAATGTCACCTCTCAACCACAGACATTCTTTGTGGATGAAAATGCAGATTCCCCTGGGATGGAAGTGAGCGTCCTTGCTTCCTGTGGGGAGGCAGGAGATAATGTTACCCGGAAATGCTTTAGGTGTGCATGTTAATCTAGCCCCTTGGAAAAAATGAAACAATTATGTGTTGGTGATTTCTTAAAAAAAAAAAAAAATTATATATATATATATATATATATATATATATATATATATATTGATGTCAGAGAGGAAGGGAGAGGGAGAGAGAGAGAAACATCCGTGATGAGAGAGAATCATGGATTGGCTGCCTCCTGCATGCCCCACCCTGGGGACCGAGCCCACAACCCGGGCCTGTGCCCTGACCGGGAGTCGAACCGTGACCTCCTGCTTCCTAGGTCGATGCTCAGCCCCTGAGCCACGCCCGCCGGGCCATGGCTCCTCACTGAGAGAGAGACGCCTTCGTGCCCAGACCTCCCAGTTGAGGGTGCCACGGCAGGGGTTCCTGATGCCCGGGAAGGGGTGTCATTTCCGGGCAGGTTTCACCCTCTCTCTGGTGGAAGCAGAGCCGCAGGGTCCTCTTCGCTGCCGGCCCGGGGTGGCCTGCTCCACTCTGCCTTGGCGGGCTGGCCCGCTTCTTGCGAGGACACACACTTCCTTGCTCTCTGAGGAGAGGAGGGGAGGTCTGGGGGCGGCTGTGGCTTTGTGGGCGCTGGGAGAGAGTCAGTACGTGGTCATGGAGGAACCACAGGTTTTTCCAATGCGCACCTCTGCCGGGCCGCGCTGAACTGACCAGGAGCCTCACCTGAGGAATCAGTAAGTGGCTCGGTTACCCACAAACCCGTGGGAGATGTTTCCACATTAACCTCCTTCCCCTCCATTTCCTCCTCCCCCTCTTCCCCCCTCCCCCCTTCTCCCCCTCCCTCCTCCTATTCCTCCCCCCTCCTCCTCCCCTCCTCCCCCTCCTCCCCTCCTCCTCCCCCTCCTCCTCTCCCTCCTCCCCCCCTCTTTCTCTTCCGCCTGCCCCTCCCCTTCCCCCCTCCTCCTATTCCTCCTCCCCCTCCTATTCCTCCTTCCCCTCCTCCTCCCCCTCCCCCTCCTCTCCCTCCCCCTCTTTCTCCTCCCCCCTCTTTCTCCTCCTCCTCATCCCCTCCTCCCCCTTCCCCTGTCCCTCCCCCTCCTCCTTTCCCTCCTCCTCCTCCCCCTCTTTCTCTCCCGCCTGCCCCTCCCCCTCCCCCCTTCTGCTATTCCTCCTCCCCCTCCTCCTCCTCCACCCAGGAGCCGTCCCGAGTTGCCTTTTTATTTTATTTTATTTTTCCCTGAAACCACAGACCCATACCACCAACCGACATTGCACGTGGCTCGTGTCCTTCGGCGTTCAAGCCCAAATGCTTTTTTGTATCGTTCTCCGTGCTGAGCGCCGCACCGGCTGTGTCAAGGTCAGGGGCAGCGCGTTGCCCAAGTTCAGAAACATCGTTCCAGAGGCTCCGTGTGTGTGGGTGTCGCTGGCAAGTCCGGGCACAGACCGGCATCGCCGGGCTCTCAGGGAAGAGCAGGAGGAGGAACCAGCCTCTTTATTGTTATCTTTTAAAACACATCTTTATGGATGTCAGAGAGGAAGGGGGGGGAGAGAGAGAGAGAGAGAGAGAGGGAGAGAGAGAGAGAAACATCCACGATGAGAGAGACTCATGCATCGGCCGCCTCCTGCACGGCCCCTACTGGGTATGGAGCCCGCAACCCGGGCCTGTGCCCTGACCGGGAATCGAACCCTGACCTCCTGGTCCCTAGGTCAACGCTCCACCACGGAGCCGCCCCGGCCGGGCCCATTCGTGGATTGTTTCCAAAACCAATTTTAGAGGGGGGAGGGGGAGGGGGAGGCGGAGGAGGGGGGAGGGGGAGGGGGAGGAGGAGGGGGAGGGGGAGGAGGAGGAGGGGGAGGAGGAGGAATCTCCCCGGGAAGACTCCGGGCTTTGCTCCCCAGGTCTGCGGGGCCTCCCTGGCTCTCACTGCGGGCTGGCATTTCCCGGGGACGCCGGGCTGGCAGAGTGCCTTCAGGGACTCAGCCCGCGCACTCTGCTCGGCTAAGGAGCCAGGCCAAGCACCCTCCCAGGCGGGCGGGCCGCCGCGGGCCCCCTTTCCTGACCCCCGAGAACTGCTCTCCCCAGCAGAAAGTGGTCGGACGCGGACGCGGACGCGGGCACGGGATGCGGCCGGCGGAGACGCGTCTGCAGGCCTCCACTGGTAGCATTTCCGACGTTCCTATGGACATCCACGCGGCCCCCGCTGAAGTGCCATTTGGCCTGAGAGAGGATAATGCGCGCCGGTCCCTGCGGAGGCCGGGGACAGTGCGGGGCAGGATGTGTGTCCTGCCATACGGGGCTTGCCCGTCGGAAGGCAGCGAGCAGAGGGTGCCGGCGGAGTCCTGGGGGACATGATGGGGGCCCTTCACGGGTGACAAAGATCACAGAGCTGAGATCTGGGGCGGCCCAAGGGGTGGCCATGCGCTGCTTGAATTGCGAGTGTGACCATTTTTAATCGCGGGTCAGCAGAACATGGAGCAGGAGCCAGGGGCCGGGCTGGGCGTGCAGAGCGATGAGAGATCATACGCGGACCCACTTCCCTCAAGGAGTTCACGGTGCACGGAGGAGACACCATCAGGTGCTGTATGTAAAAAATATGTTCGGACTAGAGGCCTACTGTACGATATTCGTGCCAGAATCGGCCTTCCTCCCCAGGCTTTGCTCCCGGCCGCCGGGAGCCTGCAGGTCCTCGCTCCCAGCCGGAGCACCCCTCCTGTAGCTCCCTCCGCCGCCCCCCTATCCTCCTCATAACGGGCTCCCGCCCCTCTGGTTAATTTGCATACTCACTCCTGATTGGCTGTGGGCTTGGCAGAGGGATGGTCAATTTACATGTTTGTCTATTATTAGGTGAGATTGATTTCAGAGAGGAAGGGAGAGGGAGAGAGAGAAAGAAACATCCGTGATGAGAGAGAATCAGGGACCGGCTGCCTCCCGCACGCCCCCTACTGGGGCTCGAACCTGCAACCCTTGCCAGTGCCCCGAGCAGGAATGGAACCGTGACCTCCTGGTTCATGGGCCAATGCTCAACCACCGAGCCACGCCGGCCGCGCCATTCAGGTGACTTTTAAAACCTGACCTTTGTGAGGGAGAAGACAGTCCCAGGAACTGTGCTCCCTGCTAGAAAAGGACACCCCAGGGGCTGGAGGCGGGGGCAGGTAGATCGCTGTAGAATGGCAGGTGAGGCTGAGGGCGGGATGGAGTTCCTCACGGCAGTCAGGGAAGGCTTCTCGGAGGAGGTGAGTTTTCCAATGGGGTTTGGGGCAACAGAAACGGACTCATAGGTACAGGGCTCAGGCTAAAGGTGGCCGGGCGGGGGGTGGGCACTGGGTGAAGAAGGAGGCGGGGTCAAGGAGTACCCATGGGCAGTTACAGAACCGTCAGGGGATAGAAAGCACAGCACAGGGAATACAATCATACAGTCAAGAATATCGTCATGACGACGCGTGGTGCCCGTGAACTGGAAATATCCGGGGGAACGCTTTGCCAAGGACATGACTGCCGCCCGGCCGGGGTGGCTCCGCGGTAGAGCATTGACCTGTGAACCAGGAGGTCACGGTTCAATTCCCGGTCCGGGGCCCACGCCCGGGTTGCGGGAGCCATCCCCAGGGAGGGGCGTGCAGGAGGCAGCCAGTCCATGATTCTCTCTCCTCATGGATGTTTCTCTCTCTCTCTCTCTCTCTCTTCCCTCTCCCTTCCTCGCTGACATCCATAAAAATATGTTAAAAGAGAAACGACGTGACCGTCCACCCACGAGGCTGTCCGCCTGAAAGGAACGCAAGATGACACTGAACGTGGACTCTGCACTGAACAACTGAAAAGGAAAGTCCGGTTTGGTGAAGCAAGCACGGGAGATGGGTTTTGACCGAGGGAGAAAAGACACCGAGAAGCCGGACTGAGGAATCCGAAGGGAGGACGTGCGAGCTTTAAAAATAGCACCTCATCGACGGGCGTGTACAAAACAGCGATGGCGTGATGGATTCCGCGAAAGATTGGTATGACACGTATGAGCCTGGAGCACTCAATAGATCCATTTTTAAATTTTTCTTTTTTTTTTTTTTTGGCTTTTACTGAAGGTCAACGTCACAGCAAGATGCTGACATCGGTGCCAGGCACTCCCTGCGGGCACCCTGCCCACCTCCCACGTTACGACCCAGCAGCCACGTTCACTCCACACCTTGAATGTGTCTAAGAGGAGGCGTGAAACTTTCTAAACCACGAATGCCTTGCCTTTTATTTTTTTTTTAAAATACATATATTTTTATTGATTTCAGAGAGGAAGGGAAAGAGAGAGAGAGAGAGAGCGAGAAACATCCATGGTGAGAGAGAATCATGGATTGGGCTGGGGATCGAGCCCGCAACCTGGGCACCTGCCCTTGACTGGAATCGAACTCAGGACCCTTCAGTCCACAGGCCGACGCTCTACCCACTGAGCCACACCAGCCAGGGCAGGCCGGGCACTTTTTAAATCTTTTCATCCTTCCTGGGACCTCACCACCGCCAAGCCCTTTTGCGCTGGTTTGATGATCTCGGCCGATCCCCAGCGAGTCCCAGCAGGCAGAGGGCAACGTCAGAGAGTTAAAGACAGAGAGAAGCAGAGCAGGAAAGCAGGCATTTTTATTTTTACCCCCAGAGAGCCAAATCTCTCCACCCGCCCGGCACAGGCCCGGCGTTGACATTCCTGAGAGCCGCCGTGGTCCCGCGAGCGCTGCTTCTGTTCCAACCCGGTGACGTAGGCGAGATACTCCGATCCCAAATATTGTGAGTCTCCCCCGAGCCTGGTCTTATCGCCAGTACACGACCTGCCCTTCGGCCGTGTGCGCTGGTCCGTCCGGAGCCCCGTGTCCTACCCAGATGCAAACAATGGTGGAAACACGTCTCCAAACAGCCCAGTTTTGGGGGGGGGAACCAAAAAATCAGTGCTATGATAAATTGCCAACTAGACCCACGGCCTTCAGCTTGTAAGCGATGCCCCTGCAGCCTCCGGCCCTGCTGTTAGGAGGACACGCCACGCGGGCGGGGAGGGCGGCCCACACCCCAGGATGGGTGGGGAGAGCATGGGCGCCCCGATCTTTTTCTCAACACCGAGCAGGTCTAAGGGGCAGGGGACCTCCGTCGGGGCCTCCTCCAACCCGGTTTGTGCTTCGAGGGTTCTGGAATCATCCATGTCAGCCAAGGTGGGGTTTCATCAGAATCCGGGTCCCTGCCAATCCCAGGGTTTCACGCTACCCGGAAAGGCTGCTCTCTGCGTTAGCGACGGGGGAGGCGCTGGTGGTGATGGGTGGTGGCGGGGGGGAGAGATAGGGCTATTTTATGTTGTATTTTTATTTTTTAAATGCTTCTTTATTGTTGGAAGTCTTACATGTGGCCCTGGCCGGTGTGGCTCAGGGGATAGAGCATCGGCCTGTGGACTGAAGGGTCCCGGGTTCGATTCCCGGTCAAGGGCACAGGCCAGGGTGGCAGGCTCGATCCCCAGTCAGGGCTGTGCAGGAGGCAGCCGATCTATGATTCTCTCTCATTTTTCTACCTCTCTCTCCCTCTGCCTTCCTCTCTGAAATCGATAAGAAGATATATAAAAAATAAAGTATTACATATGTTCTCCCCCCATTGACCCCCTCCAGCCTGCTTCCCGTCCCCCTGGCCGCACCCCCCACCCCAGGCCTTCACCACCCCCCACCCCAGGCCTTCACCACCCTATTGTCTGTGCCCACGGGTTACGCATATCTGCACACAAGGTCCTTGGTTGATCACCTCCCACCCTCCTCACCCCCCTCCCCCAACACACACACTCTGTTCCATGCCTCCACGCCTCCAGATCCACTCTGTCCATCAGTTTATTTTGCTACTTAGATTCCACCTATGAGTGAGACCCTGGGATACTCGTCTTTCTCTGACTGGCATATCTAAATCTGTTTTTATTGATGTCAGAGAGGAAGGGAGCGGGGAGAAAGAGAGAGACACATCCACGAGGAGAGAGAATCATGGATCGGCTGCCTCCTGCACGCCCCCTACTGGGGATCGAGCCCGCAGCCCTTGACCAGAATCGAACCCGGGACCCTTCTGTCCGCAGGCCGACGCTCTATCCGCTGAGCCACACCGGCCGGGGCTGAATGTCTTTGTACGCGCTGCCCCGTCAGGGACACCTGCCCCGACGTGCAGGGAGCGTTCGGGTTTCGGGGTCTTCTCGCCCCTGCAATCGCTCAGCTTATCTCATGGGAACAGAGATAAGCTGCCAAGAACAGACTGAGCTGCTATCTCCTCGTTGGAGGACGGACTGCAACGGGCGCGGGGGTGGGGGGGCCTTCGCCCTCGGGCTGATGACGATGGCGTCTGTGGCTTCCCCTCCGACGTGCTTTCCCAGAACCAAAGTCCCTCTCCTTCGCTGCCCGCACCTCCTTAGGAGGCTGTGTGTCCGTGTTGTTGGCGTCTGAAACAGATGAAACAAGAATGTTTTGTTTTTTCTTCCTGTCCGGCCGGCGTGGCTCCATGGTCGAGGGTGGACCTAGGAACCAGGAGGTCAGGGTTCGATTCCCGGTCAAGGGCACATGCCCGGTTGGCGGGCTCGATCCCCAGTAGGGGGCGTGCAGGAGGCAGCTGATGGATGTTTCTAACTCTCTATCCCTCTCCCTTCCTCTCTGTAGGAGATCAATAAAAGATATTGGAAAAAAACAATACCACCCTTGATGGTTCAGTTTTACCTATTGTGATGGGTAGAATAATACCCCCCCCCCCCAATATGCTTCTATCCGAATGCCAGGGAACCGTGAATATGTTGTGAGGACAAGGGCCCATTAAGGGAACAGATGGGATGAAAGTGCTTGAAGCTGATAGGGAGGTAAGGAGACTAACCTGGGTCGACCAGATGCACCCAATGCAACCTGCAGACTCCTGAGTGTGGAGGGCAGACGCCGAGGCTCAGGGTAATCACGACGTGCTGTGAGGAACCCACGGGGCAGGGCCTAGCGGCTGGGAAAAAAAAAAAAAAAAAAGCAAGAAAACAGATTTTTCCCTAGAACCTGTAAGACAGAAGGAAGCAGGCCTGCTGTGTTCTGGAAACTTCCTGGCATCGTCACAGAAGAACGCGGACCTGCTGCCCACCGTAAAGGGTAGGAAACCAGGATTCTCCCCGGAACCCCAGCGAGACAGACCCTCCCCTTTAGGACGCCTGGCCTCCGGGACTGTGAGTTACCAGGATTATATTTATTTCAACTGCTCCGCATGTGCTCCGCGTGTGCGTGCGTTCCCATGTTGCCATGAGGGATATGTGACAGATGTTGGTTATATTTAAATTCAGTGGTTAGAATTTTTTGGGGGGTGGGGGAGGGGTCATACCGCTCACGGGTAAACCGTTTAACGTCTTGGACGTATGCTCATTTTCCCTGTCGTCATCGGTGCGCTGTTTGTTGGCTTTGCTTTGGAAAGGCAAGTGGGTTTTTTTTTATATTTTTAAAAAATATAATGTTGAGTGCATTGCTTCATCTTGCTCCTGTCCGAGGTCTGTGTCGCCCGCCGTCTATCTCCTTTTAAAAGAGAGACCCAGCACACACCTACGGAAAGGAACACGGACTATTCATGTGTCGTCTGACGAATGCTTTTAAAGCGATAGCAGTGTAACCACCGGTCAGGTCAGTCCTCGTGCGTCGCTGGCTCTCGGTGATATTACGAGCTTCTCCTTTAAAGGCAACTGCTCTCCTGCTGTTTTCACTCACCACGGCCTCGCTGTTAGCCGTGGTGTTGCTGCCTGCGAACGCCTCTCTGAGCGATAAGCGGCCGCGTGGCTCCCGTTCTGAGCGCGGCATCGACGGAAATAGCTATCCGTTACCCCTCGGGTCCGACTTTGCCGAATATGACGATCGGTGGCTGGATTTATCCGCGTTATGGGTAACGGCGGTCCATCTCGTCCATTTCATAGCCGGGGCGTGACTACAGTCCACAGCGGGTCTCTCTACTGTGATGGATGGGCATTTTTGGATTTTTCCATCTTTTTCCGCCGCTCAGCTTCCAAATTCGGCTTCTTTCTCTTTCTACTGTTGACCATTCTTAATTCTCCTTCGCTGTCTATCTTGAATGAAATCTCTTGTGCCCCTCCCCCCTTTTTTCCTTTTTAATTTTTTTTTTATTTTAAATTTCATTTTCACGGGTGGGGCTTAGGGAAGGGGTGGGGAGGGACACTCGACGTGTCAGCGAAGCCAGAATCGTTCCATTAAGACGTTACCTGGTCCAGTCCTGGCAGAGACACCCTCCAACACGCTTTCTACACCCCGGCTCCTGTCGGACTCCCATGAAGCCCGCGGACACGCACCTGACGACCTTGCCATGTGTTGGAGGTAAGTTGTGTAAAACCTAGACTGATGATTTGGTTTTGAGGGAGATCTGTGTGTGTGCTGGTGGTAGGCGTGGGGGAGGGGGGTGGGGGTGTCTCACGGGACAGCAGATGCAAGCATCCGTGTCTGCAAAAGACAGACCGCCACAATCGAACACTCAGAAACGCAAACCGCATTCTCACGATCCAGTAGCCCAGCTTCCTTGACCCCTGGCATCTGCTTCCACTTCGACGTTCTCTCTTAGACAGACCCGGCTCATCCAGAAGTCCCCTCCCACCCCCTTTTTTATTAAAAAAAAATAAATTTTTTTTTTTATTGATTTCAGAGAGAGAGAGAGAGAGAGAGAGAGAAACATCAATAATGAGAGAATCACGGATCGGCTGCCTCCTGCACTGGGGACCGAGCCCACCACCCGGGCCTGTGCCCTGACCGGGAATCCAACCGTGACCTCCTGGTTCACAGGTCGACGCTCAATCCCTGAGCCATGCCGAGGGGGCCCTCCTGGCCCAAGCTTTGAGGCAGCAGCTGGAACCGGAGCAGGGGGTGGAGTGCAGGGCCGGGGCAGGGGTAGGAGCAGCCCGTGTCCTGTATGAACACCAACTTCTCACAAGCGCGCGTCAGGAGCAATGGACACATTGTTACCGAGCGGCCGAGTACGGTTTTAAAGGGACCACGGGGCCTCCGTGTGGGTGCCGACTTATTTGGTGTGCCCACTGCTCCTCCTCTTTGTTGTCAGCGGCCCCTTCTCCGCGCGCGGGGCCTTGCTCAGCCAGATGGTCTCAGCCCGCACCCGTGGCTTAGGTCTCTGTCGCTAAGCAACCGAAAGCATCCTTTCTCCCTGAAATCCCCGCTTCCGCAGGCCGCCCGGGCAACTCGAAATCACAGGGCCGCCTGCTTCCTCCTCGCCGCCGCGTTGAATATCCATCAAGTGCTTTCCCGGCCCCCCTATCTCTTCCTGTTACAAATGGGCTTTCCTCCTCGGCTCCTACTCACATCAGCCACTCAGGGCAGAAGGCGGCGAGCCCGGCGCAGCCGGTTCTGCAGCTGTGGGCCCCGAGGAGGGGAAAAGCCGGGCGGGCCATTGTGTGGGGTTGGAAGCCGAGATTTCTGGAGGGTGGTCAGGTGTGGGGCCCATGCTCCCAGCAGACACCAGCGTGGGAGAAAGCACACATCCAACCCACCGCCATACACACGCCTTCTCTCCTCTCTGCGCCTGAGAAAGAGGGCAGCGCCCGTGATGAAGTGGACAGTTTTTACTCCATCAGCAGCAAGCGGAGGCCACCGACACGTTCATGTGCCTTTTAACCGGTACCGGTTAAAAAATGTGGATTGACCCTTTACCGGTTAATAATGCGGATTGATCCTTTACCAGTTAACGCGGATTTTTTTCACCAAAGAAAACACGATAATTTCAAGAGAAACATCGAAAGTGCTTTGTTCAAAGTGATGTCCATCGCTAGCTACACATTTCCCCCACCTTTCAGGTCATTGGTGGGTACCGTCCCACTAGAACTTCTCTTGTTTTGAGGCAGACCATTCAGAGACCCCATTGCCCACTTCTTCGCACGTGTTGAAGGGCTGCTCAGAACGTGCGTGTGCTGTCGATCGGAACAAGTGGTCACCTGAAGGAGCAAGGGCTGGTGAATCAGTGGGTGGGTTAATACTTCCTAGGCAGGATCTTTTCACGTGTCTTTAACTGGCTTGGAAGTGTGTGCTGGTGCGTCATCATGAAGCAAAATTACTTTGCCGTGTCTTCTGGAACATTCTGGTCATTTCATGATCAAAGCGTGGTTCAAATGGATTATTTGTTGTTGGTAGCGATCAGTATTAACGGTTTCACCTGGTTTTAGAAGCTCCTAATACACCACACCTTCCTGATCCCTCCAAACGCAGAGCATGGTCTTCTTTCCGAAGCGATTTGGCCTTGCAGTCGATGTTGATGGTTTGACCTGGATCAACCCGTGATTTTGTGCATTTGGGATTCTCAGAATAAATCCACTTTTCATTGCCAGTCACAATTCGATGCAAAAAAAAGACTTTCTTTCGTGCTGTTGAAGCAACATTCTACTGATGACTTTTCGGTTTTCCATTTGTCTTTTGTTCAGTTGATGGGGCACCCGTTTTCCTTCCTTTAAAACCTTTCCCGTGGCTTGTAAGTGATCGGAAACTGGTTGCTGAGCGATGTGTAATCTTCCTGCGAGTTGTTTTATGGGGGAAGTGGATATTAAAAATGAGGAAAACCGCTCAAAGCAATGTTAGCTCATTCCCTCCACAGGTGTGTCAAATGCCACCTTGCATTTCACTTCTGTTTTATGGGTGATTGTCGATAAAGTTAGGTAAAATAACTCTTTTTTTGCGAAGTGTTTAGAGTGTTGAAGGGTTGTAACACTATAAATACCATCAGATCTTGGGATTAAAAAAAATATTCTATTGATTTTTTACAGAGAGGAAGGGAGATAGAGAGTTAGAAACATCCATGAGAGAGAAACATCCATCAGCTGCCTCCCGCACGCCCCCCACTGGGGATGTGCCCGCCACCCAGGTCCATGCCCTTGACCGGAATCAAACCCGGGACCCTTCACTCTGCAGGCCGACGCTCTATCCACTGAGCCACACCAGTTTTGGCAGATCTTGGGATTTAAAAAAAAAATCATGTAGCCGAGCGTGTCTCCTCTGACTCATACTCTTCGCAGGAAGCACGAATGATAGATTCAAGCGGCTGGAAACGGGTTCTGTGTTGAGGCCGCAGGGACATTCCGTCCCCCGGCGTCATCCCCTACAAAGGGTTTCATCACGGCGTTCAGACCGCGAGTCTGGCCGGGGTGCGAGCCGCCGGCAAGACTGAGACCGGGAGGCGGTGGGGGCGGCGGGGGCGGGGGGGGGGGAGGAGGCAGCCAGGAGCCCCGACCATGGACTTGAGGGCAGCAGCCCCGGGGGCTCCACATTCCTATCAGAGAGAACCCCCCACCCCCACGGAAATACCAAGTTTTGTTATTTCTCTTTGCCCCAGAAGAGCGGGGAGAGCAGCTCAGGTAGACATTTGAGAAACACCCGAGGGTCACCCCTAGGAATGTCGGGGTGTTTCCTTCCCCTCCTTCCCCTTTTCCGGATTCGGACCGTCCTGCCCACGGTTCCCAGCTGTCTGTTCCCCACTTAGGAGTGATTTCCACATGCTCAGTATTTTAAATTCTTTTTTTAAAAAATATATTTTTGCTCAGTATTTTAAATCCTTTTTTTTAAAAATATATTTTTATTGATTTCAGAGAGGAAGGGAGAGGGAGAGAGAGAAACATTCAGTGATGACAGAGAATCATGGATCGGCTGCCTCCTGCATGCCCCCTACTGGGGATCGCGCCGGCAACCTGGGCATGTGCCCTTGACCAGAATTGAACCTGGGGCTCTTCAGTCCACAGGCCGACGCTCTACCCACGGAGCCACACCAGCCAGGGCTGGGGTTAGGACATTCTGAGAACACTCAGTCGCTGTCCGAGATACGGTATCTCGGAGCCCTCGGGCTGTCAGCATTTCTAATTAGCACGGCCTTCTCCTCAGCAGAACCACATCCAGCCACACAGATAAGCCTGCTTATCAGGGGCCCCTCCCCTGAGTGGAGGGTGGGTGAGGCTCTCTGTCAGCAACGGGCACAGGAGCCGGCCCTGTGGTCACCACCATCCCCTCTCTGAGAAGTATTCTTCGCCTCCTTTTCCTCACCGAACTCCTATTCATCCTGCAAGACCCCATTCAGATATCCCTCCCCACACGTACTGCTGCCCCGAGCCAACTTCCTACCCCTCTTGCTGAGCAGGCCCCTGACCCAGACGCCTGCTCTCTTCTTTGCAAAAAAAAAAACAACAACCCTGCCTGTGTGTCGGCCACCAGGAGGGACACGCCTCCAACACCCCCGCCCCCCAGGGCTGCCTGAGGGAAGACGACAAAGGAGACACTCTTGTCCCAACCTTGAGGCGAGCCGGACCTGTCGGCTGGGGCCGGGAGAGAGGCGCGTGTGCCCACGTGCGGAGTCCCGGCGGCCACTTGCCTGCTGGGGGCGTCGGAGGAGGAACCCCAGGCCAGATCCCCAGCTGGGAAGGAAGGAAGGAAGGACGGAGGCAGGCACCCCATTGTTAGGATTCTCCTTATCTCTGCCACAGGAACCTTTCCCGGCCTCACACGCCTGTGCCGAGTCCTGACTCGGCGTTTCTGGGACTCACATTCACCGCAGCAGAATGTCGTCCTCGGGGACACGCGTGTGTGTGTGTGTGTGTGTGTGTGTGTGTGTGTGACAGGGACCGTCACCGGCTCCTGTGCTGTCGCGGTGATGTGGGCCTTCATTGTGGGAGAGCGCCCGTCCTCAGCTAGAAACCCGGGCGGGCATTTCACCGGGGCAGGAAGTCAAACCCAGAGCCCGCAGCCCATTCCTGAAAAATCTGTGACCGGCAGGAAGTTGCCTGAGGGTTTAAAAAAATTATATATTTTATTGATTTCCGAGAAGAAGGGAGAAGGAAAGAGAGAGAGAATCATCAAGGATGAGAGACAATCCTGGATCGGCTGCCTCCTGCACGCCCCACACTGGGGATCGAGCCCCTAACCCGGGCCTGTGCCCTGACCGGGACTCGAACCCCGACCTCCTGGTTCATAGGTTGACGCTCAACCAGGCTGGCGGGGCTGAATTTACTTATTTTTAAAGACAAGATTCAGAAATAATGGTGAGGCTCTGGAAACAAAGACCTTCTTATTTTTTATTTTTATTTTTAAAAGAAGGAAAATAAATCACCTGAGATACTAGAAGGATAGCAAACATACATTTTAAAAAATTCTCTTCCCCCCACCACCCCGCTCCCCCTCTCCCCCTTTCAAAGGACAGCTTTGCTCCCTCCCTAACCCGGGTCGCCATTTATGATTAAAACGCACATTTAATTTTCCCCAGCGCGTGCCACTTGGGGCAGGGGCAGGTGAGCGCTGATGTCATGACGCGCCTTATGGGTGGAAGTCAAGGTCTCCTCATTAAAAAAAAAAAATACTTTTATTGATTTCACCGATGAAGGGAGAGGGAGAGAGAAACATGACATCCATGATGAGAGAGACTCACCGATCGGCTGCTTCCTGCACGCCCCACCCTGGGGACGGAGCCCACAACCCGGGCCTGTGCCCTGATCAGGGAATCGAACCCTGACCTCCTGGCGCCTCGGTCGACGCCAACCACTGAACACCACAGGCCCGGGCTTGCTCTCTCATTCGACGACAAATCTACAGCCGGTGGCTCATGACCGAAGTGGGCTGCCTCCGTTACAGCGGCAACACCCACGTGGCTGCCCCTGATGGAACCCTTCAGGAGAACTGACATCTGTTTTAAAATCGGGGAGCGCGGACTTCCTGCCCCCCCCCTCCTGTGGATGTGTGTGTTGAAAATAATCAGGAAGGAATAAAAAACAAACCATCTGGCCCCTGACAATGCACGGGCCAGGGAGTCCCCCCGGACACGCCCGCGCTTGGGGGGAAGCGAGCGATGAAGGCCGGGACGATCCGTTTCCATGTGGATGAAAGGGTCGGAGACGCCTGTTCCTCTCACCCCGAGGGGGCTGATGACAGACACGCCGGACGGGTGCTTGTTGCTGCGGAGAATGAAGGGGCCCAGCGTGTGTGTGTGTGTGTGTGTGTGTGTGTGCGCGCGCGTGTGTGCGTGGAGTTGGAGGGGAACCGTGGGGGGGCGGGGGGGGGCCGGGGGCTGAGCGAGACCCGCTTTTCTGCACCCTGGTTCCCGTGCGCACCGGTTGTTGGGAAGGAAGAGACCAGAAGGCTGTCCCTGGGCTGTTCTCTTGGCCCCAAACACTCAGAGGTCAAGAGACGAGGGCACAGGAATGGCTGAGGAAGGGAGAACGCTTTAACTCCAACGTTGTAGCCCGGCTGGCGCGGCTCCGTGGCTGAGCGTCCACCTAGGAACCAGGAGGTCCCGGTTCGATTCCCGGTCAGGGCGCGGGCCCGGGTGGCGGGCTCCATCCCCAGGGTGGGGGGCATGCAGGAGGCAGCCCATCCATGATGCTCTCTCATCACGGATGTCTCTCTCTCTCTCCCCCTCTCCCTTCCTCTCTGAAATCAATAAAAAGACGTATTTTTTTTTAAAGTTAAGTAAGAATAGCCCTTTTTCTAGTCTAGTGATGCAAATTTATTTTGTTTAATTTTTCCCATTACTATTTATCTCCTCTATGCCCTCTTCCACCTCCCTCCACCCCTCCCCCAACCATCGCCACTCTGTTGCCCATGTCCACGAGTTCTCTCTCTCTCTCTCTCTCTCTCTCTCTCTCTCTCTCTCTCTCTCTCTCTCTCTCTCTCCCTCCAGGTCCCCCTACCCTCCACCCCCCACCAAACCTGCCTGCCTGCTCTCCCTCGATGTTGTCTCTATTTTGCAGGGCAGGGCCGTTCATTCAACAAGAATAGCCTTTTGTAAATGTATCGCCCGCGATACAATGTATCTGACAAACCACGCTACGGAGAAGCGGCCACGTGCGTGCGAATGGCCTTGCGCGCAGGGCGGGTGTTTGGCGGGCGTTTGTTGAATGAATAAATACACACGCAGGGGCGGCCGGGAGGCCCTCAATGCCACCCGATTATAATGACAAACCTTCAGCTACACGAACGGTACGCCGAGAGCATTGTTGTCCTCCGGGGAAAACAAAATACGTTTCGCTGTAATAAGCCGCTCACGTTAAATGGGAAGGCGGTTGGCAAAACTATTGTGCAATTTCTGTGCTATTGGAGGCCTGGGTTCTGTGAACAGGACTGAAGGATGTGTGTGTGTGTGTGTGTTTTTAATTGAAATCTTAATAGCAGGAAGAGTCGTACGCATTTCATAGTTTTCTTTTCTCTCCGTGAACGAAATTCTGTGGTTCATTCTTATTCAAGAATAATGAACTACTGCACGTCAATACTAGGTTCAGTTCTCCGATCGATAGCCCGGATGATTTTTTTGGGAAAAAAAAAATCTAATTAGTCTCACGGAAGGGTCCCCTGGGGACGCAGAGGGGAGCCCCAAGTGGCCCAGGTATAGTCGGGGAGGGAGCCCTTTGGGGGGGTGGGGGGAGGGGCTTCCTCTGAGCTGGTGCGAGCGCGCGGGCCGATCGCGGGAACTGGAGGGGCTGCGGAGACAGCGCCACACGTTAACCCCGTTTCCTTTCCGCCTGGTGAACCGCACGTTTCACGTTGGGAGCTGGTTTCCTGTACGTGGGACGCTGGGGCCCGAATAGACAAGAATGATGACGGGGCGCCCTGGCCAGTGTGGCTCAGCGGATAGAGCGCCGGCCTGCGGACCGAAGGGCCCCGGGTTCGAGTCCGGTCAAGGGTGCGTCCCTCGGTTGCAGGCTCCTCCCCGGCCCGGGCCCTGGTCAGGGTGCGTGCAGGAGGCAACCCTTGGATGTGTTTCTCTCACGTCGATGTTTCTCTCGGACTCTCCCTCTCTCTCCCACGCTCCCTAAACACCCATGGGAAAATGTCCCCGGGGGAGGATTCACATAAATAAATAAATACAAAGATAGTGAAGCGACATGGGCTGCCGAGTTGTGTGGTGGTTCTGGGATGTCCCAGCAGCCTCCGCCCACCCCCTGCTTATCCGTGGGAGCCCCGTTGGTCCTGCCGTTCGGGGTCCTGCCCCTGGGTGCTGTGGGGTGACCCATGTCCAGCCGCCAAGCCAAGTCCTGTTGCAAGGCCGTGACGGGGAGCCCCTGCCCCCGGCCTCACATACCCAACTCAGGGCCCCACCTTGCTTGGCACCTTATTTTCATGAAGCCAACTTGAGTTGAGTTTTGCTCTGTTTTTTTTTTTTTTTAAAAAAAAACCACCCAATCTAAAAAATTATAGTTGATTTAAAAAATATATATATTTTTATTGATCTCAGAGAGGAAGGGAGAGAAACATCCATGATGAGAGAGAATCACGGACCGGCTGCCTCCTGCAGGCCCCACACTGGGGATGGAGCCTGCAAACCGGGCCTGTGCCCTGACGGGGGATCGAACCCTGACCTCCTGGTTCCTAGGTCAACGCTCACCCCCTGAGCCACGCGGGCCGGGCTGGATAGAGATTTGTTAACTAGAATAACCTAGTGAGCAACACCTCTCACCTCTTTAGTTCCGGGAGCTTGGAGGACTCTAGGAGGGTCCCACGCGCCCACGGCTCCTGAGTTGGGGCTAAGGGGTGCACTCTGTGGTGTCTCTGGGAGCTCAGGGAGGCCGGCGCTGTGGGTTCTCTTCCAGCACATTCTGCCCCTCATGCGTAGTAGATGCTAAAAAAAAAAAAAAATGCTGGCTGATGGGATGAATGAGTGATCCCGATCGGACGCTGCTCATAAAAACCCAAGTACCCTTCCCAAACGCGCTCCGTCCGGATCCTGTCAAGATGGTGTTTTCACACTGTTAGCCGCCCGTTAAAAGCAGGCAAGTCCCAGAAGATTTGGGGCTGCATCAAAGTCGCCCATTTCTCTCTCCGCGGGGCCCGGGAGGAGAAAGTCTTGCTGTGTCTGTGCAGGGCCGATCGCTACGGATTCTCTTCTGGGTCTCCCTGAAGTGACCGCCCCCCGCCCCCCTCCTTCCTCCCCCCTTAAACGTCCGATCGCTTCAATATATTGATTGGAAAACGGGCTACTTTATATCGCTTTTATCTCTTCGCTGCGCGTATTGTCTGAGCGGTTATATTTATGCGGAGGACCTATTTGTGAAAGTTTTGAGTAGCACTTATTCTTGGGTGGGGGTGGGAGAGAAATTTCTTAACCCCCCAGGAATCGATTCAAAAGAAACTCAACCCTAGCACCGTGGATAATTGAATAATAATACTGCGTACGGATCGATGTCTCGACCCTGGTTGGGGGTGGGGGTGGGGGGTAGGGAGGAGAGAAATCTTTATATTGCAAGTTAAAACTATTCTAAGCATGAAAATATTGCGGGGGGGGGGGACCTCAAAAGGGTATACATTCAGAACATCCACACAGATGATTTCTTTGGCACTTCCCTCCCTTACTAATACAGACACGTTTTCGTGAATAGAAACCGGGCAATTGTTACACGTTCGCGAGAACATCATGTCTCTCAAACTCAAGGAGAACAGCCCAATTTGGAGTTAGAAAGCATGTCTTTATGCTGAGATACTTCTCGTCATTTAAAAAAAAAAAAGAAATTCCTTGAGATAGAGTTAAAAGGACATTCTCACGCAAAGGAGAGTGATAGGATACTTAAAGCAGCAGAAGCCCAATGACGGCGTGACGTTCGCTCTGCCGGTGCGAGGGCCCAAGTCCTTTAGACACGCTGGCGTTTTTATCACGTCGACAGGAGCATGCAGTGGCTGCCTTCCAGAGATTGAAACACACACACACACACACACACACACACACACACACACACGATCCTATATAATAAAACCCTGATATGCAAATCGACCCAACAGAGGAATGACCGGTCGCTAGGACGTGCACTGACCACCGGAGAGGGGGCGGGCAGACGCTGAATGCAGGAGCTGCCCCAGCCCGCAGGCCCCAGGCCAGCAAAGGTGGGAGCCAGTGGCGGGGGGGGGTGGCCCATCACCCCATCGCCCTGCCTGTCACCCTGCAGATTGGCCCTAATTGCTAGCCAGGCCTAGGGACCCTGCCTATGCAAGAATTTTGTGCGTCGGGCCTGTAGTGAAGAAATAAAAGTAAGCAGCTGTTCCATCCTGTCCCAAGCAAACCAGAGAAAATGCTGCGCGGTGTCGTGTTTTAAATAGCGGGTCGCACACTGAGGTTCTGGGGGGTCCATGAATGCGCCTCGTGCTGCCCAGACTCGTGTCTGGGGAAACCTTAGCAGGGGGTCCCGGGGTGCGGCCGGCCGGGCGGGGTCCCCAGCTGGGTGGGGAGCAGATGGCGACCGGGGGTGAGCGCTGAGGGATGGGTCTCAGCTCACCGCCGACGGGGCCGGAAACGTCGGGGTGGCCTCTTTGAAGGAGTCCCAGGGGCAGAGGGGGCGGGCGGACCCCTCCCTCGACCCAGGTGGTGTTGCTGGGGCAAGGAGGCGGCTGTGAAATCCAATCCAAGCTGAAGGGAACCTCCGAGCCCTCTTAGATGTGATTGAAGGGCCACCTGAGGCTCGGGGAGATGCATGAGGCTCAACCTGCCTCCTCCAGGAGTGTTGCTTCTTACCCATCTGCACCCCCTCACGTCCCACCCTCCGCTCTGTTCTGGGTGCTGACCGGGAAGAGGGGAGGAGAAGTTACAATTCTTTTTTTTAAAAAAATATGTTTTTATTGATTTTTTAGAGAGGGAGGGAGAGACAGAGAGAGAGAGAGAGAAACATCCATGATGAGAGAGAATCACGGGTCGGCTGCCTCCTGCACGCCCCTTACTGGGGATCGAGCCCGCAACCCGGGAATGTGTCCTGATGGGGAATCGAACCCTGACCTCCCGGTTCCTAGGTCGACGCCCAACCCCTGAGCCCCGCCGGCCGGGCCATGCCACTTGCTTTTGACTTTGGGGAAGTGACTTCATCGCCGGTGACCCAGTGTCCTCTCTGCAGAGGGGCACGCGGGAGTGTCTCTTGTCAAGGTCGAAGGGCGTCACGCAAACGAAGCGCTCAGCGCGGTGCCTGACGCATTGCGTGACCCATGCGCCTTGGCCGCGTTCGCTTTTATTCATAAAAAGGAGGATTGGCGAAGGGCGCCTCGTCCTCAGTGATGCGGAGACCATGCCCGTGGGGTGTGGACAGCGTCATCCTCACCCATCTTGCCTTTCTCGTGGGTGCCAAGGGTAAGCCCATCCAGCCCCGGCTGGTGTGGCTCAGTGGATAGCGCGTCAGCCCTCGGACCGAAGGGTCCCGGGTTCGATTCCGGTCCAGGACACGGACCTCGGGTTGCAGGCTCAATCCCTGGCCCAGGGTCCTAATCCGGGCATGTGCAGGAGGCAACCCATCGATGTGTTTCTCTCACATGGATGCTTCTCTCTGCCTCTCCCTCTCTCTCCCACTCTCTCTAAAAATCGCTGGAAGCATATCCTCGGGGGAGGATTAAAAAGAAAAGAAATCCGTCTATATGATATTATGTCTGAGGAAGTGGGTCACCGTCAACCAGAGGCCCGAGCTGAATGAACCTGATGAGGACAATGTGCTCGCTGTGCAAGGCCAAGGTCGGGGCCAAGGTCAGGCATCTCCTTCCCCCCCCTCTCCCCGCCCTGCAGGCAGGCGAAGTGAAGTCTGAAAAGCAAACAGGTTTTCAGCTCAAATTCTATAGCGACACAACCTCCCAGTGGCATGAATTCCTGACGCTGGAAAACAATTTCATACAAGCCCACCTCCTCCTTGCTTCCTTTTTTTTTTTTTAAAATGGGAGCAGGGAGCCGATTATAATCGGTCTTCCCAGAACATTGCGCTGTAAAGACTTCCCGCGAATGTCCTCAGATGAGAACGCGCCTGTTTGAATAAAACCAGCAATCTGCAGGTAATTAAAGTCGTTTTTTGTGAGGTGCAATAAACCTCCATTGTCGGGTCTACGGAGCGTGAGGTTGCAATTGCGAAGATTCTCTGCTGTTTTGAAACATTTCAGAGGCCACAAGTCTGCAGGGGAAAAAAAAGACAAGGACAAGATAATGACTGGAACACAAAGCTGGCTGCTGCTCCCCTGTACGGCACGCACTGTGACCACGGAGCGTGGGGGAAGCTGAGCGGGGGTTAGAGCGTGAGAAGTGAATGCAGAATCTTTAAGAGAAAAAAAAAGAAGAAGAAAGAAATGAACCGCTTAAATGAAGCGGACTCTGTGCCGGGGGGAGAGCAGACCCCATAGCTGAGGAAGTAAAAAAAAAAAATCGCACAGGACAATACATTGTTGCAAAGAAAGGGAAAAAGAGTGACACTTCGGTGCAAACTAGGAAGAAAAGTGTGTGTCATGTGTCTGGAAGGCGAGGTTGCATTTAGGTGAGAACGCCTTGGTTTCTTGAGGGTGAGGGAGGGCGCGTGACCTTGGTGGGTGCAGTCACATGTCACACACTCCGGGCTCCAAGGCCTCGCCCGCCATGCCCAGGCTGCCCCTGACGAGGGCCCTGGGAGGGGCCGTGGGTGTCCACCCCGAAGGGCGGCCTGTCCCTGGCGGCGGCAACTCGGTGGGCATCGTGTGGGTTCAGAGAGGAAGGGAGAGGGGGAGAGAGAGAAACATCCATGATGAGAGGGAATCACGGATCGGCTGCCTCCCCCACGCTGGGGATGGAGCCTGCAACCTGGGGAATGGGGCCGTGACCTCCTGGTTCCTGGGCGGATGCTCAACCTCGGAGCCACACGGGCGGGCCGGGCCGCGCACTCTCCGAATCGCTCTGACGTTTCCATTCTTGCTCTGCCAAGCCTGACTTGTAAGTGCACCTTCAGGGGAAAAGACTATTATGTTACTAGAGGCTGGATGTGCGAAGATTCGTGCAAGAATGGGCCTTCCGTCCTCACTGGTGTGGCTCAGTGGATAGAGCATCGGCCTGCAGACTGAAGGGTCCCGGGTTCAATTCCGGTCAAGGGCTGGTACCTTGGTTGCGGGCACATCCCCAGTCGGAGGTGTGCAGGAGGCAGCTGATGGATGTTTCTCTCTCATCAATGTTTCTAACTCTCTCTCCCTGTCACCTCCTCTCTGTAAAAAAATCAATAAAAAAATTAAAAAAAAAAAAGAGTGGCCCTTCCTTCCCCTGGCTGCGGGCACCGCCTTTGCTCCGGGCCGGAGCCACCTTTTTGCCTTCCCACGCTGCCCAGAGACCCGGAGTGGCTGGGACAGTGCCTGCATGTGCAAATTAACCCACCGTCTTTGTTGGGTTAATTTGCATACTCACTCTTGATTGGCTGGTGGGTGTCGCGAAGGTACAGTCAATTTGCATCTTACTCTTTTTTTTAAATATATTTTACTGACTTTTTACAGAGAGGAAGGAAGAGGGATAGAGAGCCAGAAACATCGAAGAGAGAGAAACATCAATCAGCTGCCTCCTGCACGCCCCCCACTGGGGATGTGCCCGCAACCAAGGTACATGCCCTTGACCAGAATCGAACCCAGGACCCTTCAGTCCGCAGGTCGACGATCTATCCACTGAGCCAAACCAGTTTCGGCTGCATCTTACTCTTTTATTAGTGTAGATTTTGCGGTTGTGGGTAAACTATTGATTTGCTGACTTACTCCCTTTTCCCGCATGGGAAATTCCATCTGTATTGGTGGCATTTCAGGCGTCAGTTTTTCATAAATGGGGGGGGGGAGGGGCGGGGGGAGGGGAGACTGCGGCTGGGCCATGGGTTCGGTTCTGTAGTGAGGCTGCTACAGATGTTCTAGCACATCTCTTCCTGGGGACGAGCTTTAGCTGCCCCTCCCCCGTGGCATGGACACTCTGGTGTGGAATCGGCCAGGTGTGGGAAGCACCTTCCCGGCTTGTGCTAGTTTGCAAAATATTAGTTTTCCTACTGCCCGCCTCCCAGCTTAGTTCTACGATGCAAATCTCGGCTCCTTCTTGCTTTGCTATTATTATTATTATAATTATTATTATTATTATTTTTAAGTCCTCACCGAGGATATTTTTTCCATTGGTTTTTAGAGAGAGAGGAAGAGAGAGGAAAAGACAGAGAGACGTAGCGATGTGAGAGAAACCCATCGACGGATTGCCTCCTGCAACCGGGGTGTGTGCCCTTGACCGGAATCGAACCCAGGACCCTTTGGTCCGCAGGCCGGCGCTCTATCCACTGAGCCACACCGGCCGGGGCTTGCTTTGCTCCGAGAGCGCGCAAGGACCTGGGTCTCCCCGGGTGAGGACCCGCCCCCGACGCGCAGAACCCCTGAAGCACGCTGAGAATACTCAGTCCTCCTTCCACCGTGGGTGTGGGCCACCCCGGGGGGGTCCTTCTTGGAGCCGAACGGTAGCATGAACCCCTGTCACTGCCTAAGTTCCCATCCCCGGAGCCCGTACCGAGCGGGCGCTGTGGGCAGGGCCCTGGGGATAGAGGGAGGATGGAGCTCGGCCCGGCTTCAGGGAGCTCGGGGGCTGCGGGGAGACGGACCAGCCAGACGTGGCCACGTCAACACAACGTGGCCGCTGTTCTGGGAGCGGTCAGCCCAGGGGTTGGGGGAGCCCCTTGAAAAATGCCCTTGGCTCAGAGGGGAGGGGGGCGCATGGAGGAGGGGTGTCCAGAGGCGGTGAAGACCCAGGTGTGTTTCGATGGGCCCCGGTAGCAGAGGGCGACGCGCAGCAGGCCGAGAGGGCCGGGGGGTGGGGGGTGGGGGGTGGGACGTGGGGGGTGGGAAAAAGGGAGCAGCTTTGCGAGAAGCCCAATGGGAGCCCTGGCCCACGTGGCTCGGTTGATTGAGCATCGCCCCGTGGCCGAAAGGTCACAGTTCGATTCCCGGTCAGGGCACAGGCCCGGGGTGTGGGCTCGATCCCCAGTGCGGGGCGTGCAGGAGGCAGCCGATCCGTGATTCTCTCTCATCACGGATGTTTCTATCTCTCTCTCCCTCTCCCTTCCTCTCTGACATCAATAAAAATATTTTTTTCTTTTTATTATTTTTTTATTGTTTTAAGTATTACAAATAGTAGTACATATGTCTCCTTTTTTCCCCCCATTGATCTCCCCCCGACCTCCCCTCCCCCCAGTACATGCCTTCACCTGCCCGCCCTCCCCCCCGCCCCAGTGTCTTGTATCCATTGGTTGTGCTTATATGCATGCGTACAAGTCCTTCGGTTGGTCTCTGACAGCCCCCCTCACCCAACCTCCCCTGTCTTCCCGATGTAGTTTGACAGTCTGTTCAATGCTTCTTTGCCTCTGTCTCTTTTTCCCACCATTTCTTTCCTTTAAAAAGTTTTGCCTTTGCAGACTAGAAATAAACATATAATAACAAAACAAGACAAAACGAAAAAATGTTTGAGTCCCAATTTCAATGTCCAACAGTTCTGAGTCCCCGTTTCAATGTCTAACGGCTCCTTATGTGTACATGTCAGCAATGACATCTGGATGGTGGGCACATGGTGGCCATGCCAAAAAAAAAAAAAAAAGAGAGAGAAAGCAGAATAGAAAAGGAAGCGACGGGGTCCCCGGCCCCGCACCCGAGCAGGGAAACGGCAGAGCCCCCACTGGAGGCGCAGAACTGCTGACCCCGGTGGCGTCCTGAGAGGCACCGCGCAGGAAATGCAAGATTTATAAGTGGCGGGCTCTCTCGCCCTCCCCCTTCTTGGGGAAAAAAGGCCTTAATAATTCAAAGAACTTTCTAATGATTTTAAGAGTGCATAGGAAGCACTTGATGGGGCGGATCAATCGGGCTTTGTCGCGCGCCTGGCATCCTCCTCTCGCTGGAGATTCCGCAGATGTGCGCACACCAGGCGGGCACGCGGGCACGCGGGCGGGCGGGCGGGCGGGTGCGGGGACCGGAGGCGTCCTGTGCCATGTCCCCGTGCGTGTCCTTCCAGGAGAGAGACCTGTGTGCGCGCTATAGCGAGGCCTGCACGCTGACAGCAAGCTGCTCCCCAAACCTGCTCGGACCCCCGGTTCCCGTGATGCGTGTTGGCCGGCACCTGCTGGTGGTGAGCTCCCCAGATGTTCCCATCACCCCGGGGACCCGGGCCCCTCCGGCCGGTCCCGATGTGCGAGGCCTGGAAGAAGGAGGGTGTCAGCGTCCGGACAGCTTCGAGATGGGCACGGGGGGGTGGGGTGGGGGGGGCGGGCTCAGTGTGTGTGTGGCCTCAGTGGCGAGCACAGCCCCCGGGCGGGCCTAATCCACGGACAGGATGGAAGCGACTGAGCGCGGGAACGGCAGCGGCGCCCGGAGACGAGGAGCCATAGGGAGCCACTGCCAGAGGGCTTCGGGCCCCTTCAATGGGCGCAAATCATGCTGCTGCCCTGGCCGGTGTGGCTCAGTGGACAGAGCCTCGGCTTGGGGACTGCAGGGTCCCGGGTTCGATTCCTGGTCAGGGCACAGGCCCGGGTTGTGCTTGATCCCCAGTAGGAGGCCTGCAGGAGGCAGCCGGTCCATGATTCTCTGTCATCATTGATGTTTCTCTCCCTCTCCTTCTCCTTTCCTCTCTGAAACCAATAACAAAATATATTTTAAAGAAAGAAAGAGAAGGAAGGAAGAAAGGAGGGAAGCAAGGAGGGAGGGAAGGAGGGAAGGAGGGAAGGAGGGAAGGAGGGAGGGAAGGAAGGAGGGAGGGAAGGAGGGAAGGAGGGAAGGAGGGAAGGAGGGAGGGAAGGAAGGAGGGAAGGAAGGAAGGAGGGAAGGAGGGAGGGAAGGAAGGAAGGAGGGAAGGAGGGAGGGAAGGATGGAAGGAGGGAGGGAAGGATGGAAGAAAGGAGGGAAGGAGGGAGGGAAGAAAGGAAGGAGGGAGGGAAGGATGGAAGAAAGGAGGGAAGGAGGGAGGGAAGGAAGGAGGGAGGGAGGGAAGGAAGGAGGGAGGGAAGGATGGAAGAAAGGAGGGAAGGAGGGAGGGAAGGAAGGAAGGAGGGAGGGAAGGAAGGAAGAAAGGAGGGAAGGAGGGAGGGAAGGAAGGAAGGAGGGAGGGAAGGAAGGAAGAAAGGAGGGAAGGAGGGAGGGAAGGAAGGAAGGAGGGAGGGAAGGAAGGAGGGAGGGAAGGATGGAAGAAAGGAGGGAAGGAGGGAGGGAAGAAAGGAAGGAGGGAGGGAAGGATGGAAGAAAGGAGGGAAGGAGGGAGGGAAGGAAGGATGGAAGAAAGGAGGGAAGGAAGGAGGGAGGGAAGGATGGAAGAAAGGAGGGAAGGAAGGAGGGAGGGAAGGAGGGAGGGAAGGATGGAAGGAGGGAGGGAAGGAAGGAGGGAGGGAAGGATGGAAGAAAGGAGGGAAGGAGGGAGGGAAGGAAGGAGGGAGGGAGGGAGGGAAGGAAGGAAGGAGGGAGGGAAGGAAGGAGGGAGGGAAGGATGGAAGAAAGGAGGGAAGGAGGGAGGGAAGGAAGGAAGGAGGGAGGGAAGGAAGGAGGGAGGGAAGGATGGAAGAAAGGAGGGAAGGAAGGAGGGAGGGAAGGATGGAAGAAAGGAGGGAAGGAGGGAGGGAAGGAAGGAGGGAGGGAAGGATGGAAGGAAGGAGGGAAGGAGGGAGGGAAGGAAGGAAGGAGGGAGGGAAGGAAGGAGGGAGGGAAGGATGGAAGAAAGGAGGGAAGGAAGGAGGGAGGGAAGGATGGAAGAAAGGAGGGAAGGAGGGAGGGAAGGAAGGAGGGAGGGAAGGATGGAAGAAAGGAGGGAAGGAGGGAGGGAAGGAAGGAAGGAGGGAGGGAAGGAAGGAAGCGCCGGGAAGTCACTTCAGCTGTGGCCGCCCCGGGCCGCCCTGGGCTCACTGAGGAGAAATGCCACATTGAAGGAGCCACGCGCACCCAGGCACCCTGAGCCCTGTCACCCGGCGAGTGTGAAAGTTAAAGCTACTCCGGCCCGGCCGTCAGGGCTGAGGGGCAGCCAACGCGGTCGCCTCCTTCACTCGCAAACATGCCATCGGCACGTAGTTACCGGGACGGCCGTAAAGGGAGCAGGCAGCGCACACTGAGCCACACGGATTCCTGCGGGGACCCGGGGGGGGGGGGGGAGTAGTTCCCAGCATCCTTGCTCTCCAGTGTGTAAAGAGTCTCTCTCTCTCTCTCCAGTCTTTGCAACATCCCGCTCCCTTCATTTTTGTTTTCACTTCTGCTCCAGCGTCTGACCTTGCCGCAGCTGAGGCTGCAGCCGCTCCTTATCTCTTGGCGAGAGCCCCGTAAACGCCTGCCGCGCCCCCATCCTCGGGGCTGGCCCCCGGCTGACCTCAGACCGCACTTCAAGGGGACCCGCAGGTCGCGGGAGGGGGTGGGCGGGCGGGCGAGCCCTCCCTCGTGTGGGCACCCCTCCAGCTCTTTCCCCAGCACACGCTTCTCCTCGGCGTTGGACATCCGTGACCCCGTGCGGCCAGTAGCCCCCGGGCCCGGGGAGCCAGGCAGGGGGGCAGCCATAGGCTGAGTAATGAAGGGTGTAGATGGAGAGTGAAAGGAAAAAGGACTCCTTTTCTTAAAAAAAAAAAAAAAAAGGATCCATTAAAAAATATATATATTTATTGATGTCAGAGAGGAAGAGCGAGGGATAGAGAGAGAGAAACATCCATGAGGAGAGAGAGTCACGGACCTGCTGCCTCCTGCACGCCCCCCACTGGGGATCGAGCCCACAACCCGGGCCTGTGCCCTGACCGGGGATCGAACCCTGACCTCCTGGTTCCTAGGTCGACACTCAGCCATTAAAAACATTTTAGAATTTTTATTCAAAGCTTGTATTAGCCCAGCTGGTGTGGCTCCGTGGTTGAGCGTCCCGCGTGTCAGGGAGAGTGGGAGGTGGCGGGCCGGCTTCCCAGATGCAAGTATCGCGGCTTCAGAGGAATGTGTGCTTGTCCTTGGTCCCCAAGGACGTGGGCCCAAACCACCGTGCCCGCCGTCTGTTCTCTCCCCTCAGCACGCGAGGCGCGCCCGCGGAAGAAGTCACCGGGGCCCCCAGCCGGTGTGGTTCAGCAGTTAGCGCGCCGGCCTGCAGACGGAAGAGTCCCGGGTTCGATCCCGGTCCAGGGCACGTGCCCGGGGGGCGGGCTTCCTCCCCGGCCCTTGTCGGGGTGCGTGCGGGAGGCACCCCCTCGGCGCGTCTCTCTCACATCGATGTTTCTCTCTCTCTCTGTCTCTCTCCCAACCTTCCAGCTCTCCCTCCAAGTCAGTGGGGAAAAAAATACAAAAGTAGTCACTTGGTTTTTCTTAAAGAAAAAAAAAAATTTCTTTATGGATCTCAGAGAGGAAGGGAGAGGGGGAGAGAGAGAGAGAGTCATGGATTGGCCGCCTCCTGCACGCCAAATCCTTGCAGATCTCAAAGGCACGGGCTCAGGTTAGACCACGGGACATGCATTTCCCGCTTCCCTCCTCAACGAGGAGTTACGGTCCCCCGGGTCCGATGCCGGGGAGCTGAGAACAATGCATTAAAAAAAAATGTTTTTATTGATTTTAGAAAGGAAGGGAGAGGGGGAGAGAGAGAGAGAGAAACATCCACGAGGAGAGAGAATCACGGGTCGGCTGCCTCCTGCACGCCCCCCTCCTGGGCATGTAGCCCCAAACCCAGGCCTGTGCCCTGACGGGGAATCGAACCCTGACCTCCTGGTTTACAGGTCGACGCTCCACCACGGAGCCACGCCGGCCGGACTCAACCCTTTTTCGAAATAGTTCAGTGGGTCAACCGTGCCTGTTCACGTCGCCTCCGCATATGAACGCCCTCTTTTTTTTTGAAAAATTAAAAAAAATAAAAGAGTCGAGTTGATTTGCCAATATCCGTTTGCTTCGCATCCCACAGCACGACGGACTTCCCCACGTAAACTAACATGGGAGGTTTCGATATTAACCAGGCGGTAAACTGACAGCATCTGCCGGGGCTGCCCTGGGCCTGTCCCATTATCGCACCGTAGCAGGTTTAAAAATACGTACACGTGCGTGTGTGTACGCGTGTGTGTGCGCGCGTGTGCACGTATGTTTGAGCACCCACCGAGCCTAAACCGTCTCACAGAACATGGCCAGGGCTGCACTTTGGAGATCCGTTCCCTTTAGAAGTTGTAACGTATTCGTCAGGGCCGGGGGGCGGGGGACGGGTGTGTGTGTGTGTGTGTGTGTGTGTGCAAAAAAAAAAATAAAATTGCATTGATGGATGTTCCCTCCGCTCCGTCAGGAAGCGACGGACGTGCAGCTCCTCAGAGGTCTTCGCAGGGGCCCCACGGACGTGCCCCGGGCTGGGCGCCCCCGCAGCACACACGCCGGTCCGGCGGGGTCCTTCCCCTCTGCCGTGTCACATTTCAGGTACCACGTGGGTTTCCTGTTCACGACGAAAAGGAAGACACACCGTCGGTTCTGCGCGCATCGTGACCAAAACGCGGCTGCCAGCGAAATTAAAAAACAAACAAAAACAATAATAATAAAAACACCGAGCACAGGAGTTTGACGTTGCCGCCGCCGGCTCTTTGGGAGCCATTGGCGGGCGCGCTCTCCCTCCGGCGCGCTTAGAAAAAAATCCGTGTCCCCGACAGGGCTCCCTCTGCCTCCCACCTGCCTGGACAGGATGACGGAAGGGCCCCCGAGCACAGGCCACGGGAAGTAATAGAGACAGAGGAGCGACCGACTCTGTCGTCTCGGAACACCGAGACAAATACATAAAAGGGGCCCGGACGCCCCGGGACGGGCGGAGGCTGCCGCGGCCCCGAGACCAAGAGCCCTGGCTGATCAGGGACTCGTCCGTTTGTCTCTTCCAGACGCCTCATTGTGTGTGTGTGTGTGTGTGTGTGTGTGTGGAGTGGGTGTGTGTGTGTGTCAGTGTGTGTGTGTGTGAGGAGTGTGTGTGTGTGTGTGTGTGAGGAGTGTGTGTGTGTGTGTGGAGAGTGTGTGTGTGTGTGTGTGTGTGTGTGGAGAGAGTGTGTGTGTGTGTGTGAGTGTGTGTGTGTGTGTGGAGTGGGTGGAGTGGGTGTGTGTGTGAGGAGTGGGTGGAGTGTGTGTGTGTGTGTGTGGGTGTGTGGAGAGAGTGTGTGTGTGTGTGTGAGTGTGTGTGTGTGTGTGTGTGTGGAGTGGGTGGAGTGGGTGTGTGTGTGAGGAGTGGGTGGAGTGTGTGTGTGTGTGAGGAGTGGGTGGAGTGGGTGTGTGTGTGAGGAGTGTGTGTGTGTGTGAGGAGTGGGTGGAGTGGGTGTGTGTGTGAGGAGTGGGTGGAGTGTGTGTGTGTGGAGTGTGTGTGTGTGAGGAGTGGGTGGAGTGGGTGTGTGTGTGAGGAGTGGGTGGAGTGTGTGTGTGTGTGAGGAGTGGGTGGAGTGGGTGTGTGTGTGAGGAGTGGGTGGAGTGTGTGTGTGTGTGAGGAGTGGGTGGAGTGGGTGTGTGTGTGAGGAGTGGGTGGAGTGTGTGTGTGTGGAGTGTGTGTGTGTGTGTGTGAGGAGTGGGTGGAGTGTGTGTGTGTGGAGTGTGTGTGTGTGAGGAGTGGGTGGGGTGGGTGGGTGTGTGAGGAGTGTGTGTGTGTGTGAGGAGTGGGTGGAGTGGGTGTGTGTGTGAGGAGTGGGTGGAGTGTGTGTGTGTGGAGTGTGTGTGTGTGAGGAGTGGGTGGAGTGGGTGTGTGTGTGAGGAGTGGGTGGAGTGTGTGTGTGTGTGAGGAGTGGGTGGAGTGGGTGTGTGTGTGAGGAGTGGGTGGAGTGTGTGTGTGTGTGAGGAGTGGGTGGAGTGGGTGTGTGTGTGAGGAGTGGGTGGAGTGTGTGTGTGTGGAGTGTGTGTGTGTGTGTGTGAGGAGTGGGTGGAGTGTGTGTGTGTGGAGTGTGTGTGTGTGTGTGTGAGGAGTGGGTGGAGTGTGTGTGTGTGGAGTGTGTGTGTGTGTGAGGAGTGGGTGGAGTGGGTGTGTGTGTGAGGAGTGGGTGGAGTGTGTGTGTGTGTGAGGAGTGGGTGGAGTGGGTGTGTGTGTGTGGAGTGGGTGGAGTGGGTGTGTGTGAGGAGTGGGTGGAGTGTGTGTGTGTGGAGTGTGTGTGTGTGTGTGAGGAGTGGGTGGAGTGTGTGTGTGTGAGGAGTGGGTGGGGTGGGTGGGTGGGTGGAAAAACAAAATTCCAGAAGGGCCTGGTGCTGTGGAAGACCCCAGCAGTCCCGCCTCCCTCGGATAACATCTGCCTTTAGGGTGAGGCCAGAGATCCCGGAACGAAAGTGCTAGCTGCTTCATCGGGATCCTTCGGCCGGAGAGGTTTAAAAATAAAAAGTTATTGATTTTAGAGGGAGGGAGGGAGGGAGGGAACGAGAGGGAGCGAGAAGCATCCACGACTCTCCGGATGGGACCCTGTCCTCCCCGTCTCCCTCTTCCTCCTCCTCGTCCTTCCTGCAAAGATTTATTCCCTCATTGGTTTCCTCTGCCCGTGATGGATCACCCCAGGCCTTGACTCCGAGTGCCTGCAGGCCCGGCTGGGCACGGAGCCCTCGGAGCACGTCCTGCTTGGGGGGGGAGGGCGGGGGCGGGGGGAGGGGGTCGTTCCCAACCACAGAGCCCCCGACCCCCACAAAGGTACCGGAGACGCCCCTCGGGGGTGGGGAGGAGAGGCTCACCACAACTGGAGCCAGGCGACGGATCGTGTTCTGATGGTCCGCTGTGAGTGGACGGGCCAGAGACCACGGAGCCGGAGCGTTTGCCCGAGGCCTGAGGGGTCGCCGTGAGAGCAGAACGTGGACACGGGGACCCGGAGCTCTCCGAGGAAGGCCGAGGCGCCGGACGCTAACGGCCTCCGGGGTCCACGGGGACCCTCAGACCTCAGCCCGTCTGTCTCTCTGATCGGGGACCCAGTTTTAGAAGCACATTGAGCCATGGGGGGAGGGGGGGGCGGGGCGGGGGGGGGAGGGGGTTTTTGTGATAACGTTCAGCGCCCACACCGGGGAAAACCGCCGGCTCCTAATTGGAAGTGGTAGCGGAGCCGCCTTGGAAATTCTGCGCAGAGTTAACGAGGGCGTCAGGGCGCAGCGGTGCGCGGGGGAAGTCCCGCCAACACGGCATGAAGAGGTTCCCAGCGCGCATGGAAATGGCCACGAGGCGATCCCCGCGGGGACCCCAGACGGACCTTCCACCCCAACCCCCCTGAGCAGAGTTCCTACCATTGGCCACCGACTTTCAGGGGTACTGTGATCTTTTTTTATTTAATATATTTTCACCGATGTCAGAGAGAGAGGGAGAGGGGGAGAGAGAAACATCCATGATGACGGAGCATCTTGGATCGGCTGCCTCCTGCACGCCCCACCCTGGGCATGGAGCCCGCAACCCGGGCATGGGCCCTGACCGGGAATCGAACCCTGACCTCCTGGTTCACAGGCTGGTGCTCAGCCCCTGAGCCGCGCCGGCCGGGCTGGGCTGCTGTGATCCTAAACCGGCTGTGTGTTGTCTGCACAAACAGGCCGCCTTCTTTCCTCCGTCCTTCTATCCATCCTGCCCTTTCGTCAGAGGAAAACCTCTGTGTCTGTCTGTCTGTCCATCCTTCGCAGTTTCCGTAAACTCTTCCACTTTGAAGCAGACGCGCCCGAGAGCACGCTCCACCCCCCACCGCCCCTCCCTGAGGCCTGTCGGTCCCTCCGAGCCGGAGGAGGGAGGACAGCAAGGGGACCTTGACCTCGGGAAGTGTTTCGTGGGGGGTTCCCACCTCCAGAAAAGGCATCGCTTTGTTCCCCAGACACCCCTCCCCCCCGCCAGCTCCACGTGTCCGCCATGAAGGAAGGAGGGGGGACGTCTACCGCTTCGGGGGGCTCTGCTTCCTGGGGGACACAGAACACAGAAGGCAGCTTGTCACTATGAGTCAAAAGCTTCCCCGAGGTCGCGTGGACACGGCCGTCCTTCCTCGCCGCGTGCGTGCAGGTGCGGCGCGGTCCCGGGGCGGACTCCGGGCGCCTCTGCGGGGTGCAGGCCCCCTCCCCCCCCCCGCCCTCCCACCCCGACAGCTGGGCAAAGGTGAGCAGCCCGTCCCAGCATCTGGGCACCACCCCAGGCTCAGGCCGGGGAGGCCGCATGGCGCTCAGGTCTCCTCGTTCAGAGTAGATGAGGCCCCCCTCCCCCCTCCCCCATGTGGAAGAGTCAGAACACGAATCTGTCGTCAATACACGAGGGACCCGCCTGTCAGGGCCTGGTCAGCACGAGGTGGTCCCCCAAGTCCGGCCTCAAGCCCGCTATTCTGTTGGTAAGAGATGCCGAGATTGAAACTGCAAAGGGCATGATGAACTTGAATGAAAAAGGCCGGGTTTTTTTTTAATAAGTTCTGGGTCAAGATGTATCAGCCCACTATTGTCCGCAAGGCACGACCATACCGCCCGCCCTTTTCATAACCGCGGCCCAGCCTCCTCGCCGGCGACGGCCACCTGAGGCTGCCTGGCCCGCAGCGTGTCTCCCGCCGTCCCGCCCAAGCCAAGAATTCCGCGGCCTAGGAGACACTGTATTTATTTATTTTTTTAAATATAGATACTGATGGATCGTTTTTTTTTTAAAAAAAATATGTTTTTATTGGTTTCAAAGAGAGGAAGGGAGAGAGAGAGAGGGACATCCATGATGAGAGCGAATCACGGACCGGCTGCCTCCTGCACGCCCCCTGCTGGGGATGGAGCCCGCCACCCGGGCCTGTGCCCTTGACCGGGAATCGAACCGTGACCTCCTGGTTCCTAGGTCGACGCTCAGACCACGGAGCCACGCCGGCCGGGCTGTTTCCTGGGACCTTTTCGTGGGGTGAGAGGACACAGCCACTGCCCTCACTGCAGGCCGCGCCCCCCGGGGAACGCGCTCTGTCCGGCGTGGTGTCTGCGTGTCCTGCCGTGCGGCCCCCCTCGGACACGTCCCGCGGCGGGCAGGGGCGGAGTCAGGGCTACGAGACGGTGCTGACCACACCGTCTCCCCGGGGAACAAAGCCGCTTTGGGTCCCCGCTCCATCCCGAACCCCACGGGAGGGAAGGGCTGCTTTCCCGGGAACCCCGAGGCTGCCCGGCGCGTCCTGCGTGTCCGTGGGGTACCCGTGCCCCCCCCCTCACCATCGCCTCTGCTTTCCGGGCGGTCGTGTCCGTTTCGTGTGGACGCCCTGTTGGACGCCCGCGTCCCCCGGGGAAACCAGGCGGCAACGAGGCAGCGTCCGGACAGACAGACAGACAGACAGACAGGCACCCACGGCGGCCAGTCTCCTCCCCAGCCCACCGGCCCCGGGATCACACGGCCTCCCCTCCTTCCCAGCCTGTCGCTCGGTCCCTCTGCGTCTCCTCCTGGTTACCTGGCTCCCTCGTTTCTATAGCGACTAATAGCAGCGCTGCCCTGGGGACTCTAATGGAGCCTGCCTCTCTCGTCCTCGTTTAGAGAAAGGAGAAAATTGAGTCCTTTAAAACTTAGCGCGTCCCTGCTTTTTAATTGCTCTCCTTCCGATGGACAAACCCCCCCTTCCCGGGACCCGGCATTAGGCGGCCGGACAGGGGCCCGGACGGGGGGCGGCAGGTGAGGGCAGGAGAGGCCGCGGCCGACGGAGTTCTCCTCACCTGGATTCTGGAAGGCGGTCAAGGGTCTCCGTTCCCCGAAGGGAGTGGCAGGGAATGAAACCCTCACGGAATTGCACAAATCTCTCTCTTTTTTTTAAAACATGTTTTTATTGATTTATTTTATATATTTTTTTCAATTGATTTCAGAGAGGAAGGGCAAGAGAGAGAAACATCCGTGATGAGAGAGAATCGTGGATTGGCTGCCTCCTGCACGCCCCCTGCTGGGGATCGAGCCCGCCACCCGGGCCTGTGCCCTTGGCCGGATTCGAACCCGGGACCCTATAGTCCACAGGCCGACGCTCTATCCACTGAGCCACACCAGCCAGGGCATTTACTGATTTTTTTGTGTGTGGTTGTTGTTTTATTTATCTTTCATTTGTTTTATTGTTCACCATTGGTTTTTTTGTTGTTGTTGTCTGGTTTTATACAGCTTGTTTTACTTACTTATTTTTAAATCCTTACCTGAGGATATTTTTCTTTTTTCACTGTGTTCCCCCATTCGATCTTGGCTGCCAACGAGGATATTTTCCCATTCGTTTGTAGGGAGAGTGGGAGAGAGATGGAAAGACAAAGAGAAAGATCAAATGTGAGAGGGACACACTGGTTGCCTCCTGGACGCTCCCTGACCAGGGCCTCGAGCCAGGTGGGAGCCTGCAACCAAGGTACGTGCCCTTGACCAGAATCGAACCCGGGACCCTTTAGTCCACAGGCCGACGCTCTATCCACTGAGCCACACCAGCTAGGGTTGATTTTTTTTTGAGAGAGAGAGGAAGAGAGAGGGAGAGAGAGAAAAACATGGATGAGACACAATCCTGGATCGGCTGCCTCCTGCACGCCCCACCCTGGGGATGAAGCCTGCAACCCAGGCCTGTGCCCTGACCGGGAATCGAACCACGACCTCCTGGTTCCTAGGTGGACGCTCAGCCCGGAGCCGCGCCGGCCGGGCTGTAATGGTCACATTAGAGACATCACGTTTCCATTTTTAAAAAGGCGGCGGCGCTCGATGCATCAGGAGAGAAGTGATCTCTTCCTGGCTCGAGGCGGAGCGCCCTTCAGCAAATGGCGGGGGGTGGGAGAGGAGCATGTTGGGGTCCCCGCCTCCATCCCCACAGGGGCGTCCACAGCTCTCCGGGGAGCTCCCTGCAGAAGGTGGTCCCAAAGGAAGGAGGCTGAGAAGTGGGGAGGAGACGGGGCCCCTGGTCCCCACCCCCCAGGCACCCCCAGGTTCTCCAACCCCGTCTTCATGCCGGAGAATCAACGCACAGCACACCCAACCTCGGCGGGAAGACGGTGTGGGAAGGAGGAGGGTGACGGATGGAGGCGTTCGGTTGTGTTTTGTGCCGAGAAGAAACGCACCCACGGGTGCGTCTCGGAAACGGGGACCCTCCGTGAAGACAGGGGGGAAACGTCAGGGCCGCTGAGCCTGGCGGGCGCTCCGAGGACGCGTTGGGAGCGCGATGCGAGCCCCCCACCCCGGAGCGGCTGATGAATATTGACAGCTCGGCTCTCCGGGGACCAGATTTGGGGGTGTGAGGACCACCCCCTTTCCAGGAAAGGTCTAAAATAGCCCGCTCCTCCGCCAGGCCCGCCATTAATATTTATTGCATAAAATATGAGCGCGCCGTTCACGTTAAACAACTGACAGGCGTCGAAGCCTTCTCCCTCCGGAGGCGTGGAGAGGAGGGGGAGGAAGGCCATGGCGGGGGGGAGGGAAGGCCACGGGGGGGGGGAGGGAAGGCCACGCCAGGCTGAAGTCGCGGTGGGTTGAAGATGCCGAGAGAGCCAGCGAGCAGTGACCCTTTATAAAAAAAGACAAGTGACGCCCTGGCTGGTGTGGCTCAGTGGATAGAGCGTCGGCCTGCGGACCGAAGGGTCCCGGGTTCGATTCCAGCCAACCTCACTTTCTTCAAGCGTCTCCTCATTCCGTGGGCGAGGAGAAAGCACCCGCAAAATCCACTCGGGAGCGGCCGTGCGTGCGCGGGGGCGCGTCAAAGTCCCGCTTAGCGCTGTTGAGGGAAGGCACCTCCCTTCACGTCACGGGGAAACCATCATGATGGCGAGCATGGCAGCGCTTGGGCTCAGAGCCCTGGGTGGAAGGTTCCGGCATGCTAACTGGCTGGTAGGTTCTGGGATGCTAACTGGCTGGAAGGTTCCGGGATGCTAACTGGCTGGAAGGTTCCGGGATGCTAACTGGCTGGAAGGTTCCGGGATGCTCACGAGCCGCCGGAGTGCCTGTCAGCCTCCCCGGGGTTAAGCCGCCCCTCCTTTGATCACGGAGAGCCGCGTCTGACAGACGGACGCCGCCGTGGGTGGTCCCATTACTGGGGAGCTGTGACCTCTCACCTCTGGGTTCCCCAAGGCAGCCGCTGGCCTGCCAGGTTGTGGCGATGCTCTCACGGACGCCGTCCCGTTCCAACCCGGCGTCGCCCCGGATACACGCCCCGCTAGGCACGTGTCCTGTTCCCACCGTGTCTGTCTTCCCACAGGAAGCGCGGTGCTTCTTGTCAAACCCCGCCGCCGGGGCCCTCGCTGGGGTGGCTCAGCGGCTAGCGTGTGGGCCTGCGGACTGAGGGGTCCCGGGATCCCACTCCGGTCAAGGGCACAGGCACCCCGGCGGCAGGCTCGATCCCCGGCCCCGGATGGGGTGCATGTGGGAGGCAACCGATGGAGGTGTCTCTCTCTGTCTCTCCCCCTCCCTCCCTTCCAGTCTCCCTTAAAACCAACGGGGGGACACCCTCGGGCGAGGATTAACAACATTTCACTGGGGTCCCCAGAGTCTGTTCTGTCTTCTCACCGTGGACTCGGCCCCGCGCTCAGAATAAGCTTCAGGCACGAAGGCTCCACCGCTACCTTCGGCTGAGAAGGCGCCAAGGTGCCCGACAGGTTGTTGGGGGTCCGAGGACGCTCAGGTGTCGCTGACCTCAGCTGTCTGCAGCCTGCATGCTGAGTTTGGGAGGCTTCTGGATCTCATCAGGGAGGGACAATCATCCAATCACCCGCCACACGGCGGCAGGGGGGCGGGGCCGTGTCTCCTGTTCAAAGGGAAAACTTTCAACGTGTTATAACCGACCCGATTAAAAAATATATCTATTGATCTCAGAGAGGAAAGGAGAGGAAGAGAGAGAGAGACATCCACGATGAGGGAGAATCACCGATCGGCGGCCTCCTGCACGCCCCGCACTGGGGAGCCAGCTCACCACCCGGGCCTGTGCCCTGACCCCGTGGGAATCGAACCCTGACCTCCCGGTTCCTAGGTCGATGCTCCGCCCCGGAGCCACGCCGGCCGGGCCTGATGGGATTTAAGAACCGCCCTCGTTCAGGTATTGGATCAGAAATCATCGTTCTTCTCTCCCATCCTAGAGGACCTGAAGGAACTCGCGCCCCATTCGCTGCCTGTTCCTTGGGGGTGGGGCCTCCCCGACCTCCCCGGTGATGGATCACCGTCGAGTCTCAGGGAATGTTCATCAGGAAGGCTCCTGGGAGACAAGGCAGGGTAAATGTGAAAACTCTAATTCCTTTTCTCTTTAATTGCATATTTATTGATCTCTTCCGCCCCACCCCCACCCCCACGTGCTTTCTAAAGCCAAGAATTGGCTGTATCCGTGACCTCTGCACGCTCATGTAATCCTCGTCGGGACGCCGATGCGGTACGAGAAGAAAAGTCCTGTTGGGGTACAAGAGTTCTCCCTAGCACCCGATGCACCCCACGTTCCACCACCGAGAAGAAGTACCAACAGGGCCGGGCCATTGTGGCTCAGGGGTGGAGCATCGACTGAGGAACCAGGAGGTCACGGTTCGATTCCCCATCAGGGCACATGCCCAGTAGGGGGCGGTGTGCAGGAGGCAGCTGGTCTATGATTCTTTCTCATTCTTAATGTTTCTCTCCCTTGCTCCCTGTTCCTTCCTCTCTGAAATCAATAAATACAGATGCGCATATGTGTATACGTACACACTCAGCAGCGCGTCGATCGCGGTGTTTGCGAAAGCGATCGCGAAACCAGAAAGAGAGCAGCCCGGAGAGAGAAAACGCACGCGCCCGAACCAGACCTGCCTCTGCTTCCGGATGATTCTATTAAAGATGGACTACCTGGGGACGTGGCCGTGAAATACAGATCTCCACTTCTGATCAGAAACGCGATCTGAGGTGGAGAGTGATGGGAGGACGGGGTACCCTTGGGGGAACGGCGCTGGCGATGTGAGAAAGATTCATAGAGTCTGTCTCTCGCCAAAGGCGACGTCGGGTGGGAGATTTACGCCTCCAGGGGCCGGGACCGGGGCACCCGCCATCCGTTTGCCTGGGGCTGACGCTCTCATCATTCCTACGGCGGGCCCGCGCGCTTCCCGCTGACCTCCCCTCTCCTCGCCGCCCATCCCTCACGACTGGACGGATGGACCGATGGGGGCGCTGATGTATGGCCCTGAGCCCAGGTGGGTCCGGGGCCCCGGGAGAGGAGCCAGCCCCAGGCTCCACAGTGATTCATTCTAATTACGTCCGTCCGCGTCGGGCTAATGGAGAAGCCAGGGCGTCTGGGATCCGGGGCGGGGGCGGGGCGGGGGGGGGGGGGAAACGGCTCTTCGGTCTGCCTCTCCCTGCTCCCCAGACGCTGACCCCCCTGAACTGTGGGCACCCGAGAGTCATAATCAATAGCTTGGAAAGCAAGGAGGTCAGCATGGTCAGGATGCGCATCTTCCGCCTCCACGTGGCGTGGAGAGGAGACAGGTGTGTGAGCCATGGAGGTGAGCCTGACCTTCGTGGACGGGCTGATGGAAGGGCCTGGGCGGAGGAGGAGGGAGAAGGAAACGCGCAGGAAAGATGGGGCTGGAGCGAGGACCTCAGCAACACCCCGGTGGGTACCCGGGGGGCACGCCCACGTGCTGTTGTGCTGTTACCCCTGAAACGTAGGAAAATCCATCCCGGATGCGGGAATGGCACGCGAGGAGACATTTAATGCTAGGACGCCGCACGCAGCTTCCCACAGCCCCTGCACGGTTCAGGTAATTCCGTCGATTCGCGCACATTTCTCAAATTCTGAATTCACCTGAATTATTATAATTATAATTAAAATATAGTTTACTGATTTTTCACAGAGAGGGAGAGAGAGTTAGAAACATCGATGAGAGAGAAACATCCATCAGCTGCCTCCTGCACACCCCCTACTGGGGATGTGCCCGCCACCAAGGGACATGCCCTTGACCGGAATCGAACCCGGGACCCTTGAGTCCGCAGGCCGACGCTCTATCCACGGAGCCACACCGGTTAGGGCCGAAATTATTATTTTAAACACACACACACACACACACACACACACACATATATATATTATTTTAGAGAGGAAGGGATAGGGAAGGGGAGAGAGAGAGAGAGAGAGAGAGAGAGAAAAACATCAACGATGAGAGAGAATATCCTGGATCGGCTGCCTCCTGCACGCCCCACACTGGGGGATCGAGCCCACAACCCGGGCGTGCGCCCTGACCGGGAATCGAACCCTGACCTCCTGGCTCCTAGGTCAATGCTCCACCACAGGCCACGCCGGCCGCGCTGTTCATGTTCATTTTCAGAAGCAGGTCCGTCTCTGGCCGTACGTGTGGCCACGCCTGTTCTTGCTCCGGGACCCGGCTGCTCTGTGGACCGTGGCTCTGTAGTGGTGTGAGTCCTCCCCGTTGTCTGCTTAAGCCCAGGTGTTAGGACCTCAGGGGTGCCTGACATCTCAGAATGGCTCTCCCTGACCCTCTTGACCTCTTTCTAGAAGCATCCGTGGCCCACCGGGGCACGACGCAGGCTCAGAAGACTGTGTCCTCCTCGGGCCTCAGCGAGAGAAAGGATGGCGCGGTTGTGAGGTCGTCAGGAGAGCGCTTCAAGCCCCTCGCCCACTCTCAGAAAACTCCGGACAGCGTTTTTATTTTTTTTAAATATATTTTTATTGATGTCAGAGAGGAAGGGAGAGGGGGAGAGAGAGAGAAAGCATCCATGATGAGAGAGAATCACTGAGTGGCTGCCTCCTGCATGACCCCACTGGGGATCGAGCCCGCAACCTGGGCATGTGCCCTTGACCGGGATCGAACCCGGGACCTCTCAGTCCGCAGGCCGGCGCTCTACCCACTGAGCCGCACCGGCCGGGGCTGGACGGCGCATTTACCACGGGGAATCGTGCTGTGGTTCTTCTCAGGCTGCAGCTGACGTGCGACCGTCAAACCTCAGCTCCTCTGCGTCCACCCACCCGGGGGGTCGAAACCGCCCCTCGGCCTGGAGACAAGCCCTGGTCTCACCCCCAAGGCCACGCCTCCACGCCACGGTTTCTAAACGAATTCTAACCGCCTGTCTCCACTAGGCTGCGAGCCACCGGTTCAGAGGGACGCAGGCCGACGGCATCCCTGCGGGATTCCCTTTCAACGGAGGGAGCCCCGGCCTCCGCATGGCCGGTTCTAGTTAGAATCCTGAGATGAACAGTGCTCATCCCTGGTCTTGAAAAAACAATTTCTGGCCCGCGTGGCTCGGTGGTGGAGCGGCGACCTACGAACCAGGAGGTCAGGGTTCGATTCCCGGTCAGGGCACACGCCCGGGTTGTGGGCTCCATCCCCAGGGTGGGGCGTGCAGGAGGCAGCCGGTCCCTGAGTCTCTCTCATCCTGGATGTTTCTCTCCCTCTCTCCCTCTCTCCCTTCCTCTCTGAGATCAATAAAAAAATAAAAATAAATAAATACATAAAATGTAGTTTTTAAACAAAACAACAAACATTACCTCCATCAGCCAAAAAATGTGGGGAAGAGGACATGAACAATGTCCAGCTAAAACACAACAAAACAAAGGACACCCCACAGCCCCCCAAAACTTGGCGCCTCTCGGGTGGGGCCCCCGGGAGCCCTCGGGGATGTCCTGGGGGTGATGTTTCCTCAAAACTGCAAAACGGGGGTTCTGCTCACGGAGAGGTCCCTGCTGGGGTACCATGCCCCCCGTCTCCCCGACGGCTCCTTCTCCCCTCCTGGAAAGCGGCTTTCAAATGTGGTCCCTACGCCAGTAACCGCAGCACCCCGACTTCGTACAAGTGCAGACCCCAAGCGCCCCCCCCCCCCACGCCCCGTCCCGTCCCCCCGAGACCTTCCGGATCTGCAGCTCTGGACGCGGGCCCAGGAAGCTGCCTTTTCGCCACATCCCGCTGGTGCTGACGCTGGCCAGGCCCGGAGGCACCCCTGCCCGCAGCTGCCCCCAGGTCCCTCCCCTCGGGCCTGGCTGCGTCTTATTGGGGTTCATCGGTCTTCTCCCATACTGGTTATGATTTGGGGGGCGCTCAGAATGGTCACATGACAGTGCGAGGAGGCAGGGCGTTCATTCCCTGCACCAGGGGCCGTGCTGGGCACTGGATGGACATCCCCCCAGCCCCCCCCCTCCGCCCCCCGGGATGCTCCCCGCAGCCCTGGGCAGGTGGCTGTCTCCCCCCACGTTGTAGGTAACGACACTGACGCTCAGAGAGGTGAAGCAGCTCGCCTAAGCTCACACAGCCCCGGAGGCACCCACCCCCTTTGACAGGGAACCTGATAAAGGTACACCACTGAGACCGCTGTTCCATCGGCGGCAGCCGTAGGGGATTGCAAGGACCGGGGGCTTGCAGTGTTTGGGGGTGGGGGGGGCAACTGAGCGGAGAAATGTAGGGGCGTGGGAACTAGAGGTTCGGAAGAACAGCCTTCATGCCCTGGGTGGGGGAGGGGAAGTCCCCCCCGCCCCCCTTCCCCAGCTCTGGTGGCCACGTTTCAAACAATTCAGCCGAAGGGAAGAATTCAGAGAGAGAGAGAGCGGCCTCCAGTCCGCATCAGCTGCCGCGCTGGGTGCGAAGGGGACGCATGGAGCCTTTGCAAGCGGTGGCCACCCCCGGAAGCGGGAAAGAATGCATGGCATTCCTCGGAGAGATGCATTTCCCCCGGAAAAAATAGAGCACGGAGGAGGAAGAGCCTCTGATTACATTGAAATGCTTCCTTGCCAGCGCGCGGGGGGGAGGGGGGGTGGATTCTAGCATCCTCTGCTCAGGGAAGCTTTCCTGTCCGTCAGGCCGTCCGGGCTGTCCGGGGGAAGGGGGCTGGGGGGCTGGGGGGCAGAGAGGGGGGAAGGAGGAGCCCATCGGGGCCCAGGTGCTGCCGTTTGCTGGGAGGGATGACCGAGCCGGCCACCCCGGAGAAAGTGGACGGAATGAACGGAATGACAGCGACCGTGTGCGTGGGTGTCATTTCTGCCATGGGGTCCAAATGGGTTGTGGGGGCGGGGGAGGGGAAGGGGGGCTCCCCGGCTGGGGGAGGGGGGGCAGGCAGAATATTGAGGAAATGGGTGAGGATACAGGTGGACAGGTTTCCGGGTGAGAACAGCCCCGAGGCTGCGTGGACCATTTCTGGGGCCTGAGTGGCCCAAGTAGCATCTCCTTTGTCTAAGACCATGGTCGGTAAACCGCGGCTCGGCGAGCCCCAGGCGGCTCTTTGGCCCTTGGAGTGTGGCTCTTCCACAAAAGGCCACGGCCTGGGCGCGTCTGTTGTGAAGAAGCGGCGTTAGAAGTAGTTTACGTTTAAACAATGTGGCTCTCCAAAGCCATGTCCATCGTGGTCCCGTTGATATTGGGCTCTGTGGGCTGATGAGTTTGCCGGCCGCGGGTCTAAGGGTGAAGAGACATGACCGTCGGACACCTTGGCTGCGGCCCTAGATGCCGCGAACAATATTTGCTCCGCGAGAAGGTGTTTTTCTCACAGGCACCTTTTTTTTTTTTTTTTTTACCGTTATCAACGCGGTTTCATATTTCCTGGGAACGTTGAATCAAAGCCGTTAGCCGGCGTGGACGGATTGGCGCCCAGCTATTTGCTTCGTCGCTTCAGAGCGTTCGTGTATTTATAGGTCATTAACATGTAGATGATGCAGGGGCCCCATCTTTTATTTAGGTGTCTGTGCCATTACCCACTTAATTCCGCTCAGGTACCACCTCCCGCCAATGTCTCCGCTGTCCTTTGAATAAAGTATGTTAATATTTTCCCCTGAGTTCCCCCCCGGATAACTTGGCAGGAAGCAAGCTCATATTTCTCAAGGTCTAGCAAACACGGTTCTAATTATGAAAATGTGTCTTAAGTCTCCTAAAAAAAAAAAAAAAAGAAAGAGGAGGTACTGTGGAAAAAGTGTGTGTGCACACACACACACACACAACACCAAATATAACAGAATGGGCAGCAACACAAATAGTGAACTTAAAAACACACACGCGGCGCCGGCCTGCGGACTAAAGGATCCCGGGCTCGATTCCGGTCAAGAGCACACACGCCCGGGTTTCTCCATCGAGCCCGCCATCTGGCTCAGTGGTGGAGCCTTGACCCAGGAACCAGGAGGTCAGGGTTCGATTCCCCGTCAGGACACGTGCCCGGGTTGCGGGTTCCATCCCCCGTAGGGGGCGTGCAGGAGGCAGCCGATCCAGGATTCTCTGTCATCATGGATGTTTCTATCTCTCTCTCCCTCTCCCTTCCTCTCTAAAAATTCATTGAAAACCTAAAAAGAAGAAGAAAAAAGAAGAAGCAGAATCCTTAAGGGCCTTTTCTACTATCCGCACTCCCCGCCCCGCCCCCCGCCCCCCAGGAGAGGACCTCAGGTGTTGAAGGAACCGCTGATTTGAAAAGATTTCTTTGGGCGACAGCACCCCAAGATCTCTGGTCTCAAGTCAAGGTCCCCAGGAACATTCTATTTTCAATAAACTCAGTGGCCCTGGCTGGTGTGGCTCAGTGGATAGAGCGTCGGCCTGCGGACTGAAGGGTCCCGGGTTCGATTTCGGTCAAGGGCAATTGCCTGGGTGGCGGGCTCCATCCCCAGTGGGGGGCGTGCAGGAGGCAGCCGATCCATGATTCCCTCTCATCATGGATGTTTCTCTCTCTCCCTCTCCCCCTTCCTCTTGGAAATCCATAAAAATAAAAATATTAAAAAAATAACATAAACTCAGCGATTCGGGGGAGGGAGGCAGGAGGGAGGCCGTGCTTGGAAAGACTCTGCATGCTGCATCCCTGAGAAGCACCCTGGTTTCTGCCTGCCTGTTCGCCCGCCCACGTGCTCTCCGGAATGATGGGCCCATCGCTCACCCGCGCCCCCACCTGGCCCGGACTCGCAGTGACACTCAGAAACGCCTGCATGTCCCCCGTGACCCGAGGCCTCGCTGGAGCAAAACGGCGGTTCTCCCGGCCCCGGTCCCCGGAGGCACCGGGCTGCAGCCCATGCCAGGTGCCCGTGGCCCATCCTGTGCCTGGTGACCCACGGACAGGTGAGCCCAGTGGCGTCCTGTCCCTCAGGTGGCCGGCGGGAGCTGGTGGGAACGGCAAGGCTGACCCCTAGTGGCCAGACAGGGGAACGGCGCGGTCTCCACCCGGCTTCCCGGTGTGAGCGAGGGTCCTCCCTGGGGCGGGGAGAAAATGCATGAATTAAATGCAGTCAGAGCAGGAGGTGGCAGTGCAGGGAGGCACACGGGGACCTTGTAAAGGACAAACGCTCACTTCGCGGCGTTGTGAAAGGATGCGCAGTAGCTTCGAGCGAAGGGAAGACCTCATCCACGTGGAGGTTTATTTAGCTCGCTGGAGAGGATTGAAATGTATTGTTGTTTTTTTAAAACGTATTTTTATTGATGTCAGAGAGGGAGGGAGAGGGAGAGAGAGAGAGACAAACATCCATGCTGAGAGAGGATCATGGATCGGCTGCCTCCTGCACGCCCCCCACTGGGGACGGAGCCCGCAACCTGGGTGTGTGCCCTGGACGGGACTCGAACCCGTCTGTCTGCAGGCCGACGCTCTATCCGCTGAGCCACACCAGCGAGGTCCGGACTGACATCTCCTGATGGGACGGGAAATGAGTGAACGCAGGACACACAGAGGTTTCCAGATTCCCAAACAACTGGATGCAATGTCTTTGGCAAATCCACCCGGATAGAAAGTTCCAGGTCTGGGACTCACAGTCAGGGCCTCTCACGCCATCATCGGAGCGCTTTCCTGCCTCTTGTCTCCGACGTTTGTCTGCCCAGCTTGGGAAGAGAAGAGGATCTGGGGATTGGCCGGGACTGTGTAGGAACTCCACACGTCGAACAAGTGAGGAGCGATGTCTCCTGGGATAGTTTTTATGTTTCCATTCACTTTTTTAGAGAGAGAGAGAGGAAGGGAGGGAGAGAGAGAGAGAGAGAGAGAGAGAGAGACGTCCACGGTGAGAAACATCGATTGGTTGCCTCCTGCATGCCCCCCCCCTATTGGGGACTGAACCCGCAAATTAAAAACTTCCCTGTAAACCCAACGAGCGAGGAATTGGCTATGGAGGCCCGGGCCTGGGCCCTTGACCAGGAATGGAACCGTGACCTCCTGGTTCACAGGTGGACGCTGAACCGCCGAGCCATGCCGGCCGGGCGCTAACCGATGTGTTACGGAATCCTCTGAGCAATACCGACACTTACCGGCTTTGCGACCACGGACCCATCTGGTGTCCTCCCTAAGGCCCAACAGTTGTCTCAGCCGCACGTCCAGCGTCTGCCTCGGTGGGACTGCTGCGCAGGGCCGCGTCGGGAGCGGAGCTGACCGGCGACGTCTCTCTTCTCGTGTTTGGCAGCACCCGTCCCTCAAAGGCCAGCGCCGGGCGGGCACCGCGTACCCTGGGCGGACGCCACCTCGGCCCGAGCCCGGCGCCATCCTAACGACACACGCAGCCCCTCTCGGTCCCTTTATGAACACAGATGTCATTTCCACGGGGGCGTGGGGGGGCGGGGAACAGCCCCCAAGCGCCAAGAAGGTGACCTGCGGGTGACCCCAGGCGCGTGCGGCCTGTCCGTGTTTAATTCGGAGCGGGTGTCAGGCCTGAGGGACGGCGGTCCAGGGCGACCGGAGGTAGCCTTTGACGCGTGGGCCTCTGGGCCCCGCACCGAATCCGGCGCTTCTCGGAACGCTGCGCCCACAGCCGTGTTTCCAGAGGACGAGGCTGGCAAAGAGCACGCGCCGAGCTGGTCAGAGAAGGAGGCGAACTCTGTGGCTGTCGTGAATCCTCACCATCAGTTCGTAGGGAGGGCGGGAGGGAGGGCGAGAGAGAGACAGAGAGAGACAGAGAGAGAGACAGAGAGAGACAGAGAGAGAGACAGAGAGAGACAGAGAGAGAGACAGAGAGAGACAGAGAGAGACAGAGAGAGAGACAGAGAGAGACAGAGAGAGACAGAGAGAGAGACAGAGAGAGACAGAGAGAGACAGAGAGAGACAGAGAGAGACAGAGAGAGAGACACACCGACGGAGAGAGACACAGCGATGGGTTGCCCCCCACACACACGCTCGTACCCAGGGCCTGGGGTCCAGCCTGTACCCGAGGTCCGTGCCCTTGACCGGAATCGAACCCGGGACCCTTCAGGGCCACAGGCCGGCGCTCTCTCCACGGGGCCACACCGGCCGGGGCGAATTACTTTCTCTCTCTCTCTCTCTTTTTATTTTTTTGGTCTGAAGTAATTCCTGCCACATTTTCTCTCCTCGTTGATGGCAACCTCCGCTCTTACCGCAAATGGGAACTTCAGTGTAAACCCAGAGAGCCAGGCATCGGCTGGGTAAGCCCCAAGGGAATCGTGTGCGGCCCAGGGACCCGCCGAGCGAGTGCATGCGGACGAAGGGAATCCGAGTCAACATGGAGGAGAGAGAGCTGTGTGTGCAATTCTGTCTTGGAAGAGAGGGACCGGGCTTGGGGCAGGAGGAGTGGGGGAGAGAACATCACCCCCCCCAAAAAAAAAGATTTATACCGAGGGCAACCCTCTATTTATTTGTTTTTAAAAACATATATGTTATTGATGTCAGAGAGGAAGGGAGAGGGAGAGAGAGAAACATCCATGATGAGAGAGAATCCTGGATCGGCTGCCTCCTGCACGCCCCCTACCGGGGATCGAGCCCGCAACCCAGGCACGTGCCCTTGGCCGGAATCAAACCCGGGACCGTTCAGTCCGCAGGCTGACGCTCTGTCCACTGAGCCACACCAGCCAGGGCCCGGGGGCAACCCTTTAAAAAAAAACCAAAAAACGCGTTGAGTATCGATCGTGCTTCATCTCGTGCCCCGAGTCGCCGGGAGCTCTGTGGGGGCGGCAGCCACCGTGAGAAGCCGGGCTCTGCTTCCAGCCGCCTCCCCTGTGGCCCTCGGACCACTTTCCCGTCTCGGGGGGATGTGGCCACAAAGTCCATTAGAGGCCAGAGACAGTGGGGTCAAGTCAATTGCCCGCCCTGTCCAGAGGGCGGCCGTCCCTTAGGGCCGTTCCGCGTCACGGGGAGGGGCGGCGAAGAGCTGGGCCGCTGGGCACGCGTCTCATCCGTCTTCCCGGAGATCGGCGGCGCCCCCCCCCCCCCCCATTGCTTGAGGGGCAGGGTGCACCCCACGACGTCCAGTTCAGGCAGATTTGGGGGCGTCCCTGCAGGTCACAGGATTCTGTTCATGCTGGTTTGGGGGTGGGAGGGCGGGGGCCCGAGAGGCTTCTTGTACGCGGCCATGAGGCAGCCCCGTGCTCCTGGATGGATCTGAGTGATTTTCTGGGTTCGAGGAGATCTGAGCGAGGTGTGCGGGGTGCTTCCGAGCGGGGGTCTCAGGCTCAGAGTGGCCCGAGTGAGTAATGTCCATGCCGGCCCCCCTCCTCTGCCCTTCTCCCCCCCCCCCCCCCGCCCAGATGCCGCTCACATTCAGTTCCGTGGAGAGACGGAGAGAACTGCTCGTTTATCCTCAACATCTGAGGCGTCACGTTAGCGCCCATCCCAGGAGAGCAAGGCTGGACGGAGGCGTCCTTGCAGAAAATGGAGGCCCGTCTGTGTTTCCAGGAAGGGAAACCACTGCTGTCTTGAGGATGATGAGGTTACAACGTGTCAAACGCTGTTTGGTGGTGGGTGTCAAATGCGCTTCTGACTCCGCGGCACAGCCCCAGCCCCGCCCTCCTGCGGCATCGCTGCTGCTGCTGCTGCTTCTTAAAAAAAAACAAGTTTTTATTGAGGTCAGAGAGGAAGGGAGAGGGAGAGAGAGAGAGAAACATCCATGAGGAGAGAGAATCATGGAACGGCTGCCTCCTGCACGCCCCCCACTGGGGATCGAGCCGGCAACCCGGGCACGTGCCCCGATCGGAAATCGAACCCGGGACCCTTCAGTCTGCAGGCCGACGCTCTATCCACTGAGCCACACCGGCCAGGGCCAATGATGAATTTTCTTTCTTTCTTTCTTTCTTTCCTTCTTTCTTTCTTTCTTTCTTTCTTTCTTTCTTTCTTTCTTTCTTTCTTTCTTTCTTTCTTTCTTTCTTTCTTTAAACCAAAGATATCTGCCGTGAGCACGCCACTCTCCCATTTACTGGTAAATACCCACGGAATAGAATGAGCTTGGAGGGTGGGTGGGGGGACGTGCCAGCTCACGTCGACGCTCACATCCGGAAACAGTGCCTCTTCAGACCGAAAGGCATTCTTGGAAAGTCGCATCTGGTGCGCGGCGCCGAGGGCCCGAGCCTGCCCGAAGCCATTTGCGGCGGATAAGCCGGCCCGGCCGGGACGCGCCCTCCGTGGGAACGGCGACGTGAGCTCGGCTTTGAACAAAGACGGGCGGCGGAAGGGAGCTTGGCCCCGGCGATTTGCTGCGGGAGGCGTGTGCGCCGGACGCGTGTCTTAGAAACCGGCCCCCCCGCCCCCACCATGAGGGGTGCCGTGGGCCAACGTGTCTGTTACTCGTTAGGCCCCGGCTTACCAGGGATCAGAAGGAGGGGTGAGTCTCTTCTGGGGAATGTTAAACAAACAATTAGACATGTTTCTCCGATGGGTTCAGAAGAGCAAGAACACGAAATACGTGTGTGTGCGCGCGTGTGCGTGTGTGTGCGCGCGTGTGTGCGTGCGTGTGTGTGCGTGTGCGTGCGTGTGCGCGTGTGTGCGTGTGTGTGAGAGAAACGTCTCCGAAGCTCCGTGCATTCATTCTCGGGGCGTTTCCCGACGTAACGCTCTGAGGGAACTGTCGCTAGAAAGGCAGACGGCCGATCCTAAGACGCAGATGCACCGTGATCGCCTCATTATCGGGGCTCGATGACGGGACGCCCTTCTGGGCGGCTGGAGCTCAGACACCGTGGGGGACGTGTCTGCACATGGGCTTGGTTTCCCGGGTGAATGTGAAGCGATGTCCGAGGAGTCAGGGCTCAGTGATGAGGAAAGGGGGCCCGGCCGGCGTGGCTCAGGGGTTGAGCGTCGACCTAGGAACCAGGAGGTCAGGGTTCGATTCCCCGTCGGGAACAGGCCCGGGTTGCGAGCTCCATCCCCAGTCGGGGGCGTGCAGGAGGCAGCCGGTCCGTGATTCGCTCTCATCAGGGATGTTTCTCTCTTTCTCTCCCTCTCCCTTCCTCTCTGACATCAATACAAATATATTGATAATGTAAATACACAGAAAAGCACCCCCACCCCTTCATGCTGTTAATTAGCCTCTAGGTCATCGCCGGGCCGTGGTCTTATATCGGGGGTGTCCTTCCTCAATGCACAGCTCGGCCCTTTCTCTCTGTTCTGTTACCTCCCGGGGAACATCTGTGTTAACTTGCTGGTCTCTGCCTGCTCCGTGCGAATTTCAGCTCAGTTCAAGTTCACAGCCATCCAGGTGACAAAAGAAAAGCAAGCACTAGCCTCCCTTCCCCCCGTCAACTGATTCTTAGAGAGAGAGAGGAAGGAGAGGGAGAGACAGGGAGAGAGAGAGAAACATGGATGTGAGAGAGACGCATCGATGGGTTGCCTCCCTCCCACGCCCGACCGGGGCCGGGGATCGCGCCGGCAACACAGGTACGCACCCTTGACCGGAATCGAACCCGGGACCCTTCAGTCCGCAGGCGGTCGCTCTATCCACTGTGCCAACGTGGCCAGGGCCAGCATGAGCTGTTTTTGACACGTGCCTCCTGGTCCGTAAGGTGTGCCTGGACTTTTAATGGACAGATGTGGCCTGGCCCGGCCGTATTCTGAATCATGGGACCATCCATCGGGGGCTGTGGTCGGCGTCATTTAGGTACGCCGTGGAGGTTAACTCCTCTGGCTCTCCCACGAGGCAGGTCCGTCCACCCCCCCCCGCCCCCCCCGTCCCCCCTTGCCGGGAAGGGCTGTGCTGGCTTTGAGTGGTGCATCCCTGGGGGGCGGGGGGAGAGGATGGGAGAACATGGAACCGTAAGACCCTGGATAACGCCTTCCTGCACCCATGGGACCCACACGCTGCGGGTGCACACACCTCCGCCCTAGAAGCATCATGGTAACGGGGATGACGTCAGCGCAGGCTGACCTCGTCCGAAGGAGCGTGGCGTCTCCAGGGCTCGGCCTGGCCACAGGTGGCCGATGCGGCCGGCACTCAGCAGCAAGCCGCAGAGATGCATTATCTGTCCGCAGCTGTCACTCACGGGCCATGCAGGCAGGTCACTTCCCAGCAAACGGCCGATGACCTCAGCGCCCTGGGAGGGCGCCCCGGTGGGCCGACGCGTCCGAAACCGACGTCGGGCGTGGACCAATTTGCAGACACGGGACGAGGCCCTCCGGGGATGAAGCCGGCCTCCTGCGTGCCCATCCCCGTCACGTTCATTGTCTAGGCGGGACGCGGGCTTGTCCCTGGAAGCGGGTTTCAACACCAGCAGCAGTAAGCGCACGCGTTTGGATTGCCTTTTCCCCGCGGGGCGTGGTGCCCCCTTCTTCCTAGAGGCCATGGAGCGAGGAAGAAAAGGCGGGGCCTGACTGTCCGAGAGGCTTTTGTCTTCTCGTGGACATCCGTTGTCCCGGCAACTTCGGTCACACTCCACGCTGAGGGCTCCCGGGTGCGCCAAGCCCCCTGTAAACACCCCAAGAGCCGCCTCGTCCCCCATCCACGCAGGTGTCTCCCTCTCGTGAAGGTGAAGGAAGGTACCTACCAGCATCGAGGCCACCAGAGACCCCCATGGACATGCATGTCTCCACGGGGGAGGCTGCGTGTAAAGGCGACGCTTCAATCGCTTCCTCTAAACACGTGACTCCCAGGTCGTTGTCATGTCAGAGGCGCCTCAGGTGTAGCCGGTGGGATGCGAGAGGGATCCCACGTGCCGCGAAGTCCCACCGCGTAGCGACGGTCCGCTGGGTCACGGCGGATTCTGAGGCTGCGGGGTCACAGGGATGGGGACGGAGGCGCAGAAGCGAGGTCGTGGGTGCGGGCTGGCCCGCCCTCCGCGCCGGCGTGGGTTTCCCATGACTTCGGTGACGTGACCCGTCGGGACGTGGCAGGGCCCCGGAGCCGTGAGAGCAGAGATTCCCACGGGGCGACCGCGTGTTCATCCTTCGCTTGCGTCAGGTGACCCGCCGGCCAGGCGCTGGGCTGCGTGACCAGCTAAAGGGGTGGAGGACGTGTCCGGAGCCTGGGTGGTTTCATCCAGAGAGGGCGCCCCCCCTCACCCCCACCCCCACCCCCCGAATGTGCACTGGGCACCTGGCTACCGTATTCTCCCACCTCCCACGCCGGAGGGCACGCCCCAAGCAGTGGCTTAGCGACTTCTTCTGAAATCCTCCTCACCCAGATGTTTCCCCAAAAGGCCCATCCCGAGAACAGCAGGGTCCAACGAGAAGCACGGGCCACACCCCAGAATCTGTTCCACATTAAAAAATACATATACTTTTTATTGATGTCAGAGAGCAAGGCAGAGGGGGAGACAGAGAGAGAAACATCCGTGATGAGAGAGAATCACTCACCGCTGCCTCCTGCACGCCCCCCACTGGGGATGGAGCCCGCCACCTGGGCCTGTGCCCTGACCGGGAATCGAACCCTGACCTCCTGGCTCCTAGGTCAAGGCTCCACCCGGGAGCCACGCCGGCCAGGCTCCGTTCAACATTTTAACCGGCGTTGGGCTCACCAAAAAAGGGACTTTGAAGGGGATGAAAAGGGGGGGAGGGGCGGGGGGAGGGAGTCAGTTTCGGACAATTCACGGGCGAGACTGTCGGCAGCTGGCAGATTACAGGCGCTTGCGTTGCTGGGTATAGTTCTGACAGGCGGCGACGTTTCCGGAAAGAGAAGAAAAGCAGACACAGCTCCCACGAAGACACCCTCCCGCCCGCCCGCCGCGGACGGCGCAGCTGGTTATCTCTCCACGCGGGAAGCGGTTCTGCCCGGATGATGCCCCCTGATCACTGGGCCGTGCGTCGAGTTGACCCCCGCCCGCCAACGCCGGGCCTTCAGTGCAATCCCCGCTCTCGTTAAGGGGACGGCTTCGCTCGCCCATTTGGATAGAAAGAGCTGGAGAGTCCCCACCGCGTAGGATTTTATGTTGGGGGACCTTTTTTTTTCTGATTATGGAGACCCAAGGATGTTTGCTTTTCTTTCTTTCTTTCTTTCTTTCTTTCTTTCTTTCTTTCTTTCTTTCTTTCTTTCTTTCTTTCCTTCTTTCTTTCTTTCTTTCTTTCTTTCTTTTCTTTCTTTCTTTTCTTTATTTTTTTAATGGGACTTCTGGGGGTGACATTGATTTCATATACTTGTCTGCGTTTCAGGGATACAACGGAGCGGCCAGATGATGCTGATCTCTGAACGCATACTAAACTGGCCACTCCGTGTCCATCCTCTAGAAGAAAAGGCTCATCTGCAAATGGTCCCCTCGACCAGGAGTTCGACCAGCAGGCAGGCCGGCCAACCGCCCCTGCCCCCTCCCCCTGGCCAGGCTGGCCGGACCCCACCCATGCACGAATTCATGCACCGGGCCTCTAACACACACACACATATATATATATATGTATAAATACACCGAGTGGCCAGATTATTATTCGCTCAGAGATCGTCATCATCTGGCCGCTCCGTGTATAAGGCATCGTATGTATGTGGTATCGCGTGTTCATCACCCCAAGTCAAGTCCCCTTCTGTCACCATTGATGCCCTTTACCTTCTTCTGCCTCCCTCCCCCCTCTCCGCGCTATTGTCTGCCTATGAGGTGTTTTTGTCTTGTTTTTGCTTAATCCCTTCATCTTTTTTCACTCAGCCCCCTCATCCCCCTCCCCTCGGAGAGCGGACATGCACGATTTTAGAAAAACATGACTCCTCGGTCCAAGGAAGGAAGAAGAACCCATGACCCGCTGACACACAACACGCGTGATGCGTGCAACCTGGGAAACAATGACACTCACCTACGTGGTGGTGGGTGCATATTGGTGCTGGCTTACCGCCTCTCCCACGACCCACCCTGTGACTTGAGGAGTTATATATATTTTTTTAAGCACATGAAGTTGTATTGTGGAGGGAAAGGTTACAGACTCCTATAAAACCCTCTCGCAAGCGAAGCAGTGTCTTAAGCAGAAACAAAACAAATTCAAGCCTTTTCGTAAAATAAGTGTAATTTGTTTGCAAGCCCGGCAGTAAATTACATGCTTCCCCGTGATTTTCAGTTTGCATATTCAATACGTAGCAAACACGGTCTCTGGAAGGTGCGTATCCGTGTTTGTTTTTTTCTTAATCGCACTTAACGTTTTTGATTCTTTTTGAGAAATTGAAAGCAGGAAGGTTTATCATTAATGTGTAATGGTTTTGTTTCTAAAAAAAATCATTGCCAAATGCAAAACCAGACCAAACGCATGTATTGGATGTGGCCTTTTGTAATCTTAAGTAATATTTTATTCTATGTAATACTAGGGGCCCGGTCCATGGATTCATGCACCGGAGGGGTCCCTTGGCCTGGCCTGCGGGGATCGGGCCGAAACCGGCAGGCCGACATCCCCCGGGGGGTTCCGGAGCTCAAGAAGGCGCTCTGCAAAATTGCTGTCACTTGGCAGCCCCTGCGTCCAGTGTCTGCCCCCTGGTGGTCGTGCATGTCGTAGCTACCGGCCGGTGGCTTAGGCTTTTATATATACAGGTTAAGAGCATAGGAGAAGGAACTCTGGGATTTGAGGTCTTGTTTGTCTGAATACATTTGCTATAAAGAGTCGATTCTTCTGCCCTGACTGGGTAGCTCAGCTGGTCAGAGCTTCGTCCCGATACGCCGAGGGGGCTGGTTCGATCCCAGGCCAGGGCACATATAAGAAACAACCAAATGAATGCGTAAGTCAGTGGAATGACAAACTGATCTCTCTCTCTCTCTCTCTCTCCAATCAATGTAAAAAAAAAAAAATCTATTCTTGAGTGTTGTTAACCTATGAACCAGGAGGTCACAGTTCGATTCCTGGTCAGGGCACAGGCCCGGGTTGTGGGCTTGATCCCCAGGAGGGGGCACGCAGGAGGCAGCCGGTCCATGATTCTCTCTCCTCATGGATGTTTCTATTTCTATCTCTTCTTCTCCCTCTCCCTTCCTCTCTGAAATCAATTTTATATATATATATATATATACACACACACACACACACACATTTATATATATTTAAAAAGTCTATTCTTCTTCTATGGGCTCTATTTCTCCCAATGGTGAGGTCCAAGGCAGGAGGCTGGGGAGATGCTAAGGCGTGTCGTGCGGACCAGCTGCCTGGAGTCGCCTGAGAGTTTGTTAAACATGCGGAATCTCTGCTCTGGTCCTGGGCCCACAGAACCGGAACCGGCATTTGACTACCTCCGCCCCTAGGTAATTCGTAAGCTCAAAGAGTTTCTTTTTTTTTTCAAAATCCTCTTCCCCTCCCCCCGAGGATATTTTTCCATTGATTTTTAGGGAGAGTGGGAGAGAGAGGGAAGGACAGAGGGAAACATCGATGCGAGAGAAGCACCTCGAGGGGTTGCCTCCTGCACGCGCCCCGTCCAGGGCCCAGGCCGGGGAGGAGCCTGCAACCATGGTACGTGCCCTTGACCGGAATCGAACCCGGGACCCTTCGGTCCGCAGGCCGGCGCTCTATCCACGGAGCCGCACCGGCCGGGGCTCAAAGCGTTCCCTAACACTCTGCGAGGTAGTGGACACCGGGGTCCCCACGTCCTGTTGGGTGTTTGGCGCAGCTTGGCATTCCGGCTCCCGGATCCCGGACGGTGGACAAGCCAGTGCCTCGGGCGGCCATGCTTTCGCTCTGCGTTCACCCCGCGGAGGGAGGGGGAGGCCGCGCCCGGGGAGGTGGCCCGTGGAGGCCGACGACGCGCTTCCTCGCGGACGGTCTTTGTGACGGAGAATAATTGGTACTGGGTGCCGAGCCCTTTCCGAAACGGGAACACGCACGTTCCGTGGTTTTGTGTGTGTGTGTGTGTGTGTGTGTGTTGTTTTTGCACAGACTCTGCTTTTCATTACCATTTGACAAGAGGAATAACCCCATCGCCTCGCTGATTTGCCAGAACCTTCGCTGGCCCCACCTGGCGAGCCCCCGGCCCTGCGTCCCTGACATCCTGCAGAGCGCGGAATTACGGAGCTGGCTCGCTCGCCCCGGCGTCGATGCCAACAAAAGCAATGTCCGACAGCCTTTGTACTCGGAACGGAACGAAAGCGCATGCAGCTACCCACCGGAAAGGGTTAGCAAAGCCACGTTTAATTAGGCGCAAGCAGGCTCTTCTAACAAAGAAACGCAGTGGGAAAAAAAATGGTCTGGGGTGAAAAGGGGAGCGTTCGCTTGGCCCACGCGGGGAGTTCTCCTGAGCTCCAGCCACACAGGACCCCCCGGCCCGACGGACGCCTATGAAACGTGACGGGGGGGGGGGGGGCGTGGGGCTCATTCCCATGGACAGAGGAGGTCCCTCGAGGCACCTCGGCTGTGTGAGGAGACGGCCCGACGCGTCGGCCCGCGTGGCTGGAAACACAGAAAGCTCTGGTGAGCCCCGGGCCCCGGGGGGGTGGCCGTCCAGTGTGTGATGAGCGTGCTGCGGGCGAACGGTCGCTGCCTCTGGCCTTGTACACGCGTGGGCTGGCTCAGGACGTGGGTGCTGAGGTGTGCAGTTCTTGGAGGGGCCGGGTCGGTGTCTCCCTTACGCGGAGACCAAGGACGGCCCGCTTGGAAGTCAGACGTGAGCAGAACCGCAACGGGACGCGTTGGGAAGTGTCCCTTTTTGGTTTTTGTTGTTTGTTGGCTGTTGTTGTTAATCCTCAGGCCCATCATCAACGTTCCCGTGGGTCTCGAGAGAGCGTGGGAGGGAGGGGGAGCGACAGAGAGACACATCGAGGTGAGGGAGGCGCATGATGGGTTGCCTCCCGCACACGCCCCGACTAGGGATGGAGCCCGCAACCGAGGTACGTGCCCTTGACCGGAATCGAACTCGGGACCCTTCGGTCCGTGGACTGACGCTCTAGCCACTAAGCCCAACCGGCTAGAGCAAGAAAACGATTTAAAAAAAAATACATTTTATTGATTTTTTTCAGAGAGGAAGGGAGAGGGACAGAGAGTTAGAAACATCGATGAGAGAGAAACATCCATCAGCTGCCTCCTGCACGCCCCCTACCAGGGATGTGCCCACCACCAAGGTTCCTGCCCTTGACCGGAATTGAACCTGGGACCCTTCAGTCCGCAGGCCGACGCTCTATCCACTGAGCCACACCAGTCAGGGCAAGAAAATTATATATATATATTTTAAAATGGACATTATTCTTATGGAAAAAGTCCTGCGGGCACAACAGGAAGGGGGGCCCCAGCAGACCAGCCTCCTTCCCTCCCCCCCCGCCCCCGCTGTCCTCTCCTGCTCGTGTGGATGCAGCTCATCCCAACGCAGGTTAACGGTCCGCCAGCAAAAGCGAGGGCGTAGGGACTGTCCCGGACCCCGCACGGCTGGCCAACGTGGCCCTGTCTACAGCATTTCACGGTTTGCCACGTAAAATTCATAGTAACATTTCAAATAATTCTGTTTTGATAGAAAGAAACGGGCCATTCTGAGCAGCTATATATATTTTTCCCCTTGGTCTGTCAAGAATCGCCACATGTCGCCCCCACCAATACGTTTACTTAAAAAAGAAAAAAAATGATTCCATTGGCCCTCCTCGCTGGGAGCTCGGCGAGGCGCGACGGTGGGGGACAGGCACCGTGCGCAGAGGGCGAGCGTGTTTCCAATTTGGAGCTGGCCCGAGAGCGACAGGGCGGACGCGTCCCGCGGCCTCCGCGCGGCTGTCAACTGCAGGCAGCGAGCTCTCCGTCTCACCGAGTCCCCGACGCCCGCCAAGAAACACAGGCGGAGAACAATTAATAGAATTGCAAATCCAAGGCAATGGGCTAATTTTGCTGTCTAAGCACATTTCTCAACGTCCTCCGCAGGAAAAAAACACACGTTCTAAAGAAAGGGGCTCACGGGACAATGAGAACGTACGGGAAAAAGCCGGAGAAGCTTCCTCCTTTGGGATAGCATGGCGGAGTTTTACTAACGTTAACGCCTAGGCTGTCGCAGGAACCTCGGGAAGACCGTAACGCACTCCCATGCTGACCCAAAGCTCAGTAAAGACAGCCAATATTGATCTACACGGAGTGGCCAGATGATGATGATCTCTGAACGCGGAATCATCGGGCCACTCCGTGTACATCCGACATACTAAAAGGCTCACGTGCAAATGGTCCCCTCGACCAGGAGTTCGACCAGCAGGCAGGCTGGCCAACCGCCCATGTCCCCTCCCCCTGGCCAGGCTGGCCGGACCCCACCCATGCACCAATTCATGCACCGGGCCTCTAATATATATATATATACACACTAGAGGCCCGGTGCATGAAGATTCGTTCAAGAATGGGCCTTCCTTCCCCTTCACTCAGGCCAGAGTTGCCTTTCCGCCTTCCCACACTGCCCAGAGGCCCGGAGCAGCTGAGGCAGTGCTGAATGCCTGCATTGTTGCCATGGCGACTACTCAAGTGTCCCGCTCCTGGCTGCTCAATGCCTGCATATGCAAATTAACCCTCCATCTTTGTTGGGTTAATTTGCATACTCACTCCTGAATGGCTGCTGGGCATCACGAAGGTACGGTCAATTTGCATCTTTCTCTTTTATTATTGTAGATCTATACACGGAGTGGCCAGATTATTATGCGTTCGGCGATCATAATAATCTGGCCACTCAGCATATATAAAATTTATCTAACCTGGCTGGTTTTCTTGTTCTAGCCCGTTGGGCTCAGTGGATAGAGCATCGGCCTGTGGACTGAAGAGTCCTGGGTTTGATTCTGGTCAAGGGCACATGCCTGGGTTGTGGGCTCGATCCCTGGTAGGGGGCGTGCAGGAGGCAGCCGATCCATGATTCTCTCTCAACTACTGAGCCACACTGGCCAGGCTTTAGATAAAGTGTTAAATTGACATGCATTTGAGAATTAGGAGCCACGACAAGCACAATGCATGTGTGTAATCCCACGTGTAAGTCAAAATGAGAGAGACGGCTCACTCCTTAGCATGGGCCCTGGAGACACCCCTTCTCCTGTCTGTGACGTCATTTAGCGTCTGTCCCCTGGCGCTGCTCATTTTGCCAGGTGAGTGAGAGTGAAGGGGAATTGCACACCCGCCCGAGTCCCCCAGAACCCTGACCCATGTCCACCACCGCTCACAGCCCCAGGGGGGTCTCATGTCCTAAATGTCCGTCCGTCACTGCCCTCTGTAGTCCCTGGTGTCCGAGGCTCTGGCTGATGTTGGGAACTGACTGTGTCTCCATTTTCCTACTTGACCTTGAGCTGGGCCCCCTCCACCTCCCGAGGTGAAAGCCTCATGTCCCTGGGGCACGTCAGGGTTCCCTGCTTCTGTACCCCACACCCTGTCCCGACGAGAGCCCGCTCTGCTAGGGAACTGCCCGGCTGTGTCCAGACAGCGAAGGTTTGCCCTAGGAGACCCACCTCCGTTTCTGCTCCGAGGGAGGGGTACCTGTGACGATAAAGAGGGGGGCCCAGCTGCTCTCCGGGCGCCACGGGCTTATGCTGCCAGATGCAATTTGGTGTATTTACGCAGCTACTTTCCGTACCTGTCAGCCTGGAAAGCCGCCTGCCCTTGCCTTCTCTGTCCAACACAAACACGAACATCTGTTTTGTACTTGAGAGCGGATACCAAGCACCTCGCGTGCGAGATCCCATTTAATGTCAACCGCCCTGGACGGGTCTGGGAACATGTCTAAACAATGAAAACGTTTCGGGATTAAAGGCGGGGGGGGGGGGGGCCTCCGCTCTCCCCGGGCCTCCCCGACTCGATGACAAACATCTGGACGAGGCCTCACCCCTGGAGGAGTGAGAAGGCGGCCAGGTGTCCCCCACCTTGCTCAGCTTTCTCTCCCTGCCCCGGTCCTGGTCTCCCTTCTCCCGCCGAGGCTGAGGCTGCAGGGGCCTCTCTGGGGACTTCTTTCCGCTCCTCATGAAATCGCACGGGCCGTGTTTTCGCTCCGTCAGCTCTTCGGGCCGCGAGCGCGCTCGGTGTTTGCATCTCGGACGAGAAATCCCAGAGATCGTGTCTGAACCCCAGAGATCATGTCTGAACCCGGGGAAGGCGGCCAGGCGGGGAGAATTTCAGATACAGGGACAGGTGCCATTGAGAAACAGAGGCCCCATCACAGCAGGCAGATGTTGTCAGCGCCACCCCGGGTGAGGCGGGCTCTCCCAGAATTGATAAAATAGTGACAAAATGTGGATGTGGATAAAATACTGGTAAAATGTCAATATTGATAAAGTATTGACAAAATACCAGTATTGACACAGTATTGATGAACTATCAATATTGATAAATATAAATATGAATAAAATACTGATAAAATGTCAATATTGATAAAGTATTGACAAAATACCAATATTGACACAGTATTGATGAACTATCAATATTGGTAAAATATTGATAAATTATCAATATTGGTAAAATATTGATAAAATAAATGCAGAGTCCATCAAATTCTTTTCTTTCCCCACACAGCCTTCAGTGGAATGCAGGCTGAATTCTATGCCCATTATTTATCCTTTTTCCCCTTAGGAATAAACTCCCAGGAGACCTCTGAACACCACGAGGACCCCGGCCACTGGCAAACACGTGCCTAACAGGCGTTTTGGCCTGGCCGGTGTGGCTCAGTGAAATCGATACATTTCCATTGACTGCAGAGAGGAAGGGAGAGGGAGAGAGAGAGAGAAACATCCCTGCTGAGCCACAGAGAGAGAGAGAGAGAGTCACGGATCAGCCGCCTCCTGCACGCCCCCCACTGGGGATGAGCTTGCCACCTGACCAGGAATCGAACCGTGACCTCCTGGTTCATAGGTCGAAGCTCAACCGCTGAGCCACGCCGGCCGGACAAGGCGTCCTTTCCTGAATCTGACGACCCGGTTTGACTTCCTAACTCCGACTGCGCCCGGGCATGTGCCCGGGAGAGTGGCCAGTCTCCCCCACGGCCCCCCGTGGCCGCATTCCGTGCTTACCGTGTGCACAGGCGGTCCCAGGCATGGGCGCTGTCGGAAACGTGCCTCAGACGACGGCCCCGGGCTGCCTTCGAGGAATCGCTCTGGCTGTCTGAAAATATACGCGTCGGACTTGCCCTCACGGTTTCATTCTTTGGAGGGGTTCCTCTCGGTTTCTGTCAGGGGTTTTTTCCAACAACGCTCCCACCGACAGCGACGCGGAGACTGTCGCCAAAGCGCCGTGCGATGTGTGTGCGGAGCCGGGCCCACGGGGTGGAAAATGACCTCCGGGATTTGGAGACTCAGCCCACCCGTCTGGCGGGCCGCGTCCGCGTGGCCACGGTTTAGGGGGAACCGGCCTTTGACCCACGTGCACGGGCGTTAGCCTAGAGCAGGTTCCAGAGGCATGCTGGGAGAGGAGACTGCGACTTTTTGGGGGGTTAGGCTCACCCCAAGGCTCATTTTCTTTATTGTTATTGATGTCAGAGAGGAAGGGAGAGGGAGAGAGAGAGAGAGAGAGAGAGGAACATCCATGAGGAGAGAGAATCATGGATCGGCTGCCTCCTGCACGCCCCCCACGGGGGATGGAGCCCGCAACCCGGGCCTGTGCTCTGACCGGGAATCGAACCGGCGACCTTCTAATTCCTGGTCGATGCTGAGTCTCTCGGCCACGCCAGCCCATCTTCCTGGGCAGGCAGAGCTCTCCCCGCCCCCCTGCACTCTCCCCGCCCCGCCCCCCGACCCGCCCCGCCCCCCTACCCGGGGGAGTCTCCTCGGAGCTGGGGCCGAACACCCTGCCTTAAACTTGGCCTCACTGCGTCCGAAGAAAGCGCTTTAGACACATTCACAAATGGCTCCTCCGGACAACTTCTGCTCTAAAGGAAAAAAACGCTCTGGCCGGTGTGGCTCAGTGGATAGAGCGCCGGCCTGGGGACCGAAGGGTCCCGGGTTCGATTCCGGTCAAGGGCATGGACCTCAGGTTCCTCCCTGGCCGGGGCCCTGATCGGGGTGCGTGCAGGAGGCCACCCATCGATGTGTTTCTCTCCCAAGGATGTTTCTCTCTGTCTCTCCCTCTGTCTTCTGCTCTCTCTCTAAAACCAATGGGAACATATCCTCGGGGAGGGGGGAGGATTAATAAAAAGGGGGCGAGGAGGGAGAAAGAAAGAAAATGCTGGCAGGGCAGATAACACGCAGGAATGGAGCACGGCGTGTGATTTCCAGGAGGGCCCGTGCTCTCGGCGTGTGCTCGGCATTCCCGGTGGCTTCCTCGCAGCTGCTCAGGCTCCGTTCTATTCAGATCACTTGCGAGGCGTCGGTTTTCAGGAGAATGGCGGTTGATGACGGCTTTCTCCTCCTTTGCCACACAAACAATCACAAATCAGGAAGGGTGGGCCCTAAAAATAGCCCGTCGGCACCCTTTCCTCCGAGCTCGCCTGTGCGGGCCCCGCTTTGCATGATTATCACTGTGCGTCTCGTTGGACGTCGCCCGCATTTTCCGTGGTGTCATCGCATTCCGCTCCTGGGATGGGGGATCATCCGCTGAGCCGGCCCTCTGTGAGCGCGGGGCGTTTCCGCCGTGAGCACGCCTTTCGTCTCGTAAGGAAGGCGATCGGTTGTCCACAGGGCTCCCGTCCCTTTTCCTTTTATTGTTATTTAAAAATATTTTTAGTGATTTCAGAGAGGAAGGGAGAGGGGGACAGAGAGAGAGAGAGAAACATCCACGATGACAGAGAATCACTCATCGGCTGCCTCCTGCACGCCCCACCCTGGGGGTCGAGCCCGCCACCCAGGCCTGTGCCCCGACCGGGAATCGAACCCCAACCTCCTGGTTCCTGGATGGATGCTTCACCTCTGAGCCATGCCGGTATGCATAGCGTTCTAAAGACAACAAGCCAGCAAACACACTAACATCAGCAGTGTTTTTCTTCTTCTTCTTCCTATTCAGTCACGGGAGCGCCGTTTCCCAGCATTCGAAGGACGGTTGGTTTTTTTTCCGCCTCGTTCTCCTTTTTCCTCCTTTTAAAACTTCAGGCCGAAGACCAGCAGAGGGCGCGAGCAGCCCTGCACATGCGGGAAGCCTACGTGGAAAGACACAGGAACCATGGAGTGAGCTTTGGAGACATGCAGTTTTGATGTTTTGTTCTGTGTTTTGTTTTGGAAGTCAAAACTGTTTATTGTCCGACTGGGCGGAGCCTTCCCCATCTCCCCGGCGTGAATGTGGGCTCCTCACAAAGAGTCGGGCAGCCCCAATGGGTCATGGCCGTCGCGTGAAGACCGTGATGGAGCACGTGTTCTTCTCTCATAATTATTCTTATTCCTTTCGGGGGGGTTGGCCAGAAAGCTGAAGTGGGCGTGGCCGACAGAGGACGCGTGTTTGGACTTGACTTCTTGTTCCGATCATGTGTGTGTGTGTGTGTGTGTGTGTGTGTGTGTGTGTGTATGCAACCTCTTAGAAAGCGTCCCAAAAGGGCGATCGCTCTCCCTGCTGTAGGTGCGTGAGGCGTTGGGGAATAGCAGCCAGTGTTTGGCGTCGTGACTTATTCCTGACTTTAAAAAAAAAACAAAAACACACACGGCGGGATACGGGTTTTGGGTTTGGGTTTTCTCGCAAAATGGCGGCAAGCAGAAACACTCCAGAACGGGTGTCGGCTTAGCCACTGACCGGCAGAGGGGATTCGGCCCGGGGCACGGCTGTCGAAACGGACCCCCAGGTGTCCAACAGGAGGTGCAGGGTCCTCCTGGGTCAGTCCCCGGGGAGGGCTCCCCAGTGTCCCTACCGCAGAGCCTGTGCAAGAAGGAATCCCGCTGATGTAATACCCGCACTTTTCCTTTAAAAAAAAAAAAGATATTTCTTTTTTTAATGGATATTTTTACTGATGTCAGAGAGGAAGGGAAAGGGACAGAGAGTTAGACCCATCCAGGATGAGAGAGAATCGTGGATCGGCGGCCTCCTGCACGGTCCCCCACTGGGGATCGAGCCCGCTCCCCGGGCCTGTGCCCTGACCGGGAATCGAACCCTGACCTCCTGGTTCCTAGGTCGATGCTCAGCCACGGAGCCAGCCGGCCGGGCCAGCACTTTCCAGCTGGGCGAAGCCTTGTGGGATTTTACTCACCAATCCCATTAGCAATATGGACTGGACACATCCCACGTCATTGTTTTTTTTTTTGTGGAAGCCCACGTCATAGGGTGGTCCGCTAGCGTCTTCATAGATTGTTCACAGCCAGAAAATTCTACGCGTTGCCTCTGCGAGGCGTAACGGGCCGCCTCGATCAGCCACCAGGGACGTTCGTGTCCGTGTCTCCACCCGAGGCTTCCGAGGGCCCCCCACACCAGACAAAACATCTGTAACATCTTCAAAGAGACATTGAAGGGTTCACGTTCAAGGCGTTTGACACTTTGCGCCCTTTGGGGGGTGTCTGTGGGGTGAGCCGTCCGTCGTCCATCAGAGACAGCTGCTCCCGCCTCCCCTGGGACGAGCTTCGTGGCTCCCGAGCCCGGGCCTTCGTTTCCCGTCCCTTGAGGGTTCCATGAGCAAAACTGAAACCAGGGCTCCCTTTTCCTGGGCTTACGTGCTTTCTAGTAAAGGTGTCCCCGGAGGCGGCATTTCACACCCTTCGCCTCTGGGTGGCAGTAGCGCTCCCCACCCTGTGGCCAGGCTCGGCCCAGTCTTCGGTTTCTACCCAAAGCCAATGCTGGTTATACACTCAGTCTGCGCCCATCTCTCGCTATCTGTCTCCACGCATGCACACATGTATGGCTCTAACATGTATAGATGTCAACATGTACATTCAGGAAAGAGGGGATAAGCCAGGAATCTGTTTCACGTTAAAGGCCGGTGGCATAGCCCGGCCGGCGTGGCTCCGTGGTCGAGCGTCGACCTAGGAACCAGGAGGTCAGGGTTCGATGCCCGGTCAGGGCCCAGGCCCGGGTGGCGGGCTCCGTTCCCCAGGAGGGGGCGTGCAGGAGGCCGCCGGTCCGTGATGCTCTCTCGTGGTGGATGTTTCTCTCTCTCTCTCTCTCCCCCTTCCTCTCTGACATCGATGAAAAACACACATAAAAGAAAACCGTAGCTCCGAGAAGGAACGGGTTCTCGAGTCATAATTACCCCTGAAGTGTTAATCCCCGGGTGTCTTTCTCCTGAGCTCTCGCTGGCATTTACATGGAAAAAGGTAAAACGGCTTTAAAAAAAAATGTAGAAGAGGAAGAGGAAGAAGAAGAGCAGTTTGGGTGAGAGGCGGGTAATTTTCTTTTCTGTGTGTGTGTGGGGGGTGCTCCCGCCCAGTTTCCTTAGAGACCCCCCCAGGGAGCGGGGAAGCTAAGGGAGCCCATGGCCATGCAAAGCGCTGGGCACCAAGGGGCTTTCCTCTCTGCCTGGAGAGGGGATTTCTTAAAAAGATAAAAAGATAAAAAAATAAAAAATAAAAATAAAAAAGGAAGGAAAATGGAGCCTTCACAGGGTTTGGAGGGAGAATCCTGGCAGCGTGCCAATATTACCCAACATGCCTCCTTCGTCTCCTGACACGGACGCCGGCCGACACCGTCGGGGTGCAGCGGGAATGGGAGCCGTGTGTGGCCGTGCCCGCGTGCAGAGTGCCGTACGTGTGCGTTTTCCTGACGTCCCGTCCCCTTACTGGTGAGGCGGGAAGGACAGGAACGACGTGGGACAGAGGCGAACACCGAGGCCGGGGAAGCGGTCCGCGTGACGAGACGCGGGGAGGACGTGGCCCGCTGCTGTTGGCGGCGAGGAGGAGGGACGGGGCCCTGCGCCAGAGGCATGCGGGCAGCACCTGGGCGCCCGGCAGGGCCCGTGGGCGCCTCCTCCCCTGAGTCTCCGGAGTGGGACGCAGCCCGGCTGACCGACGCCTTGATGTCAGCCCAACGCCGCGGCCGGCAAACTCATCAGTCCACAGAGCCCACTATCAACAGCACCGCGACGGACATTTTTTTACATGTCAACGTCTCCCAGCGCCGCCTCTTCACCATAGACGCGCCCCGGGCCGTGGTATGTTGTGGAAGAGCCACACTCCAGGGGCCAAAGAGCCGCCTGGGGCTCGCGAGCCGCGGTTTGCCGACCTCGGGCCTGACGAGACCTGCTTGCGGCCTCGGACCTCCGGAACCTGAGACGATGGGTGTTGTTATCCACGAATCTGATCCACGCGTGGCTTCCAGCTCATGTTACGTCATTAGTGGCTTTCAGCTACGGACGGTGTCGCCATTTGTCACGGCGCCACGGGAGACGAACCGAATGCCTGGCGTCCAAAAGGACCTCGGCCGTAACGTCATCAAACGGAACTCTGCCGCGCTGTCACAGAGCGAGACCTGTGCTTTATCAGTAAGGGAGCATTTCGCAGTCACCGGTGTGGCTCCGTGGACAGAGCGTCGGCCTGCGGACTGGAAGGTCCCGGGTTCGATTCCGGTCATGGGCATGGACCTGGGTGGCGGGCACATCCTCAGTGGGGGGCGTGCAGGGGGCAGCTGATGGATTTCTCTCTCTCTCATCGATGTTTCTCGCTCTCTGTCCCTCCCCCTTCCTCTCTGTAAAATAATCAATAATTAAAAAAAATAAGGAAGCACTTCATCATAATTAAGTCCTCCGTTGTGTGTCCATCACGCTTTCCTAGGTCGGCCTTTAATTTTTTATTATTTTTTTTTAAATTTAAAAGTGTCAGGCCTTCTGGAGTCCAGCATTCTTCTCTTTCGGTTCCCGGAGGGCGGCATTTCCAAACACGATGCCCCCGTTCCTCCTCGTGGCACAACTGCGTGGCGAAACAAAACGAAACTTATTGTTGTTCCTGGGGCGAACGCAACCCCCGTCCCAGGCCGAGAAAAGGAGGCTCCGACGAGGGTGCTCGTCCCGTGTCTGGGCTTCCCTTCCGTTTCTAGGCAAAGCGGGCAACGATGGACTTTCTTAGTTTCGTTTTGTTTTTTGTTTTTTTGTTTTTTTTTTTAATCTCACGGTTTCAAAATCGCCCAATTACCTGGGCGGTTCCTGTTGGAAACCCGCCAGCGGGCCCGGGGAACCCCTTCGATGTTGAGACGTAGTTTTGGGGGAGTGCTGCTGTCACGCACGGATTTGCTAACCGGTGAGCGGAGAACGTGTTCGCTGACGAAAGGCACCTGCGGGGTGGCAGGCTCCGTCCCCAGTCGGGGGCGTGCGGGAGGCAGCCGATCGAGGATTCGCTCTCATCACGGATGTTTCTCTCTCTCTCCCCCTCCCTCTCCCTTCCTCTCTGACACCGGTGAAAAACACACAACCACCGTGGAACAGGACTCAATGGCTGATTAACAAGGGACGAAAAAAAATATAAAAAAAAAAAAAATCAAGAAGTAAAAAAATGGGAATAAATGTACCGCTCCCCCGTAGAACCCTTCAGCGTTTCTGCGTGAACGGAGGACAACACACCATCTTGGAGGCCCACGTGAGCCGGCCCCTCCCCGCCGCCCGCCGTGACCTCGGTGACCTCGGTTTGCTCCGACCACAGCGGCTCTGCCTCAGGCCTGGGGCGGTGCCTGGCCCCTCCCTCCCCCCCCCCCGTCCCACACACTGTTTTCTCGGCCTGAAATACCCTCCCCGCCCCCTCTCCACCCCCCCCCCCCACCCCCCCCCCCCCCCCCGTCTCCCTCGCCGAGTCTGCCTTCCCCGCAGCTATCATCTTACCCCGTGGCTTGTGGGTTTTCAGCAGCGCTGGGCTATTTCGGTCAGCATCCCTGCTATTTCCATTTTCTTCTTCGGAAACGGTCTCTCCCCACCCGACATCTTGTGCTCTGTCCCCGAGAGAGACGGGCTTGTGGACGATGATGATGATGATGACGATGATTATTTTTTGCCGTTCATTACATTCTCCACCTCGATAAGCCACCCAGAGCTTCTTAATCTCCCGGAGAACAGGCCCCGTGAAAAATAGCGAGTTTCATGGAAAACCTACGGGCTAGATCGCAAGGGGGGATTTTAAATATATACGTATACTTATATGTTTATATGATACCAGAGGCCCAGTGCACAAATTCGTGCACCGCTGGGGCCCCTCAGTCTGGCCTCCGGGATCGGGCGAAACCGGCTCTCCGACCTCCCCTGAGGGGTCCTGCATTTCGAGAGGGCGCAGGCCAGGCCGAGGGACCCTACCAGTGCACAATCGGGGGCCGGGAGGGACGTGGGAGGTTGGCCAGGCGGGAAGGAACAGTGGGAGGGCTCCAGGGCATGTCCCGCCCGTCTCGTTCAGTCCTGATTGGCTGGACCCCAGCAGCAAGCTCACCTACCAGTCGGAGCGTCTGCCCCCTGGTGATCATAGTGACTGGTCTACTGCTCAACTGTCTGCCCCCTGGTGGTCAGTGCATGTCATAGTGAGTGGTTGAGCGGCCTTAGCATATCATTAGCATATTACGCTTTGATTGGTTGAACAGATGACCGGACCCTTAGCATATTAGGCTTTTATTATATAGGATATAAAAATATATACAGCCCAGGCTGGCATGGCTCAGTGGTGGAGTGTTGACCTATGAACCAGGAGGTCACAGTTCGATTCCCGGTCAGGGCACAGGCCTGGGTTGCAGGCTCCATCCCCAGTAGGGGGCGTGCAGGAGGCAGCTGATCCATGATTCTCTCTCATCATGGATGTTTCTCTCTCTCTCCCTCTCTCTTCCTCTCTGAGATCAATAAAAATATGTTTTTTTAAAAAAATAGCACGCTTCACGTAACCTATGGGCTAGATTGCAAGGGGGAATTTTGAATACATCCATACATTTCTCCTTTTATATTCTCTTCAGAGGTATATTCATATTGTTCTCTGTGAGGTAAGGGGAGTGAAATTGGCCTTTTTCAACACACTGCTCCACGTGTGTCTCAGGACAACCTGGCGTTTTCTTAGCAAAAGGCCGGAGGCTGCATTATTAGTTCATCAACACCGCCCGGCCCTTCGCAGCGGGTTTCTGGAGCTGCCTCGCTCTCTCTCACTCGCTCTCTCTCGCTCTCTGGGACCCACACAGTGATTCTCCGCGTGAGGAGCTCATAGGGTCTCCCCTTCGCATGCATCCGCCTTCAGAGGAATAATTTAACTCATCCCTGTCCTGGAACCGGAACCAGAACTGGAACCGGCGAGCATTCCTTTGTTGATCCCAGCCCAGCTGTTTCCTGCATCTCAGCCACTGCCGGGCACGGGGGGGGGGGGGGTAGTGTGTGGGGCCCTCAGCCACGTGCTCCTCTCGGCGCCTGTGGTCCATCCCGGGCAGCGCGTCCCTCGGAGCACGCGTGTTTCTTGCCAACAATCTCTCCTGGGGCTTTGGACACGGTTCCCAGCCGTCAAGCGGTTCTTTGGTCTCCTGGACGGAGCAGGGCCGTCAGGTTCCCCGCCCTCCCCCCGTGGATGTGCTCCGATCTGGGGGCTGTTCAGAGGGGACTCATCCTGACGCATGTCATGGGCGCTGTCCATCAGGGCGGTAGCTGTCCATCAGGGCGGTAGCTGTCCGTCAGGGCAGTAGCTGTCCATCAGGGCGGTAGCTGTCAATCAAGGCGGTAGCTGTCCATCAGGGCAGTAGCTGTCAATCAGGCAGCAGCTGTCAATCAGGGCAGCTGCTGTCAATCAGGCGGCAGCTGTCCATCAGGGCGGTAGCTGTCCATCAGGGCGGCTGCTGTCTATCAGGGTGGCAGCCAGGCAGCGGGCATGGCTCTGGGCTGGGCTGTTGGCTGAGGCTGGTGCACAGAGGGGACCCCGGGGGGGAGCAATCTTCTGACTCACGGGGGAAAGGGGGCTGGGGGGAGGGGCATGTGTGCTATGGGAAGCGCGCATTGTGCTGTTTGGCGGAGGAAGGAAGGAATCCGGACAAAACAAGGGAAGGAAGGGTTTGTTATTTCTCTCCACAGGCCGGCTCCCGGGCCCCTGTGGCCAAGGATGTAACTTCATAAGACCCATGTCCACGACTTGTGTGTGTGTGTTTTGTTTTGCTTAATTCTCTCACCTTTTTCACCCAGTCCCCTCCCTCCCCACCCACCCGCCCCCTCTGACAGCTGTCAGTCTGTTCTCTGTGCCTATGAGTGTGTTTCTACTTTGGCTGGTGGATGACCAGAGGGAAGGGGTGGGGTGGGGGCAGGTAGGAGGAGTTAAAGGGGGCACCAGATGGTGGCGGGAGGAATCCTATGTATGTGACCCCAGAGGGTACTCCGGCTGGGGACCGCTCGGTCGTATCCTGTCACTCTAGACAGGCTTTGCTCCTGACGCTGGCCCGTCCCCTGACGATCACAGACATTTAAAAATATACACATATATATATTTATTGATTTCAGAGAGGAAAGGGTAAGGGAGAGAGAGAAACATCCATGATGAGAGAGAATCCTGGATCGGCTGCCTCCTGCACGCCCCCTCCTGGGGATGGAGCCCACCACCCGGGCATGTGCCCTTGGCCGGGAAACGAACCCTGACCTCCTGGTTCCTAGGTCGACGCTCAACCCCTGAGCCACGCCGGCCGGGCTCATGTGCTTTCCTCTGGCGCTTTGAGTCAGGACCATGTGGAAGACAAGCAGAGGTAACAGGGCGGGGTGGGGGTGGGGGAGCATAATCTGACGTCACCTCAGGGCACTATTTGCGAGGACGTCTGACTAGCATCGTTCTATAATTACCCCGCCACAGCCTGGAACGTGAGTCACGAAGAACTGAATATTTATAAGCGTTCTGACCTCAACAGGAAAAAAAAAAAATTTTTTTTTGGTTTTTTTTCCCCAACATCTCCAGTAGTAAGGTCACCTAAGGAGACCGTGGAAGACGTCCAGCCAACGTCCTGGCAGCCGGCGCCCGCTCTTTATTTTCCAACCGGCGTGGTGGCCGTGCCTGCCATCTGGCCCCCGGGATGGACGGCCTGTGGGAGAGACCCACCCGCCATTCAGTCCTGAATGGCTGCACCTGGGAAGGAGGAGGTGGAGGCCGAGCCCGTCCCAGCACTGGCTCCCCGGCTGGGAGACTGGAGGACACGAGGCCGCTCGCTCCTTCATCCACCTCTCAGACCCGGGTCTGCTCCCTCCAGCGGCGCCCCTCCACGGACGAACGCCCCAAAGATGCCATTGTGTACCAACAGCAGGCCTTGTAACTGATCTCGGCCGGCAAGGGCCCCTCTCTGTCCCTTGAAGGCATTTCTGACCCTTTTAACATAACATGGGGGTGGCTGTGATCTCGATGTTTTTCTGACTCTTTCAGCGTAACGTGGGGGGGGGGGGTGTACCTGTGATCTCGATTTTAACCCCGTCCCAGAGGTCGATTTCAAGAAAGAAGGCTTTATGCAATCCTGTGTTTTTCTTTCTTTCTTTCTTTCTTTCTTTCTTTCTCTCTTTCTCTCTTTCTCTCTTTCTCTCTTTCTCTCTTTCCAATCCTCCCCCTCAGGATATGTTCCCATGGATTTTTTAGGAAGAGCGGAAGAGAGAGGGAGAGACAGAGAGAAACATCGATGGGAGAGAGACATCGTCGATGGGTTGCCTCCTGCACCTGCCCCAACCAGGGCCCAGGCCAGGGAGGAGCCTGCAATCGAGAGGTACGTGCCCTGGACTGGCATCGAACCCGGGACCCTTCCGTCTGCAGGCCGACGCTCTACCCACGGAGCCAAACTGGCTGGGGCCGGCCTATGTGTCTTTGGCGTCAACGTCTTCTCGTCGTATTAAAGGCGGCGTTTCGAAAGCGTGGGCGTTCCCCTTGGCCGGCGCTGATGCGTACGGGTGATGTTCTGACGGGTGGAATGTCTGTTTCATGGATTCATGTGGTTTTTAGAAAAATGTACGGAATAGGTCAATACTGAAGCGGCCTTTTATAACAGGGGCCGGGGCTTTTGATTTTCTTGCCCGTGACGTGCGGTCGCTACCGGCAATATTGCTTGGTGGTTGACTGCTCAGGTCGGTTGAGGGCAGGGAGTCACAGGGACCCTGGCTCTAGTCAAGAATAACACGGTCCATGGCTGTGTAGACGCATGTCAGAGAGGAAGGGAGAGGGGGAGAGAGAGAGACAGAGAGAAAAACATCGGTGATGAGAGCAGATCATCGAGGGGTTGGCGGCCTCCTGCACGCCCCACAGGGGGATCGAGCCCACAACCCAGGCCTGTGCCCTTGACCGGGAATCGAACCCTGACCTCCTGGCCTCCTGGTTCATCGGTCGATGCTCAACCACTGAGCTACGCCGGCTAAATCCCTGCTTAGACTTCAGGTCTGTCATGATCGGGGGGTGGGCGGGGGGGCTACCATGGGCATAAAGAATTCCTCTCCTGGGCAGCATAGCACTTGGCTATTTTAAGAGCTTTCATATTTCATGCATTGTGGGTTTGTTGGACAGGGAACATACTTTCCACCACGAAAAAGGCATTTTTATTGAGGAAGTTGTCGCCAAAAATAAGAGCTTGTGTTCCAGTTAGTAAAAATTGACCAAAACTATAAATATACAAGGCCCAATTATGCCAGGAAAATGACTTACCCAGTGTTCTAAACTATGGATTCGTTTCTTATCTTGAATTTTTTTTTTTTTTGGTCTGTATGCTGTGTTTTGTCTTTAAAAAAACACCATCATTTTGAGATGAAATACATTTAAAAAATCTTATTTCTGTCACCAAGGTCATTGCATTTGAATACACGTTGCATTGGATCGGTAGGTGCAATGCATCTGAAATAAGTAAAAAAAAAAAAAAAAAAAAAATCCATATTTAAGGCTGCTTCCATTCCTTAGCTTTCCACGGTCAAGCGCACAATTCTCTGATTCTGCCCAACGCAGAAATGTGTTTCTAGTTCCTACCTTTGCCCTTCGCAGGCACATAGCTCCACGTTCTCATTTCACCCCAAATGGGAGGGTTCGGGCCAGGGCATCGGGCAGGGACAAAGGGGAGGGAAGAAGAGAGAGTCGCACTTTCCCAGCTCGCACCTGTAGGACTCCCAGCTCACGCCACTGCCTCCTTAGGCGCTTTGTCCAGTCTCCTCTCCCACGAAACCAGCCCCCCCAGCCTCAGACTCCCCTAACCTGTGGTCCCCAGGACCAGAGTTCATGGGGTTGGAAGGAGAGCCCCGTGGCGAAATGCCGCCCGCCCGCTCTCCTGCTTCAGACCATCTGTCTCTCAACACGTTCTGAGCAGAGTGTCCTCATTGTTGCTACTTGTTGGGTCTCCCCATCTCTCTAGGAGCTCACCCTCGGCTGCCCTGAAGGTCAACACCCTCTCCAGATTCTATTGATTTATGTAAATACCTTTCTCTTGATGTCAGAGAGGAAGGGAGAGGGAGGGAGGGAGAGAGAGAAACATCCAGGACGAGACGGAATCATCGATGGGCTGCCTCCTGCATGCCCCCCTACTGGGGATCGACCGTGTGCCCGGACCAGGGAATTGAACCGTGACCTCTTGGTTCATAGGTCGACGCTCAACCGTGGAGCCACGCCGGCCGGGTGCTACCTGTGGAGAGCGGCCACCGTGTTCGGGCAGGTTCAAGCCTCGGGCTGATGAGAGGGCACAGTCCTCTCCTGGCCACGTGCAAGTCCCCGGGTGGAGGGCAGAGCCCTCCCAGCACCATGATCGCCAACAGCTGTGGTTGTCAGCTTGCACCTGTGGTCCCAATACGTGGCCCCAGGTATCTGAGTGATGCGGGCCTGATAGAGTTCAGGTGCATGGAGTTGAGTGGGATGGAAACCCATGAGAAGGTTGTCAGCATCTTGACCACGCCCTTCCTTGGCCTCGTGGCATCTGCTATAAAATAAAGACACAGCTGGTCGTCCGTGGCGCTGTCGCTAGCTCTCCATCAGAGAGAGGACAGTGTCCCACCCAGCCCCAGCTTTCATTCTCTCGTCTGTCTTTTCTCAATCCTTCACCGCCCCCTCTCAGGCTCCCCCCTGGCCGTGCTGGCGTGGGCCCGGCTTTGTCTTTGTAAGTCGACACAGCATCGGATCAAACCGATCTCTCCTTCACCCCGGACGAGAAGCGTGGCTCGTCAAGACCAAATCCACCGCGGCCCCCTCCCAGGATGCAACGGGACCGTGGCTCTTTTCCTCGTTGCGAGCAGCCTTTCATCACCCCGCGTCTGTCGTGACCTTGTCTGGTGACGGAAGAGCCTGGAAGGGGACAGCTTTTTCTGTTTTTTTTTTTTTTCTTCTTTTCCTTTCGGCCCCGCGTGCCAGCGGTTATATTTACTGCTGTCAGGTTATATTCTATCAGCCCTGGCGACAGCAAACCCGCCTGGCATCGAACGCGTCCTGTTCCGTCGATA
>JAPDVU010000016.1:19579549-19597049 GCA_026230045.1 Corynorhinus townsendii | reverse complement strand
CCGGGGAGGCCGTGGGCGTGACCTGCCCGTCGCGTGGCGAGAACTTCATGAGCGTCGGCTGCCGTGTTCCGTAGGGATTTTCAGACGCGTCCTTCTTACCGCTTCAAGGGGGCCTGCGTGGGGCGGGAGCCTCCCCAGCTCAGAGTTCTGAGGAAGGGCTCCCGCGCCGGGAAAAGTCACTTTTGTTGATTACCTTGTATTTTAGCTTGTTACCGTTAAAAAATATATATATATATTTTTTTATTGATTTCAGAGAGGAGAGAGGAGAGAGAGCGAAGCATCAGTGGTGGGAGAGAACCAAGGATCGGCTGCCTCCTGCACGCCCCACACTGACTGGGGGTCTGCTTATTCCCAGACGGTTACTTACAACACAGAAGCTCGGCTGGTGATGGGGACGGCGAGGGGCGGGCACCCATCAGAAGTAGCGCGTCTCTCCTCCTCGAGGTCACTGAGCGTTAGCTCCTTGGGGGGGGTGGGTTTTGAGACACTCGTCCCAAACCACGCGAGGGTATTTTTCGTTTGAAGCCACACGCCCGCACGGTGAGCGTTCACAACGCGTGGCGTCGGCGGCGGACAGTTCAGCTCCCGCAACGCTCAAGGCCCCCTTCGAAGACGCCCACTGTCTTTCGCGCGCCGGTAGGCAGAGGGTCTCAATGAGGCCGCTGTTGATGTTGGGTGCGGGGGACCCCGTCCCGAGACAAGCTAGAAGCGTGTGTGTGTGTGTGTGTGTGTGTGTGTGTGTCTGTGTGTGTGTATGTGTGTGTGTGTCTCTGTGTGTTTGTGTGTGGTGTGTGTGTGTGTGTCTGTGTGTGTCTCTGTGTGTTTGTGTGTGGTGTGTGTGTGTGTCTCTCTGTGTGTGTATGTGTGGTGTGTGTGTGTGTGTGTGGGGTGTGTGTATGTGTGTGTGTGTGTGTGTGATGTGTGTCTGTGTCTCTGTGTGTCTCTGTGTGTTTGTGTGTGGTGTGTGTGTGTGTGTGTATGTGTGGTGTGTGTATGTGTGTGTGTCTCTGTGTGTGTGTGTCTCTGTGTTTGTGTGTGTGGTGTGTGTGTGTATGTGTGGGGTGTGTGTATGTGTGTGTGTGTGATGTGTGTCTGTGTCTGTGTGTGTCTCTCTGTGTTTGTGTGTGTGGTGTGTGTGTGTGTATGTGTGGTGTGTGTGTTTGTCTCTGTGTGTGTCTCTCTGTGTGTGTGGTGTGTATGTGTGGGGTGTGGGGTGTGTGTATGTGTGTGTGTATGTGTGTGTGTGTGGTGTGTGTGTGTGTGTGGTGTGTGTGTGTGGTGTGTGTGTGTGTGTGTGTGTGGTGTGTGTGGTGTGTGTCTGTGTGTGGGTGTGTGTGTGGGGGGCGGGGTAGAGAGGGGAAGAGAGGGAACGGGGCCTGCTCCAGGGCCTCCTAAATACACACTATTATCCCAAACGAGAACGCCTTGGCGCTCACGCCCCGGCTCCTGAGCGAGGGGGTAATTCCTACCGGGCTAAGTATAGCCCAGCGCCAGTCAGATCACAGGGCGACGCGTTCTGCAAACATACAATTTCCCGGCCACATCCGTGTTCTTCAGGTCCCGTTTCTGAAGTCTCTCTTTCTCGGAGAAGTGTATCCTCCCCTCCCCCCGTTTCTTCTCCCATCAAACATTTGACATCAAAAAGGCAGACTCCAAATTAATGAGTGGGAAGGAGAGAGAATTGCATCGAGCCGAGACTAGGGACACGTAAGGGGTTTTCTCTTCTATGTAGCCAAGCAGAACCCGCTTCCTGGTTGAAGTCACACACACACACACACACACATGCACACACGCACGCACACGCATGCACACACACGCACACACGCGCACACACACAGGCGAACTTGGTTGTCAGCGGGCTTTTCTACCAAACAACATCTTGACGAATTAAGAGTCAATGAATGAGAACCAGATGGGTAAACTCCCTTTGAAATTACACCCCGGATTAGAAAGTTTAAGAAAAATAGCTCTTGGCAAAGGCGGGTTTGTCGTGTGTTTTTTTTTTGGCTGGAATGGACATGTTTGGGGGAAAAAGAATAGTCTCCAGGGTTTGGATGAACCTGAGTCTCCAAGCTCCAAAGTTCCCAGCCCGTGGGGCCGAGGGGAGCGAGGTGGGACCCCCGGCCTCGTGCTGCGAGGAAGTCGGGGAGAGCGTCTCCTTGACCGTTTTGAGGGGTGCTCTCCGCGTCAGGGTTCATCTCGGGGTTCAGGCCGCCCCCCCCAACCCCGCCCCCGGCCTGTTTCTATGCAGCCCTGACCTCGTCTCTGCACCCATTTCTCATGCTTTCTCCCCCAAGGATCCTTGGGGCATGTTCCCTAGCCCCTCCCATGAAATCCTACGGCCACACACTTACCGTATGTCTGCTTAGGCACCGCGTAGGTCTCTGCGGCATCAGGAAACAGCAGGATTTTTTTGGGGGGGCCACCTCCTACCCCCCCACCGGGACCCAATGTTGCCCTCTTGGGGGGGGGCAGTACTTAGCCCCTTTGAGGCTATGGATCCAGAGCGGAGGCCAGGAAGGCGGGTACACATCGTAGGGTGAACGGAACAGCCTGCCCGACCACAGCGGGCCCCGATGCTCACCGTGCGGCGACCGCGGAAGAGACAGATTCTTCGAACTGGAACCCGAGACGCATCTCTCGCTCCCAGCTGAGGTACAGTTTGAAAATATCCGTTTTTATGGATTTTCAGAGGAGAAGGGAAAGGGAGACCGAGAGAGAGAAGCATCCATGATGAGAGAAAATCATCCATCAGCTGCCTCCTGCCCATTCCACCTCCTGGGGACGGAGCCCACCACCTGGGCCTGGGCCCTGACCGGGAATCGAACCGGTGACCTCCTGGTTCCCAGGTGGACGCTCCAGCCCTCATTTTGTGTTTAGGCCGTTAGCTCTTCGGAGGCCCACACACGGATTTGATAGGGTGTGAGCAGCCCCAGAGAGCAGCGTAGGGCCTGCCTGAATCCATGTGCACTAGGGACCGAATCGTCTAGAACCGCGGTCGGCAAACCGCGGCTCGCGAGCCACAGGCGGCTCTTTGGCCCCTGGAGTGTGGCTCTGCCACAAGATACCACGGCCCGGGCGCGTCTATTTTGAAGAAGCGGCGTGCGAAGACGTTTATGTTTTAAAAATGCGGCTCTCCAAAGGAATCTCCATCGGTGTCTTGCTGGTATTTGGCTCTGTTGACGGATGAGTTTGCCGACCGCTGGCCTAGGAGGTGTGAGGGGAAAGCCCCTTGGTGATTCTGTCTAACGGTCACCACACAGAGGCAGGGGAAACGGGGAAAGGGGAGGTAGCTGAAGACAGGATCACGGCCGGTTTATTTATTCATTTTTAATTTACCTTTATTATTGGAAGCATGACGGATGCCCCCATGCTTCCCCCCATTGAGCCCCATTGAGCGCTGAGGGAGCGAGGGGAGGAGGAGGCAGGGAGACAGGGAACCTGATGGCCCTGATCGCCGGCCAGGCCCAGGGACCCTCCCGGTGCCCGGATTTCGTGCGCCGGGCCTCTTGTACATCCTACTGATCTAAAAGGAAGGCCGCACTCGAGCTGCTGCATTTCCAAGGGGTTCCTGGATGCTCGGAGTCTGCCTGGCCAGAGGCCAGGTTACCTGTCGTAGAAAACCCCGCACGCTGTCCGAGTGCATCAGGCCGTGGACGCCGACAGTGAGCAGGTCCGTGCGTCCTTGCCAGGAACGACGGGCCGTTCAGGGCCGCACTGAGGGGCAGGGACCGGGCCTTGCTCTGGAAAGCACTGCCCGTCGGAGGTAACAGCTTTAGACACCCTGGCCCTCCCGAGGTGGAAGCCGCGTGCGGGTCACAAACCGGGAGCCTCGCTGTGGCTGTCTGAGCTGAACTTGGAGCTCAGGTGACAGTGAACTGGCACCCACCATCCATTCTGTTTCCCGCAGAGATTTCCGACTCTTTGATGGCCGCGCTGGGTGCCGGGACATGTGGCTGAGGTGCACTTGCAGGCTCCCTGCTGCCTAGAACCGGAATTCAGAGCCTTCACCCAAGGTGCCCGGCTGGCGTGGCTCCGTAGTGGAGCACCGACCTAGGAACCAGGAGGTCACAGTTCAATTCCCGGTCAGGGCACAGGCCCAGGTTTCCGGCTCCATCCCCAGTAGGGGGCGTGCAGGAGGCAGCCGGTCCGTGATTCTCTCTCATCATGGATGTTTCTCTCTCCCTTCCTCTCTGAAATCCACAAAAAAAATATTTTTATGGATTTTCTTTAGAGGGCGAGGAAGAGAGATAGAAACATCCACGGTGAGAGAGAATCCCCCCTCGGGGGCCTCCTGCACGCCCCACCCTGGGGATCGAGCCGGCCACCCGGGCCTGTGCCCTGACTGGGAATCCAACCATGACCTCCTGGTTCCTAGGTCGAACGCTCCACCGCCGAGCCGCGCCGGCCGGGCTCAAAGGTGTTTCAGGAGCTGCAGGTGATGTGATGTCCATCCCGGTTTTTCAGACGAGGAAGCTGAGGTTCAGAGTTGAGAATGCTCCCCACCACCCCCCTCCCCCCCCCCAGGTGTTACGGCGTCAGCTCCTCCCCTCCCTGCTGACGCCCCACCATCCTGCTCACCCTCAGGACCATGTTTTACAGCTGATGCTCCTAACCGCGACCAGAGGGTGCTGGCAAGGCCCGGCCCGCCCCCGAGGATGAGCGACATCTGATGGGCTGTCAGCATCGGCCTCAACGGGGTTCAGGTTTTCAGCGATCTCCGGGAAACCATAGCGCCGGCCACTTTCAAGGAGAGTCACGCTAGGGACACGTCTGCCTCTCGCCGCCGCGACGACGCCTCACGTGTTTATTGTTAAGCACAGACGTCCGTGCGCCCCGGAGACCTGAACGTTAGAGACGGAGTTCACGTTTCGTAATTTTTTATTTTATTATTATTATTATTATTATTTTTTTACCTGGGGTGTGGGCGAGCTGCACGTCTTCCTCCGCAGCTACGCATTTTGCCTGAGAAAAAACAGGTTTATTTTATCGATTCCGTAGGGATGCTCATGCCGTGCTGGCTTTATCTTGGCAGGCTGAGTTGGGTTGCTGTTCCAGGTACGTACGTGTAGGTGCGTACACACAGAGCGGCCAGATTTTCATGGTCTCTGGACGCATAGTAACCTGGCCACTCAGTGTGTGTGTGTGTGTGTGTGTGTGTGTGTGTGTGTGTGTGTGTATTAGAGGCCAGGTGCATGAATTCGTGCATGGGTGGGGGAGGGGACATGGGGGGTTGGCCGGCCTGCCTTCGGGTCGAGCGGACCATTTGCATATGAGCCTTTTCTTCTATAGGATACACACGGAGTGGCCAGATGATGATGCGTTCGGAGATCATCCTCATCTGGCCACTTAGTGTGTGTGTGTGTGTGTGTGTGTGTGTGTGTGTGTACACATATATGTTAGAGGCCTGGTGCATGAATTCGTGCATGGGTGGGGTCCGGCCAGCCTGGCCAGGGGGAGGGGACATGGGCGGTTGGCCGGCCTGCCTGCGTGTCGAGCTCCTGATCGAGGGGACCATTTGCCTATGAGCCTTTTCTTCTATAGGATAGACACGGAGTGGCCTGATGATGATGCATTCGGAGATCATCATCATCCGGCCACTCCGTGTATAGAGAGATGTCTCTCTCGCATTGATGTCTCTCTCTAGAAAATCAATGGAGCCCTAGCTGGTGTGGCTCAGTGGATAGAGCGTCGGCCTGCGGACTGAAGGGTCCCAGGTTCGATTCCGGTCAAGGGCATGTACCTGGGTGGCGGGCACATCCCCAGTAGGAGGTGTGCAGGAGGCAGCTGATGGATGTTTCTCTCTCATCGATGTTTCTAACTCTCTGTCCCTCTCCCTTCCTCTCTGTAAAAAAATAAAATAAAACAAAATAGACCGGTCCCAAGGGACTTTCCGTCGGAGGACAAAGAAAGTGTTTTGAAAGATCGCCCCGCGTGGAGGGAGACCCTGTGGGTGGCGGGCCCAGGACAGGAGATGGAGAAGGTGTCTCTCCGGTGAAGCATCGTGTTTTCCGTGGGTTTCCCCGCTGCAAGCCCCGTGTCCCTCCCTCAGGAATAGAACAGTTTCTAGCAGGAAACACACACGCGCACACGCACACGCGCGCACACACACACAACGCACGCCACAGCAAAGTGGAGGGTTAAAAGTAAAATAAAGTCGTCGACAGAGGAACTAGGTAAGAAGGATCGAGGCCGTTGTTTCGGCACCGCCATCCGCGGCCGCCGCTGAGAGGTGGGAAGGGTCTGGCGCGCCATTGTGTGTTTTTCTTTGTGCGTGTGTATGTGTGTTGTGTGTGTGTGTAGGTGTGTGTGCGTGTGTTTCCATGTGGGAGTTACTAATGCATCCGCATCACCCCTGACACCCGGCGGGACGAGCCTGGGACCCGCTTCAAAGCCGGGGTTTTCGGAAATCTGCGTTTATTTTATTTATTTATTTATTTATTTTATTATTATTTTTTAAATCTGCGTTTGTTTTAGAATGATCGGCCGGCCCAGGAAGGCGGCATGTCTACGTGAACATGCGTTCGTGTCTTGACGCAGGAGCCGTTGGGAAGCCTCGGGACAAAGCGAAACCGACTTTTCTTTTTCTTTTCTGTCTAACGACTCCCACGTTCGTGTGTGAAGGTGGAGGAGAAGGACGCACTCCGCATGACGGGGCGGGGCAGGGGCCGTGAAATTACCCTTATTTAAATTAAATTAAATTAAATTAAATTAAAGCCAGGGGTTTAGCTTTCAGCCCGTCTTCAGCTGCAGCAGAGACAGGGGTTGGCGACGTTACGTTTTTCCTGACTAAAGGGCACACCGGAGATGGACTTCATCGTCTCGAAGATACCTCTCCAACGCAAACTCAGCACACCTCCTGTATTCACACTGGAGGCCCGGTGCACGGAGATTCGTGCAGGAACGGCCTTCCTTCCCCCTGGGTGCCGGCACCGCTTTCGCTCTGGCCGGAGCCGCCTTTCCGCCTTCCTGCCTTCCCACGCTGCCCAGAGGCCCCCCGTCGCTCGGCGCCTCTGTATGCAAATTAACCCGCCATCTTCGTTGGGTTCATTTGTATGCTCACTCCCGATTGGCTGGTGGGCGTTGTGAAGGTACGGTCAATTAACATGTTATACTTTTAGGTAGATGGGTTATCATTACACTCTGTGCTTATAGGAAGAAAGGGTATGAAAAAGGCGGTATGTTTTGCCTGGCTGGCGTGGTTCAGTGGTTGAACATCGACCTAGGAACCAGAAGGTCACAGGTTCGATTCCCGGTCGGGCACATGCCCGGGTTGGGGGCATGCAGGAGGCAGCTGATCCATGATTCTCTCTCATCATCTCTCTCTCTCTTCTCCCTTCTCTGAAATCAATAAAACTATATTTTTAAAAAAATACAATCAATTTGATAGATGGGGCAGAGCAGGAGTGTTGAAAGAACGGTTTGGCTGTTCGGGACATGCGCCAAGACCTTGTGTGTGTGTTTGTTTTTGTTTTTATAACTCCCCTCCCCAGTTTAAGAATTTTTAGCATACCCTGAGGGGAAGAGGAGGTCGTTGAAGGCAGTTTTTTGGGGGGAGAAGCACGAGATGAGACCAGCGTGCAGTGAGCCAGGCCAGAAGGCATTTCAGGGAGCCTTGGGGTGCGGTGCGGCAGCGGGGGGGGGGGCGGGGGGACGTCTTCTGTGTCCGCGATTTTATGGGACGTTGAACGCCTTCCTTCGCCTCCGATGCCTCATTTTTCTTTTTTTTTCCATTCATAAAAATGCCTATAATTACATTCGCCATCTGTGGACCTCAAAGGAGCGAGGGAGGACTCAGGACATGTCTGTCGAGGGCTTTGAACTTTCCAGAAGAAAGCTTTTACGGCTCCATAAAGTACAAAGTGGTGCGCCTCCCCAGCTTGTATTTTTCCTGGCATCTGCCTCCGTCTCTCAGGTTCTTTGCACAGCATCAGCTACTGTTGCTCCGAACAGCCCCTGTCCCTCTGGTCAGGGTTAGATCTTCTAGAGATGCTTTGGGCAGCTGCTGCTTTTCCCAGAGATTAAAATATATATATATATATATATATATGTATATATTTCTTTATTGATTTTAGAGAGGAAGGGAGAAGGAGAGAGAGATAGAAACATCCATGATGAGAGAGAATCATGGATCAGCTGCCTCCCGCACGCCCCCTACTGGGGATCGAGCCACAACCCGGGCCTGTGCCCTGACCGGGAATCCAACCTGGGACCCCCTGGTTCATTGGTTGACACTCCACCACTGAGCCACACTGGCCGGCCTCCTCCTACTTCCTCTGCCCGTGTAAGAGCTCTGGATCGGACGACGCACCCTATTCGGGGTCTTTTGTTTTGTGGATGAACTTGCAATGGCAGTTGTTGGAGGGAGCGGAGCAGACAGGGGAGCGAGTCTAAGTGTAGCCCCTCGGAGAGGGTAGCAAATGATGTAGCAAACACACACACACACACACACACACACACGCACACCTACACGCCTGGCCCGTCTCCTTGATGGATGCAAATCTTAGGGGTTTGTGCCACGCTGACACGGATTCCCGAAGAGCTAACATTTGGGCGCCTGCAGATTAACGCTCAGGAAGCTCACAGCCTTCAGAGGCCGGCCCGGGTGGGGCCAACGATGTCCCCGTCCGAGGACATTCCCCGTGGCCCCCGATGCAAAGACAAACCACAGACATCAGAGGCGGGGCCGGAGCAGGCACACGGGGGGGGGGGGGTGGGGGTGGGGTGGGGGGTGGGGGGTGGGGACCTCTGCGGACGGCCAGCGGTGACGTTCCCTTTCCTCTCCCTGGACGTGCTCCAAGCCCCCGAAACTGCTGAACCGACATGACGGTGACGTGCGGGAGACTTGGGCGCGTCCCCCTCCCCCCTCCTCCCCCCCGGAGGCGGAACCCGTCCAGCTGGGCGCCCCTGGCAGGCTGCTGCTTCACCTGGTGTGTCTGGGCCCCGGGGCCCTGGCCACATGCTTGGATCCATCCGTGGGCAGCCAGTTCAATGTTTTCCCGGCTTCCTGGCACAGGTGGTGGAAAAAAAATAAAAACCAACACAATTTCTCCGGCGAGATGGAGTTTGTGGAGGAGACTGGCCGGCGAGGGGGCTCGCCCACCGGCTTCGGAGACGCTCAGGTCGCAGAGCGTGTCCCGTGGCTGGGAGCACGCCGGTCTCCGCGGCAGACGGCGCTCGCCGGTGGTCTTGGGATTCTTTCAGGACGTCTGATGCCTCAGCAGCGCAGGGCTTCCCTCCTCTGGGAGCTTTCTCCCACGGAGCCTTCCCTGTTTACCTGCTCATCTCACGGCCGCTCCGGCCAGGCCTTCCCGTGTGCTCGGGGCTCGGTCCGCGCCGGCCGGTGGCGTTCCGCGGAAAGTCCGTGACGGAGCTGTAGACGCCCTCCTTTTTGGCGTTGATGAGAACCGGTGATTCCTGCTCGGCCCGCGGGGCTCAGGGGTGGTTGAGCATCGGCCTCCGAACCAGGAGGTCACGGTGGTTCGATTCCCCGTGAGCGGAATGGATCCTGTTGCCGTGAGCGTGCAGGAGGCGGCCCATCCGTGATTCTCTCTCATCACGGATGTTTCTGTCCCCCTCCCTCTCCCTGCCTCTCTGAAATCAGTAAAAACACGTAGAAACAACCACCACAAGAACAACAGCACGGCAGGCAGGGAGGAGGGAGACGGCCGGTTGAATTCTCACCGGCACGGGCCGCGCGCCGACAGGTGACACTCACGAGAAGGCAGTGAAACTCTGAAAGCTTTTTATTTTTTTTTTAAGAAGCCCATGGCGATGGCGTGTAGGCTGGAACCGACCTCTTCCGCTTCTCCAAAGAACACGGCCCAGGCGTGGCGTGGTCGGCCGCGCGCTGGACTGGACGCCGAACGAGAAGGAGCGCCCCGCCGTTTGCCGTCTGACCTCGGAGGAACCCGACACGCGGTGACGGGAAAAGACCGCGGTTGCCACCACGGGTCCCCGTGACACGTGAGCCCAGTCCTGGGGCGTCGGGCGGGAGTACCCCAAAACACGACCGAGCGGCACCTTCGCGAACAGACACGTAAAGACGACGTCGACAGAACCGAATGGGGTGTGTCTGACCCTGAGAGCCGAGGGGCCTGTAGGTTCAAATTATTTGGCTAAAATAAATAAATAAGTAAAAATCTCTCACCGTGGTGATAGAATTGCTTGAATAATATATAAATATATATAAATATATATAATAATATATAAATAAATAAAACCTCTTGTAATATTAGCCTCTTCGTAGCAGGAGCTAGTAATGGCTCTGGCCGCCCGTCAGTCCGGAGCTGTTTGCGGTGATGAACGCGTTTGGATGCCTGGTGATTCCGGGTGAGAAATATATGGACCCAAAGAAAAATGTGTCAGAGAAGAGCAGAGCTGAGAAGGGAAATGGCAATGTTTCCAGTGTCTTATCTTTTATTTTGTTTTCTAAAATATTTTTATTGGTGCCAGAGGGGAAGAGGGAGGGGGAGAGAGACACACATCAGTGATGGGAGAGGATCGTGGACCGGCTGCCTCCGACACACCCCCACCCCTCCCCCCCCCCCACTGGGGATCCAGCCCGCAACTGGGGCGCGTGCCCCGACCACCAGTCCGCCGTTTCTAACTTGAGCTCTTGTGTCTCTTTTCTTCTCCCGTAAAGACGGCTCCTCCCTTCGACGGCCTTGCCATTTGTTTTGTTTGTTATCATTTCTCCCTGATGTCAGGGCGGCTCCCCGCCCTGCCTGTTCCGTCAGTGTGCACGGACCGGTCCCAGACCCAGGTTTACGGGTATTTATTTGATGGACACAAATGCCTTCTCTTTGGTGAGAGCGGCTTCGGTTTTTGCGTACATTTCCTCACGGATGGGCTCCCGTCTGGAGCCTGCGGTAATCCAGTGCACGTTGCGATGGCATTGGGGTCCCAACTCCCATCTTTTATTTTTTTATTATTTATTTTTAAAATATATTTTATTGATTTTTTTTTTTTTTTTTTTTTTACAGAGAGGAAGGGAGAGGGATCGAGAGTTAGAGACATCGATCAGCTGCCTCCTGCACGCCCCCTACTGGGGAGGTGCCCGCCACCCAGGTCCATGCCCTTGACCGGAATCGAACCCGGGACCCTTCAGTCCACAGGCCGACGCTCTGTCCATGGAGCCTCACCGGTCAGGGCCCAGCTTCCATCTTGTTAATTCTCATCGGAAACCACGCCATCTTTCCTTCACCCAACGGCGCGTCTGCAGCGCTTTCCCTGGCCACCGTTTGCGCTTTTTAACCTGGTTGTTGGCCAGCTGCACACCTCCACCCGGTTTCAATGCCTCTCCCTCACGCCCGCACAGGACGGGCTGCGTCCGGCCCGGCCCCACAGGCTTCCCGACACACGGGTACGCGCCTTTCTGCCAACAGGCTCTGCGTGGGGTGTTTTCAGGGCACGCGTAGGAAGCAGCGCCCCGTCGGCGTGGCTCTGTGGTGGGGCGTGTCGGCCTATGAACCGGAAGCATCGATGGGCTGCCTCCTGCACGCCCCACGCTGGGGACTCAGCCCTGAAACGCAAATGCGGGCGTGTGCCCGGACCTGGAATCCAACCGTGACCTCCTGGTTCCTGGGTAGACGCTCAACCGCGGAGCCACGCCAGCCAGGCAAGTGCCCCCGGCTTTGGTGGGGATCTCCAAATGGTGTGGAGGCAGGGTCCCCACCCCCCACCCTGCAGGCCATGTGGAAGGGGGCGATTCTGCTCTTTCTGTGTCCATTACAGACCAGGTAAGCGCCCGCGGCCCTTGGTCAGATAGATCCTCGGCTCTGGCGGGAAGGACGCGTCAATGAAGAGACAGCGAGGCGTCCTCTCTGTGGCCACGGGCCCCTGCGACGCCCGCTGAGCCTCCGTCCGCCGCGCCCCCGTGGTGTCACACACGGTTTGCTGCGACCCAGTCTTTTGCCTTGTCCTTGGTTCCTCAAGCTCCCGTACATCGCTCCGCATTTATTTATTTTTATTTTTTCCTCTCCTGCTTCTCACAAGCCGCAAGCGGCCTTGTTATAAACTCACTTGAGGCTCGGTGCACGGATTCGGGCCTCGCTGGGGTCCCTCGGCCGGGCCTGCGGGGATCGGCCAAAACCAGCTCTCTGACATCCCCCGAGGGGTCCCGGATTGCGAGAGGGCGGTTCTCGGGGGACGCACCCCGGAATCGGGCTACCTCCTCTGTGGTTCCGGGTGCGTCACTTGAGAACCGCAGCTGCCAAGTCACCGCGGCTCAGCAGCTGCTGCGTGGAGCGTCTGCCCTCGCCCCCAGTGGTCAGTGCGTGTCATAGCTACCGGTCGGACGGTCGGACGGTCGGACGGTTGCTTAGGCTTTTATATACAGATAGATAGGATTCTGGGAGGGAAATCCGCTCTCCTTCATTCCATCCCTGAGAAAAAAAATCTGAACGGAGAAGCATTTTCTGGAATGGGATGGATGGGAAGTGGTCTCCTGCTTCCGGCCTTCCACTCGGCGGACAACCCTGCCTCGGTGGGTGAGGTGGTCATGCTGATGTCATAAAGGCTTTCCTCTCATGTCTTCCTCCGCGCACACGCCGAGGACAGCTGGCGGGGCCTGGGGTGAGCGACACGAGCAACCAGATGAAGAGTGAGGGGTGTTCTCACGGGGAGGCTGTGCAGGTGTCTGCGTGCGGCCGGGAGTGAATTCGCAGGGAGGGCAGTGGGACTGACGGGGGGAGGGAATGGGGGAGGGATGCAGGCTGGATCCCCCGTGGGGGTCTGCAGGAGGCCACCCATCCATGATTCTCTCTCATCATTGGTGTTTCTCTCTCCCTCTCCCTCTCCATTCGTCTCTCTGAAATCAATAAAACATATCTTAAAGCAAAACACACACACACACACACAAACCAAAAATGAATGCGCTAAAAAAAAAAAGAAGAAGAAGAAAAGAACGAGCGAGTTAGCGCCGTGGGAATGTCGCAATAGAGCGAGAAAAAACTTGTCGTGGACTCAGGCCTAGGCGACGGGCCTCGGAGGGGGCACGGGGAAACGCCGGGGCGTGACCCTGTCAGGTTGCAAGGCGGGAGTGCGTCCGTCCTACGCGGCTCATTGTGTGGTGGACGGCTCATCGCGCCAGCTTTACGCTCAACCCGCACCGGGCACCCCCTCCCGCCATCTCCGAAACGTCCCCACCTCAGCCTCCTGCACGGCCGTCCGGGGGCTCGCTGGGTCAGAGCTGGCCTGGCAGGGTTTGCCCGGACGTCTGTTCCGGACACGGAGCCAACCAAGGGCTTTTCACTCGTCAGTGCCGCCCCCCGGCCCCGCGGCGCCAGGGAGCCGCTGTCATTGTGCTTCCCGCTCCCTGTTCTCCTCTGGTCGGGGTTGGAGGCAGACGGAGCCGCGGAGACTCCCACCTGCTTTGTGGTGGGTAATCCTGTCAGCTTGGAAAAACGGTTCCCCTGACATTTGGGCCCCGGGAGGCTTTGCCTCCTCCCCTCCCACCCCCCACCCCCCTGCTTCTCACCTCGGTGATTCTTCCATCACAGCCGGCTCTTTTATTTTTATTTTTAAATGATCAGGAATCACTTTTTTATTCACTTATTTTTTTGATCCTCCCCGGAGGATATTTTTCCCTCCACTGATTTTTATTTTTTATTTTAAAATATATTTTATTGACTTTTTTTTTTTTTTTACAGAGAGGAAGGGAGAGGGAGAGAGAGTCAGAAACATCGATGAGAGAGAAACATCGATCAGCTGCCTCCTGCACGCCCCCTACTGGGGATGTGCCCGCAACCAAGGTACATGCCCTGGACCGGAATCGAACCCGGGACCCTTCAGTCCGCAGGCCGACGCTCTATCCACTGAGCCACACGGTTAGGGCCCCCCTGTCATTTCTCACGGGGTCTCCCCAGTGGCCTGCTCCTGGCTGCCGCCTGATGGGGAAGCGTTTTTCCTTCAAGGGTTCGTCTGCGCGCGTGGGGGGAGGGGGGAGGAGGGAAAGCCTCCGGTGAAGTCTGGATTTTGGGGGGGAGGGGATGGGGGGTGCTTCCTCGCCTATGGAATCCGTAGAGAACACCGTAGCGTTTTTTCCTAAGAAAACGGGAGTAAATCAGAGCCACACGCCACTCCCCGGGCGGAGAAGGTGGGAAAGGTGTCTGAGGGACGGCCACGGGGGCGTCCGAGCAGCTGGGCCGAGGAGGGGACAGGGCCCGGGGAGCGTGCACGTCTGTCTTTAAATAACAGCAAAGGCTTGACTGGAAGCGGAGGCTGGGGTCCGGCCGGGCCAGACATCGGACGCCCGGGGTCCGGGCTCTCCCGCCTGTGACTGACCACGACACCCATCGCGTCCTCACGCCCCTGTGACTGAAGAAGAAAAACACAAAACAAAACAGAACAAAAAACAGCATTTTAAACCCATCTGGACGAAGCAGGCATCCATGCCAGGGTAAAGGCTCACGCGACCAAAAAAAAAAGACATACATCCTTCCTGATTCCGGGGTGATGAGACCAGTTCTCCGGGGCCCTGGCCGGTGTGGCTCAGTGGTAGAGCGTCGGCCCGCGGACCAGAGGGTCCCGGGTTCGATTCCGGTCCAGGGCGCGTCCCTGGGTTGCAGGCTCCTTCCTCCCCGGCCCCGGGCCTCATTTATATATATAAATTTAAAAAAAAGGAAATGACGGTGGGATTCGTGGTCCCTGCAGGGATGATGATTTCTGTTGGGGACAGAGGAGGTGGTTGCGGGGGGGGGGGGGGGTGCCCTTTGCCGCGTGGGAAGGTTTTCTGCGCTCACGTCGGAGGCCACTGGTTAATGCCTTTCCTTTCCGTGCCGCTGCTGCTGCTGCTGTGGAGCCCGGGGAGTCCTCGTCACGGCCAATTTCATCTGTGAGTGTGCGGCGGGGCAGGGGTGGGGGTGGGGGGGCGTGGAGTGGGCCTGCCCATCACAGTTCACGGGGAGGATGATTCCCACGGCGGTCGCTGTGCTGTGAGGTCTGATGGCGGGCTCTTCTGCTTCTCCTGGGCACACCTTACCTTTTAGGGGAGGGCATGGGAGGGAGGGGAGCCAGTTCAGATCATCCCACACAGCAGCGCACGGGTATCCTGTTCGTCCTCTTGGGCGCCGAGTCTCACTCTGCAGATTGGATAAATAACGTCAGGGCCTCCCCCCCATTCCCTCCCCCCCCCCCCATGTTTATTTTATTTTATTTTTTTTACCTTAAATGCAATCGTGTACTTGTTAACGTCAGAACACTGGCCCGGCCGGCGTGGCTCCGTGGTGGAGCGTTGACCTATGAACCAGGAGGTCAGGCCCGGGGTGGCGGGCTCGATCCCCGGTGGGCGGCGTGCAGGAGGCCGCCGATCCGTGAGTCTCTCTCCTCATGGATGTTTCTCTCTCCCTCGATGAAATCAATACAAATACATGTAAAATGAAGTGAAAACCCAGCCTCTCCAGGTTCTTAGCGCTTCCCTGACTCACCGTGCACGCACGTGGCCGGCTCACCGGCGCTGGCGATCGGATCCGAATCCACGAATCCAGGTTCAGTCACTGGTGCGTCGCGCGTACGGATGGGGTCCGTCGGTTTCCCACACCCTTCCCCTCAAGGGGACCAAGCACCATGGGCTGACACCGTGCTGTGGCGACGGATCTTCTCCGTGGATACCGTTGGCCGGAAACACGAAGGACAGAGGCCCGGACAGCGGATGAACAGTTTGGGAACTTTGCTTGGGAGTTGGGGGGCGGGGGGAGGGGGGGTGGGTGCAATTGGAATCTCCAGCGGGGGAGAGGTTGGGGGCGGAGGACAGGCATTCCCAGCAACAAGCTCCCGTTGGCGTGAAACAGCCAAACCCGCTCTCGTGTGTCTAGTGAGAAAGACGCGTGTCGTGGGGAGCCGGGGGGAACAGAAACAGAACAAGACAGAGGCATCCAATAGCGCGGTTTGCTTTCCCGCAGGGGAAAGGCTTTTCAATCTCGGGGTTCCTGGACGGCTGTGAAGGGCAGCGGGACCTGAAGGCGCCGGGAGCACCCGCCCCCGCTCGGGGTCCTCGTCGTCGTCGTCGGTGGGTTGACGGCCAGCAGGGCGTTCGTTCCCCACGCCGCCGAGGCCGGTCCAGAGCCAGGTGCCGGCTCCTCCCAACCGCCCCGATGACAGGGCTCCGAGCATCTGCCCCGTGGGCTTTTGCAGACGAAGGTTCTAATTAAATATATTCAGGGAAGGCAGCGAGATCCGCAGCCAGAAACCCACGTCGGCAAATACGTCTGTTCCGCGCCCCCCGCCGCCCCGCCGTGACTTGGAGAGAATTCATTCTGGCAGACCGTGTAGGGGGAGGAGACCTGATTTTACTTTTCACTTGTTTATTTTTAAGGGGAGGGTTCGCTCTGTGTGAGAATAACCGTGAAACCCAAACGAAAGGCTTGCTCGCTTTGGCTCCAGGTCCCGATTCTCTCTCAGACCAAAGGAAGCGGACCAGGTCTTTCTAACCACCCCCAAGCAAGCTGCTATTTTTTTTGGGGAGGGCAGAGGGGTGTCATGGTTTCAAGTCAATAACTGGGCATCTTGCCTGCAAGTTGGACTTGGACGGAGCTGGGTACTTCCAGGTCGCTCCCGGGCCCCGTCAAGGTGATCAGCACCGGCTCCCAACACAGGGACAGGGGCACGGAGACCAGTGGTGTGGCGTGGTGTGGCATGATATGGCGTGGCGTCCAGCTCATTGCCCGGTGAATAGAGTCACCGATCAGCAGCGTTATTTCCACAGAGACACCAAAGCTCCAGGGTAACGCACATAAGTGAGAGCAAAAAAAAAAAAATGGTTATATTTTTATTGACTTCAGAGCGGAAGGGAGAGAGAGAGATAGAAGCATCGATGATGGGAGAGAATCATGGATCGGCTGCCTCCTGCACACACCCCTCCTCCCCACCCCCCCGCCACCCCACTGGGGATCAAGCCCCCAACCCAGACATGTGCCCTTGACCTGGAATCGCACGTGACCTCCTGGTTTGCAGGTCGAGGCTCAACCACTGAGCCACACTAGCCAGGCTGTTTACTTATTTATGTAACGGACATGTTTGGAGTACCTACCGTGTGCTAAGAAGGCAACTACCAAAGTATGTCCTCACCGTAACCCAACAACGGAATGGCCGCATAGTAGGCCACGGGGCACAGTAGGTCTAAATTCATGCAAATGAGCACCTGGAGGCTATGCGGAAGTCCTGTGGCCAAGGAACCAGACTGACTTCGTCCAATGGGATGTTTTCCAAACACTCTTTGAAGATTTGTTCCCCCCCCCAACAAATAACCCAACTGTACCCTACCGCACACCAATAACGTGCTAACCTTGGAGGATTCCGAGGTGAGTTGATAATATCCTTGCTCGCCGCCCTGTTGGCGGAAAGGGTCAGGGGGAAAAGCCCTTAGTTACAGAAAAAGGTAACCAATGCTGTGACAAATAATGCACAAACGTCGTCCTAGCCGGTTTGGCTCCGCGGACTGAAGGGTCTGGTGTTCATTTCCGGGCAAGGGCACACGTCCGGGCTGTGGGCTCCATCCCCA
>JAPDVU010000016.1:19567049-19574549 GCA_026230045.1 Corynorhinus townsendii | reverse complement strand
TGCAGTGGTGTGGAGATCGCTGCGGAAGCTACTGCCGCCTCCCGCCGTAGTCGGGGAACTAGGTTGCGTCTTTGCTTTGCTAGGGAAAGGACTTGAACACATTTTAGGCTTCTGCTCCCGGCGCCGGCTTCCGCTGGGAATGCTTTAAGAGCGTCTGACTTCACACCCTCTCTGAGCAGAGCTATTGTGAGTTTCTGTAGATGCTACAGACATGACCTACTTTAGCTGATCAGAACTTGGCCTGGGGGAGGGGGAAGGGGGGAGGGAGGAACAAAAAACACACACATACACCCGAAAATCAATTTTGTAAGTGGAAGGAGGAAGTCGACTGAGAGGCGATTACAGAAAGCTGTTAGTTCCTCTCGCGTGCTGACAGTCTGTGTAGGAGGATCCAAAGGACCATCTGTTTGCAAAGTCTCCAGACATGTCTCAGCAGCCATGCATGTGGGCAGCCGTAAATGCGCTCACCACGGAGAAAGATTCTATCAGAGAGCAGCCCGGAGGGGGTACGCACAGGGGCGGAGGCCACAGGAGAACAACCCAAAGTCAAAAAATAAATAAATAAATTTAAAAAAAGAAGGAAAGGCATGCATAATCCCGTCTAAAGTAGTATGCTGTGTGACATTTACACATTTGTCATGCGCGTGGTATTTAAAAATAGTTTTTTATTGTTGAGAGTATTGCAGATGTCCCCTTCCCCCTTTCCAGTGTATTTTGTCCATTAGATTTCTTGCTTGTTTACTTTGAGATTCAATTGTTGATGGATAGGCATTCGTTGCCATTTTATTGTCCATATTTTTTTAAAATTTCTCCTCCTTCTTCTCCTCTTCCCTCCTCCTCCTTCTTGTTCTTCTTCCTCTTCCTCCTTTTCCTCTTCTTAAAGAAGACCCTTCCGCATTTCATATACTCCTGGTTCGGTGGTGATGAACTCCTTTAGCTTTTTCTTGTCCGGGAAGCTCTTTGTCCAACCTTCCACCCTAAAGGAGAGCTTCGCTGGGTAGAGTATTCTTGGTTGCAGGGCCTTGCGATTCATCACTTTGAGTATTTCTCACCACTCCCTTCGAGCCTGATGCTTGGATGCAGCTTTGAGGCATCACCAATGCCCCCTCTTCTCCATCGACGGTCACGATGGGCTCGTGCCCGGGTTCAGCTCAGTGCTGTGTCCCTATTCGAGCTTGCCTCGGTCACAACAGGTGAAATGATAGCAAAGCATAAAAGACCTCAAACACCTCCATGGTACTAAAAACGAAATTTTTATTCTTAACGATGCTGCAGTGGTGTGGAGATCGCTGCGGAAGCTACTACCGTCTCCCGCCGTAGTCGTTGCGTCACCGGTGAGGGTCTTAGTCCATTTGGGGCCGCTCTACAAAATACTGTGACCCGATGGCTTATAAAGAGCTGAGATTTCTTCCTTACAGTTCTAGAGGCCGGGACCTCCAGGGTCCTGGTGCTGGCAGATGGGGTGTCTGTTAAGAGCCAACTTCCTCGCCCGGCCAGTGCATCTCAGTGGTTGAGCATCGATCGACCTATGAACCAGGAGGTCACGGTTGGATTCCGGGTCAGGGCACATGCCCACGTTATGAGCTCGAAAGCTCCAGTAGGGCAGCGTGAAAGAGGCAGCCGATCCGTGATTCTCTCTCATTGTGGATGTTTCTCTCCCTCCCTCTCCCTTCCTCTCCTATTTCCGTCACACTGTCGGTCGGTCGGTCCCTCCCGTTCCCATCTGAGCCGGTGATCTTGGGAGAGGGAGGAGCCGGCCGATGGTTTTCACGTTCCGTCTTCGGCTCGGGTCAGAAAAAACGGGCTCTGCTTTCTGGCGGCGTGTTCCTCACAGGCGTCCTCAGCACAGTTGTTCTGGTTACTCCAAGTTTCATGGGGACCCTCGGCTGCATGGGGTGGGGGGGGTGGGGGGCGGGGTTTACCGCTTTATAGCTGCGACCTTTCACTAATGGGAAATGCGGGGCATGCAGGTCCCCTCCCGTAGTTCACTTCGTTTTCATAATCTCTGGCTGCGCTCTGGGAAAGCAGGGAGCCCATCGTAAAAAACCTGAGCTCCCGGGCACCGTGCAGGCCCTGGGAAGCTCGTACACTCTGGGTGAACCCTCAGCTACAACTCCAGGAAACTGAAAAAATGGCCACAGCAGCAATTAATAATGCAGCGATGCGAACCAAAGCACCTCCAGCGACCTACGCCCTTCACTTAAGAAAATGAATCCAGTTCGGACGCAGAGCAAGCAAGGCCCCGACTCCGTCTCTCCCGGGGGTGGGGGTGGGGGGGTGGGGGGGGCGTGAGCGATCCCTCCCCCCCCCCCCCACCCCCCGTCAAGGATTCATAAGAGAAAGGGGAGGTAGCCAGGCAGAAAAAGGACAGATGCGTAATTCACGAAGCCGGCCGCCCTCTCTGCCGTCCCCTGCTGTGGGCTGGCTCCTGAAAATAGGTCGGCTGAAGAGCGACGTGTGATAATGTCCTGCGGGAACAGTGGTGGCGGTGTGGTGTGCTTGAAAAAGTGTTCTACGTGTGTGTGTGTTTTTTTTGCAGGCTAAGCAACCGAGGAACCTTCTGCCTATTTTAGGGAAAGACGCGGGTGGTCCTATATTTGAAATAATTCTCTGCCCCCCCATGCCCCACTCCCCGTGGCCTGATTAGCATCTCACTGGAAGGCATTGCTTTGCTAGCGGCTTGGCGCTTCCCGTGTTCTATGCTCATCACCAGGGTGGAGAGTCCTTCAGGAATCGATTTTAGGTGCACTTCAGAGGGACGCCTTTCTCTCCTCTGATGGGTGCTTTGCACACAGCGTCTCTGACATGGGATCTTCCCGGGGAGCGGGGGGCGCCTCCTCACCCATTTTTAATCTGTTAGATTTGTCGCGCACAACGATCTTTTTTTAAAAAAAAACCACAAACAAAACAAAACGAGAATATCATTTGCAGGAGCGGAGACCTATTTTCTTGACATCCTTGGGAGCCCTCTCACCGGAGGGAGACCTGAACATACCAGGTCGTGTGGGGAATGTGACCACCGTTTTGAGGCTAAAGCCTCCCGCTCGGACGTCTGGTGCCGGCGCGAGGCGCGTCCGCCAAGAATTGCATTCGCTCGCCACTGCATTCTGGAAGGTTCCTGATTTTGAGACGCACAGAGGGAATGCACCGTTAGGGGGATTGCCTGGTCCTCGACTGGTTAACAGCATTTGTCTCGGGAAACATTTCCGCGTCCTCCTGCTCATCCCTCTCCCAAGAAATGTCATCTTGACAGAAACAGTCAGACCCCAAATCCGCAGCCCGTGGGCGTCTGGCCGTCCACCTGTCAGCTCTGATTACTTCCGGGATCCGGTTAATTCGCTGACCTAGTTTCCCAATGACGGCTAACCTTCCCAGGCAGAAATCAAAGGTTTATTTTTGTCTGGACGGGGGATGTTTCTCTTGCCGGGGATGGTTCATCATTTAGTTAACAAATGCACGAAGCTCACTTTTGCTTCTGGAATTTTTTATATTTTTTTACATGTTCACAGTAAAAGAAGGAATTGCTTCTGTTTCTGTGTTGTTGAGGCCCATGGCTCCTACTTCATGTTTATTTCAAAAGTTATTTACATTCCTTCTGAAAAGAGGGAAAGCAAGACTAGATGGATAAGTCGAAACGTCTTCAAAGTATATTAAAAAGAAAGCCTTAACTAATTTGAGGTATCATTGGCACTTTCTCAGGAAAGATAAGATTAGAATTGGTTCTTATTGATATAGTTTTAAATGTTGAGGATGATGGGGTTTGCTTTATGATTCTTTTTTTTTTTCTCTTCCTCTCGTGTCATCTGAGGGTTTTACTGAGCAAAGAACATTTGATCCGCTTGGACACACGCACACAACTGTTTGCACGTGCCCTACTTAACACGGCGAAGATGTGGCATGGGGGGTTGACATGCTTTCCCTACCGTATCCCTCCTGTCTGCTGGTGGGAAATGACCCCAGGAACGTGGCTCCAACGCATTGCCGATATGTTGGGAGACCTATTCAGTTAACCATTGAGGAAAGAAAACAAAAAGAACAGGAGGAAAAACATCCCTTGTTTTATATCAACAACACAGGTGTATTGTATGAACAGCCTGGCTTATGTACGCAGGACACACACGCGCCAAAATGCTCCCCGGACCCTCAACGCCGCTGTAGCACCGTTGGTGTGCTTGTGGCTTAATCCAGACCCTCCGGTCTCACATCTGTGTTCTTTTTAAGAAAGAAATACGTTTTCGTTGATTTTTACAGAGCGAGGAAGGGAGAGGGATAGAGAGAGAAACAAACATCGTCTGTTGGCTGCCTGCTGCACGCCCCCTCCTGGGGATGAAGCCTGCAACCCGGGCGTGTGCCCTGACCAGGGGTCCAGCTGGGGACCCCCTTGGTTCAGAGGCTGATGCTCAACCACGGAGCCACACGGGCCGGGCCCATCTCCGCGTTCTTGATGCCCGCCTCTGGTATGTGTGACAGGAGCTTGCCTCACCGCCCCCTCCTGTAGCTCGGACTCCATTTACCCGAGAGCCGAATGCTCCACGTCCTTCACGCCGACGCATCCCGCACGGTGTGGGAATGGGGTGTGTGTGTGTGGGGGGGGGGTTGTCACTGTAAATCGGTCACCGAGAGCCCGGTTCGGAGGGCAGCGTGTCCCGCCCCGTGGCCCCCCCCCCCCCCCGTCCCTCCCGCCATCCTGATGTGCGCGTTGCAGGTTGACCGTGGCCGCTGGGAAAGGCGACGCTCGAAGCCGAGCGGAAGCCGTCGGGCCAGCGTGACGGGGCCCTGAACGAGAAGGCATGGAACAGGACTGGCCAACCCCAATGTGTCTGTCGTAATAAAGGTCAAAAGAAAGAGCTAACCTGAACCGAGCGAGGGCTGCTGGGACGACGTGGGCAATACAGACATCCGAGGGGAAACGGGCCAGGGGCCGTCACAAAGCGGTTTCATCGCGGAGAGCAATGGACTGCTAACTTCACTGTAAAAATGGTTTGTTTTCTCTTAAAAACCGAACTCTCCCAATAGGTGCCTTTTGGGGTCCCTCATGTGTAAACGAAGTCCCCAAAGTCTTCTGTAAACAGCTCAGAGACAATGGAAGACCCAGGACCTGCTGGTTTCGAAGCAAAAGTCTCGGGATTCGCCTCTCCGCGGTTTTCAAACTAAGGAAAGGCTTCCCAGCAGAGGCCGCGTCCACGCGGAGCTGGGAGACCTCCCGTGAAGACCTCAGAAGCGTGGGAGGGCGTATCTCCATGTGAGAGAGGGCGCCCCCCAAATGTAGATGGCTGATCACTCTCTTCATTTTCGCCCCTTTTCAGGTTTCACTGATTTCAACACAGAAAATGTATCGGACCAGGCCACTAGACTGTTTTTCAGGGGGATACATAAAAGATCAAGTTTACAGTCCACGCCCAGCAGCGGGGGGGGGGGAGGGGGGCCGAGGAGGGCGCCCAAATACCGAACGGAATGATTCCTGACGTTTGCGATTCCGTGGCTTCGCGTGCGTTCTCGGCAAAACGGCCATCGGTTTGAAAACAGGCGTTGGCAAAATATGTGTGGATTCTTTCACATTTTGAAGATGGGCTGTATGTTCACTGACTTTATCATCATTCCAGGGGTGTATACATTTTTAAAATTATTTTTTATTGATTTCAGAGAGGAAGGGAGAGGTGGAGAGAGAGAGAGACATCAGTGATGAGAGAGGATCATGGATCGGCCTCCGCCTGCACGCCCCACCCTGGGGATCGAGCCCAGCCCCTGGGCATGTGGCCTGGACCAGAATCGAACCTGGGGCCGTTCAGTCTGCAGGCCGATGCTCTATCCACAGAGCCACACCGGCGAGGTATGGGGTGTATCCATTTTTGGGCAGACACTGTCTACCTTTGAGCAATCTCTGCAGGGCCCGGCACAGTGTCTCAGACGTGAAAGGTAGGAAGAGAGGTCGTCCCCTTCGAGCGGAATTATACAGTGGACATTGATCTGCCCACCCAAGTGTGTCAATCATCCGCATTCCTATCCCAGCGCCCGAGGAGAAGGGACCGGCCTGAAGGCAGCACCCCGCCGACCGTCCATCGCAGCGAATGACCCTCCCTTTCCCCTTTCCACCCATCAAGGGCGAACGAATAGGAACTCACTGGGCAAGTGGCCAAATGTCCACTCAGCGGGGTCTCGCGCTGGCTTCTGGGAACCCATTCAATACTGAAGCGGACACGCAACCCTAAAGGAGACAGACAGCGATGAGACACACAGATGACTCCGCATGTGATTATAATAGTCACGCTTTTATTCGGAAACTACAGAATCGTCGCATCAGGTTATGTTAATGAGAAAACTCGCGCCGGGCATCCTAGGTCTCTGTCATTGTGATTATGTGGACGAACGTGGCCCAGGAGACACGCACCGTTAATAAAGACCAACGGCATTTAGCTTGCCTGGTACGGCGCGCTCCTAGTGTCCTTTGTCTGAGCTGGTACTCCCTCATTATTTGGAATGCAGGGTTAAAACATTAAAAAAAAATAAGTTCCTTTTTTATTGACTGTAGACAGAGGGGGGAAGAGAGAGAGAGAGAGAAACATCCATTTTTTAAAAAAAATATATTTTTTATTGAGTTTTTACAGAGAGGAAGGGAGAGGGATAGAGTTAGAAACATTGATGAGAGAGAAACATCGATCAGCTGCCTCCTGCACGCCCCCTACTGGGGATGTGCCCGCAACCCAGGTCCATGCCCTTGACCGGAATCGAACCTGGGACCCTTCAGTCCGCAGGCTGACGCTCTATCCACTGAGCCAAACTGGTCAGGGCGAGAAACATCCATTTTTGTTGTTGCAATTATTTATGCATTCCTTGGTTGATTCTTATAGGTGCCCTGACCAGGTTTAAACCCACAACCTAGAGATATCAGTTCAAGGCTCTAACCAGTGGAGCTACTTGGCCAGGGCCTGAAGGGCTAACGTTCATGTAATTAGAATGGCATCGTACACTGTGAAGAGTTTGGCACAGATTCTAGTGGTTTCTTACCTCAGTCAGGCATGATATTAAGATGCAGGCTGAAGGGAAAAAAAACACACATGTGTGACCCTTACTTTCCGGGAACACGTGCGGAAGCACCTGCTTTGTGTCCCATCTCCCTGACCTTCCTGGTCGCTTTGGGAGAACTCCGTGCTTATTTCCAGGACGGACACGGTGTGAGTCTACATCCCAAGTGCCTGGGAGAAGGGGCCGCGTGCATTCCGCAGCTATCCGTAATGAATGAGTGAATGACTTAATGCGTGAATACCTAAGTGGGTCACACAGACGGAGGGGCAAGAACAGTCCATGGGAAGTGGCAGTACTTGGAAGGGAAGCGTGGCCCTCCGATCGACCGCAGGAAACACAGGGAGAAATGTGTCCAACGCAGAGCGGCTCCAGGAGGCAGTGAGGACGGAGACGCTGGAGGCGGAGAGAGTAGGCTGCCACGTGGGTTTCGTCACTAAGATGTATCCGTGGGCCACCCCTATAATTCTCCGTTTACTC
>JAPDVU010000016.1:19522049-19564549 GCA_026230045.1 Corynorhinus townsendii | reverse complement strand
CACTGCCCGGTGCATGAGAAAGGACGGCTAGAGCATATCAGTAGAACTGAGGAACCAGTAATGTGTAACGGGGCCAGCAATTTGATGGATCCATACTCTACATCTACTCTACGTCTTCATCCGATCGTGATAACATGCCCAGACTCTCTCTACCAGGAAATTCTTTTTAAACAAACAAAACAAAAAAATTATGTTTTTATTGATGTCAGAGAGGAAGGGAGAGGGAGAGAGAGAGAGAAACATCCATGATGAGAGGGAATCATGGATCGGCTGCTTCCTGCACGCCTCCTACTGGGGCTGGAGCCCGCAACCCGGGCCTGTGCCCTGACCGGGAATCGAACCCTGACCTCCTGGTTCATGGATCCACGCTCCCCCACGGAGCCACGCTGGCTGGGCTCTGCCAGGAAACTGTTACTCTCCATCGTTAAGAATGAAAAAGTGGCCCGTTACAGTGTCACGCGAATATAAATGAAATGTTAAGTGAACTAGTTACACGGAAGTATAGAATTTTCCTGCTTATTTCATGGTCAGTTACGAATGTACTGAACATTTAATTTTAAAAAGCGCGTACATGATTTTCAGTTAAACATCCAAACTTCTGCTACAGTCTAAAGATAGGGATGGCCCAACGTGGCGTGGCTCAGTGGTTAAATGTCGACCTATGAACCTGGAGGTCACGGTTTGATTCCCGGTCAGGGCATGTACCCGGGTTGTGGGCTCGAGATCGGTGTGGGGCGTGCAGGAGGCAGCCGATCCATGATTCTCTCTCATCATGCATGTTTCTAACTCTCTCTCGGAAATCAATAAAAATATATTTTAAAAAATGCAAAACAAAAATGAATATACAGGGTGCCCCCCCCCCGCAAAACATGTGTATACACTCTGAATCATTCTTAAAACCCAAGGGGTTAAATCTGAAAAGACAGAAACATCCGTTGAGCTAGCTATCTGCTGTACACGTGTGTATACATTTTTTTTTGGGAGGGGGGGCAGACATCCTCTATTGTTTGTATATTTTTGTTGTTCAAACGGCATGGGGTTCTTAGATGGTTCTCGGTTGTCCCATTTCAAAACCATCAGAACGAAGACAGAGCGAGGAAGAGTTCGGGCTGCGTTTTTCAGGGTCTCACCCAAGTCCCACGCAATCCTGACGTGCAGCTCCTAGCGCACCCGGCCGCTGCGCAGCCGGAGACTTGAAACGGGGCGTCAGTTTCCAGGCGGAAACGATGCTCCTCAGAGCGGGGAGTCTGTGGCATCCCAGGGACCACGCTTTGTCTCCCTTTGGCTGAGCTTCCCCGGTGTTTTGCCGCCACGAACAGTTCTACCATGAGCCTCTTAAGACAAGTTCAAATTCTTCTGAGTACCGACCGGGGTCTTTCAAAAAGACAGCCCCCCCCCGCCCCGTGCCCCCCGAAGTGGAGTCACCACGTGGGAATGTAGGCGCATTTAATTTCTGATCGATTCCGGCGCACGGCTCCTCCAAAACGTGCTCACACGGCCCACAGCGTGTGTCCGCGTGCGAACGCACACCCGCCGTCCAGGTTCCATCCCTTCCCGTCCGCCAACCTCGGGAGCGCATCGGTGTTTTTACTCTGCGGCTGCGTCGTTAGGGGTACCTTCGAGCCCAGGGTGAAACATTCATTTTCGCGTTTTTAAAATACGTTCTTTTCGGCGTGCCTTGCGCGTTTTTGATATGTTTTTTTTGGGGGGGCGGGGGGGGAGGTGCAGTCCCTTGGCGACGTGGCGTGGCGCTGGGTTACGGACAAATGGCTCCGATGTGAGTTCTCACGCACGTTTTTCTCATTTCACGCTTGCCTGATTCAATTGTGACAGCGCAGGCAGCGGCACGTCTCGTCCATTATGGCACAGATTCCGTTATGTCTCCACATCCAAGAAATACGTGAGACGCGTCGAGGGGAGCGGGTCCTAACTTAATTTTAAAGGGTCTCCGTGTTCCTCCGGAGAGGGAGGCCCCCTTTTCCCAGAGAGAATGGAGCGGGGAGAGAGCGAGGACGGGGCAGAGCACGAGCCCCGAGGCTCCGTCTGTCTTCACGAACCCCCCTCCGCTCCGTCGTGCGTTTGCATTTACAAGATTCCAGGCTTCCCAAGCGCAGGCCGTGACCAGGGCCAAGCAGGTTGACGCGGGGCACGTTAAAGACATGGACGTCACGCCGAGTGCCCCTCGCTAGAGACTCTCTCATTTAAATGCGTGGTGAGGAGTACGCGGGGTGCCGGAGGGCGCCGGGGGTCCTGGAGATGGTCCAGTGATGCAGTCGCGTTTGAAAGCGTTGTGCTTCTGGAAGATTCATTTTGCGGTAACGCCTCTGAGATCAGGCCGCGTGAGGTGGCGGTGTTTGTCAACGCCAGTGGGATGCGTTCGCAAGTACACACGGATCAAGAAGCCGCTGAGATCTAGCCGTGCTTTAATTCTCAGCTTTGGTTTATTGTGTTGGTCACGATATGGAACATATTCTAAAGCTATTGGTTCCATGAGCAGACCTAATGCCAAATTCTTTATACACACACACACACATGCACATATATACACACACACACACACACACATATACACACACATATATACACACACACACACATACACACACACATATATACACACACACACACACGCACGCACGCACAAACACACACTGAGTGGCCAGATGATGATGATCTCTGAACGCATAATAATCTGGCCACTCAGTGTGTGTGTGTGTGTGTGTGTGTGTGTGTGTGTATTAGAGGCCCAGTGCATGAATTGGTGCATGGGCGGGGTCTGGCCAGCCTGGCCAGGGGGAGGGGACATGGGCAGTTGGCCAGCCTGCCTGCTGGTGGAATTCCTGGTCGAGGGGGCAATTTGCATATTAGCCTTTTCTTCTATAGGATATACACGGGGTGGCCAGATGATTATGCGTTCAGAGATCAGCATCATCTGGCCACTCCGTGTATATATCATTGATTTCAGAGAGGAAGGGAGAGGGTGAGAGAGAGAGAGAGATTTCAGAGAGGAAGGGAGAGGGCGGGAGAGAATCCTGGATCGCTGCCTCCCGCACGCCCCCTACGGGGGATCGAGCCCACAGCCTGGGCCTGTGCCCCTGACCAGGAATGGAACTGTGACCTCCTGAGTCCTAGGTCGATGCTCAACCCCTGAGCCACACTGGCCGGGCTGTGCTGCCTTCTCCTTCCTACTCTTCCTTGTGACTTCTCACCTTCCCTGGCTGTCAGTTCCCTGGCACCGCCCGACCCCATCCAGCGGCCTCTTACTCATCCTCCGCGGTTGACACCTTCCTTTCAAAACCAGCATTTGGGGGTCGCCGTCGGCATTTTCCCACGAGTTCTTTCTCCCCTTCTTACGCAGCGGTAACCGGCGGTTCCTCTCCACTGAATTCCCACCGTGTCGGGTTACAGACTTCCCAGCATCTAGCTGCACTTCACCCACGGTGTCTTTCCCACCGGCCGCCTCCTCCTCCGCCTCCTCCACTGACCCCCACCCCCCACCTCTCCCTGCCCCCTAAACACACTCCCCCTCCCCCTCCCCCCATGTATGGCGTCTCCGTCCTCTGTCCTAATCACATTTTGTCAGATAACCTCTGCGCAGCTCCCCTGCTCCCGCGATTGCTTCCTCACCAGAGCGTTCTTCAGGAAACTCACCGAGTGTCCACACACAACAAATCATTGTTTACAGATGAATTCGGCCCAGGTCCTGCCCCCCCCCCCCCCAAAAGCCCAGAGAAGAGACCAAGGGCAAAGTCATCTCTGTGCCAAGGGGGTGAGTTCTGCCCGGCCTTGGGTGGCTCAGGGGTTGAGCGTTTGCCTAGGAACCGGGAGGTCACGGTTCGGTTCCCGGTTAGGGCACAGGCTCAGGGTTGCCGGGGTTGTCGGTGCTCGGGGGGCGGCACCGACCTCCCAGGGGCGTCCTCCGGCGCGTTCCCCGGTCCTGACACGTCGCGTAGCATTTCTGTTCCGATCCGTCCGTCCCTTATGGGAATCGGGACGTGTGGGTTAGGGGAGCAGAGCGGGGTGAACAATAGGAGCCTGGGTCCCTGGGAACATTTTAAAAAGAGCGAGGGGGAGGGATGGCTTCTGGCGGTCCCCCTCCTCATTCGGGGGCCTGGGGGTCTGTTCTGGCCACGGGGCGGGCGAAGGGACTCCGGCCCGTCTCCGGGACGGTGGGCAGGCGCGGCCGATGGGGAAGGAGTCTGTGGTTCTGTGGGCTGTGCCTCTGCTAGAATACAGCGATTTCTCCCGACGGGCATGCCACACCGGGACGATATTCTCCCTTTTCCACCGTGGTTTGTGCGTGTGCCTGTGCCTGCGCGTGTGCGTGTGCGTGTGCGTGTGTGCGTCTGTGTGTGTGTGTGTGTGTGTCGTTGTTGTTAATCCTCCCTTGAGGATATTTTTTCCGTGGATTTTCAGAGAGAGTGGAAGGGAGCGGAGAGACAGAGAGAAACATCGACGTGAGAGAGACACATCGATGGGGTGCCTCCTGCATGCCTCCCCCTCCCCCCCCCCACACACACACCAGGGCCAGGGATCGAGCCTGCAGCCGAGGTACACGCCCTTGACCAGGAATTGAACCCAGGACCCTTCTGCCTGCAGGCCGGCGCTCTATCCACTGAGCCACCCCAGCTAGGACTTCATTGTTGTTTTATCAGCTTAAAAACATTTTTATCGATTTTTCTGGGGCCCGAGCCCGAGCCCGCCAAACCCGGGCGTGTGCCCTGACCAGGAGGAGCGGAACTGTGACCTCCTGGTTCACAGGTCGACGCTCAACCCCTGTGGGTTTTTCAAGGAGAACAGTCTCAGGTCCCGAGTCCTGTTACTCTGGGAGGGGATTGGAGAGGTTGGCGCACCGACGGCGAGGGGAGAAGGTGGCGGGCAGCCCACGCCTGCCGTGACGGGCCGTGCCTAAACCACCGCGTCGGCCTCCGGTGGGGGTCGCGCGGGCCCGTTTGGCTCCCGGAACCGGAGTCAGAAGACAGAAGGTCAAACGCGGCATCGGACGTAAACAGCGAAGTGCCATGCAAATCACGAGATTGACGGAATGCAGGTCAGAAGAGGTCTGTGGAAGACGGCAGCCCCCTCCCCCCCTCAGGCCCCCCTCAGGCCCCCCCTCCCCCCGGGAGCCCTGGGAGCAGTGAGGGGTTCAGACCTGCTATTTTCCAGGGGCCCCGGGGGCGGTGGGAAACATAAAGGACGTGCCTCGCGGACCTGTGACCACGGATGCGTGGTTTGGGTTTACGCACTGAAGGCGCCGCTTCGGGAGCGGCAGCCCGGGGAGCCGCCTTTGATAGAAAACCGGGTGCAGCGATGTGAAGGGGGAACTGGGGGAGAAAAAGGAGCTTCAGTCACTCGGACGCTCGCGCCCACCGTCCACCCTGCCAACGTGTTCCCTGGAGTCAGTGACCTGGGGGAGAGACAGTTGCCATGACATCAGACAACGTGAGCGTTTCGCCGCGCTGGGATTCAAGTGTTTTTTTGGGCCATTTAAAAAGTATATTTTTAAAATTGGTTTCCGGGGGAGAGGGAGATAGAGATAGCATTCTGAGTGGCTTTAAATGTCCTTTTTTTATTTTTTTTTGGCCCTAACCAGTTTAGCTCAGTGGACAGAGCGTCGGCCTGCGGACTGAAGGGTCCCGGGTTTGATTCCGGTCAAGGGCATGTACCTGGGTTGCGGGCACATCCCCAGTGGGGGGTGTGCAGGAGGCAGCTGATGGATGTTTCTCTCTCATCCATGTTTCTAACTCTCCATCCCTCTCCCTTCCTCTCTGTAAAAAAAAAATCAATAAAATATATATTAAAAAAAATAAAATAAATGTGCCTTTTTTTGGGGTGTCTAAGCAATAAACGCAAACTTAGAAAATAATGACGTTTGTGTGTGAGATCTACATAGAAACAGCCGAGAGTTTTGGAAGCCCAAGGAGCCGGGCCATCCCGTGGCAAAGTGGCAGAGCCGGTGGGACGCCCCAGTGACCCCGAGCGAGACGGGGCCTCGGGCAGCTGGGCAGCGTGGCCCGCCCCCCCCCCCCCCCCCCCCCCCACGGAGGACGAGGACCGGTCACACAGGCTGACGACAGCTTTCCTGTTTGGGACACCAGGACACGCCCCCTGGCCCACCAGCTGTAGGGTTTCCTGTTTTTCTTTCCAACTGTGGATTGTCCGAAACACAGCTGGCGTGTCGCTGGCCGGCGTGTCGCCGGCCGGTCCTCCATGCACACTCTGTCGGTTGAACCCAACGCCTTAACACCTTCCGGTCACGAATAGAGCGGAAAAGCCCTCTCGTTTTATTCCAAAAGCGATGGGGTGGGGTGGCAGGGGGGGCGACCTAGATCTCACGGCGGGGTGGCGAGGCGCGGGATCGCCCGGGCGGACGGGCAGCACCCCGTTCCACGCTGGGTCGCTGGCGTTTTCCGAATCCCGTGTTCTCATTTCCCGTCGCGTCGGCCAAACCTCTGTCCGTGCCTTTCCCGTTCGTGGGAAGCAGGGGAGGCATTTCTCCACACCTGAGCTGAAACCCAAGCGCCACGGCCGGACGGTAGCCGGTTCGGCGCCTCGTGCCCGCGTACGGTCGGCTCAGCTAAGCGGTGATGGGTGGTCGGTTGAGGGTATTAAATGCAGTCTTGACGTAGCTATTTAAAAACGTGTCTTTTTTGTTGATTTCAGAGAGGAATGGGGAGGGGGGAGAGAGAGCGAGAGAGAGAAACATCAAGGAGGAGAGAGAATCACGGACCGGCTGCCTCCCGCACGCCCCACCCAGGGGATCAAGCCTGCAACCCAGGCCTGTGCCGGGACCGGGGAACCGAACCCTGACCTCCTGGTTCATAGGTCGACGCGGAACCACGCTGGCCGGGCGACTTAGCTCTTTTTAACTTACCCCGGGCGCATCAGGACGTGACCCCAGCGTGACACCAGGGGCATCTTGCTGTCTGTTGATTGCTCTTTCTCAGGAACAAACAGTCAATATTGCCCGTGGATGTGTCTTTCGCAAGAATGTCCTCTGGGTCTGTGGCTCCTTCTCCTTCTCCTTGACCGTGTCTTTAGCGGAGCAGCAGTTTAAAAAAAAATATATATATATTTTATTGATTTTTTACAGAGAGGGATAGAGAGTTAGAAACATCGATGAGAGAGAAACATCGATCAGCTGCCTCCTACACACCCCCATTGGGGATGTGCCCCCCACCCAGGGACATGCCCTTGACCGGACTCGAACCTGGGACCCTTCCGTCCGCAGGCCGACGGCAGAGCAGCTGGTTTTAATGCTGACGAAATCCCGTGTGAATTCTTTCTTTCACGAATCACGTCTCCCTGTGGCATCGAAAAAGCCATTGCCACACCCAAGGTCATCCAGGAATTCTCTGACGTTATTTTCCAGCTGCCTGGCTTACGTGAGGGTACAATGCATTCTGAGTTCATTTCTGGGAGAGGTGTGAGGTCTACATTTCGATTTATTTATTTTATTTTATTTTTATTTTTTATTGTTTGAAGTATTACAAATAGTAGTACATATGTCTCCTTTTTTCCCCCCATTGACCTCCCCCTGACCTCCCCTACCCCACCCCCCCGTACATGCCTTCACCTTTCCGCCCTCCCCTGAGGTCTACATTTCGATTTATTTTTTTTTGCACGTGGATGCCCAGCGGCGTCACCACCATTCGTTGAAAAGACTACGGGGTGGCCCAGCCGGCGTGAGTGGGTGGTTGAGCGTGGACCTATGAACCAGGAGGTCACGGTTCAGGACACAGGCCCGGGTTGCGGGCTCGATCCCCAGTGGGGGGCGTGCAGGAGGCTGCCGATCCATGATTCTCTCTCATCACGGATGTTTCTCTCTCTCCCTCTGAAATCCATAAAAAGAAAAAAAATATTTTAAAAGGAAAAGGGACAGGGTGGGGGCAAAAGCAGGCTGACAGCCGTCTGTATGGAAACGAATGTGATCATCCACAGATACGAGAATCAGCTCTGCGTCTCTCCCACTCACAATTGTACTTTTAAACCTACTTAGGGCCCGGCCCTGTGCATGTCTGTTTGCCTGGCTTCCTGCTGCTGCGAATGCAGACGATGCAGACATCTGGAGTCAATTTCACAACCTCCTGAACTTCGCATGCATAGCCATTATCGGGCTTAATGATTTTAAGGGCCTGAGATGCCGGGATGGCCCCCGGTCCTAGCATAGGAAATGTGGATTGCGAAGATTACTTCCCCGTGGGCCGCTTCTCCGGGGAGAGCGGTTAGCATCAAAGAGGAAACTACCTGGTCGGACTCATGATCAGAACAGGATGATGGGTAATGGCAGCCTTTGGGAAATGGAAGGAGAATTTAATTCAGTTCCCTCATGAAGGGGCCGCTGTTATTATTTAACGGCGGTCTTGTCCGTAAGCCTTGTCTCAAGGCAAGTTTCTCAGGATGGGATTGTCAGGGGTTTGTTTGTTTGTTTTCTGAAATATATTTTATGGATTTCAGAGAGGAAGGGAGAGGAGAGGAGAGAAACACCAATGATGAGAGAGAACCATGGATCGGCTGCCTCCTGCACGCCCCCTACTAGGGATCGAGCTCGAGACCCGGGCCTGTGCCCTTGACCGGAATCGAACCCGGGACCCTTCGGTCCACAGGCCGACGCTCTATCCACGGAGCCCCCCTGGCGAGGGTGTGGTTCCCGTCTGTTAAAACGTAGTCTGCTTCCCATGGCTGCCACCCCAGGTGCCTCGGACATGGTAAGCAATGAGAAGGCGCCGCCCAGGGAAGAGACGGTGACGGCAAACGTCACCTTTAATAGAAACAGGACTTGGCGGTTTTTTAATAAAAAAAAAAAAAGCGTATCGTACTTTGTCCCAGCAGTGCAGGTAGACATTGCCTCTCTCCCTGCTTCAGAAGAATGGCAAGCAGCCTTGACCCTTCCATTCCGGGCAATGACATGCCCGCTGCCATCTCTCTGCTTTCTCCGGACCGCCGGGAGGAAAGAGGACGGGGATGAGACTCGCCGGTGGACGCTGAGGTGAAATTCTGGTTTTACATAATGAGTAAGCCCGGCCGGCGTGGCTCAGTGGTTGGACGTCGACCGATGAGCCAGGAGGTCAGGGCACAGGCCCGGGTTGCGGGCCGGATCCCCAGTGGGTGTGTGTGTGTGTGTGTGTGTGTGTGTGTGTGTGCAGGAGGCAGCCGATCCATGATGCTCTCTCACCATGCATGTTTCTACCTCTCTTTCTCCCTCTTCCTTCCTCTCTGACATCAACAAAATATATTTACACGAAGGAAAGTAACACACCCACACGGGCACCCATCCCCGTACAAGAACACACGGCATTCCGGGTACGCACAGCCGTACCCCTACTGTGCGCAGCTACCCCTCCGTGTGCGAGCAGACCCGGCGGTGACCGTCTGTAGTCGGGGCTTGAGAGATCAAGTAGAGCCCAAGCAGATTTTATCGTTTTCGGAGGCGCCGCGAGCGGCCTGGGTTATAGGCCGTTCTGGAATGTTCTTCGTGTTAACCAGTTGAGGTCTCCCAGGGGCCCTGCTGGCTTTTGTTTCGGCGAGAAATGTCCCCGAGTTTACTAGGCAGTAGGGTTCTGGGCCCGTCGGCAGTGGGCGCGGTGTGTCCATCAACAGACTCAGGGGCGCGTCTTCCTTCCCCCCCGTTCCGGGGCGGAGGGCAGCCACCTTCGCAGACCCTTCTGAGGCTGCTCGTGCCATCACGCTCCTCGTCGGTGTGTGCATCTTGGCGGAAGTGGTCAGTTCGAGCCTTATCAGTTTTGAATCATCAACTTTTTTTATATATATATATATATTTTTTTATTGATCTCAGAGAGGAAGGGAGAGGGAGAGAGACACAGAAACAGCCATGATGAGAGAAAATCATGGACCAGCTGCCTCCTGCACGCCCCCACACTGGGGATCGAGGCCGCAACCCGGGCCTGTGCCCTTGACGGGAATCCAACCCGGGACCCTTCCATCTGCAGGCCGACGCTCTATCCACTGAGCCACACCGGTCAGGGCTCCAACTTGGCATTTTAAAAAAGTAGCAGGCAAAATAATGATAGAGCCCAAGGGCCGTTTAAAAGACTCCTGCTAAAGAATTTAAAGTGAAAAATGAAAATACCCTTAAGGAGCACAGAGGCCTAATGTTAGTCACCTGTTTGTTCAGTTAGCAGGTTCCTTTTGCGGTGACCGTGTGGGGGGAGGGGGGCGAGCATGTTCACAGGCCTTACTTTTCCCAAATAAAGGCATCAGGATTCTCTCGTGTGAAAAATGTATGTCTACGCCTTCACGTTCGTCCACCCTACTTTTATCTTCTATCCTTAGGTCTACAGTTGCTCCTTAGAAAGAATACATCTATAAGAGTAACAGCGTAATATGCTAATTAGACCGGACGTCCTTCCGGGCATCCTTCCGGATGATGGACGAAGCCGGGGCTGCGAGGGAAGCCGGTGCCGGCAGCCGGGGGGGAAGGAAAGCCCACTCTTGCACGAATTTCATGCATCGGGCCTCTAGTTTATGCATAAAACGCATGATTTAGAATCTAGTTATATTGAACTTTGCCTCAAGCTCGCCAGTAGGTCCGTCATCCAAAGGTTTACTTTTCGTTTAAGAAAGAGAAACGTGAAGAGTTCTGTGCTCCGAAGGAGCCGCTCCAACAGCCACCTCGGCGTGCCTCGGGGAGCCGAGAGCGTTTGTTTTCGTCTGGGGCGTCATCTGCTCATGTTTGACAGTTGCAACTGCCTCCCCCGCCCCCCGCCTCCCCCCTGCTCCCCTCAATGAGAGTTGAGCATCAAAGTGTACGTCCCAGGAGATGCTATCAGGCTTTGCAGCCCGGCAAGCTGATCTGGGTGAGCCTCCCTGGAGGCACGGTGTCCTAGAGAAGGTGGAAGTGGTGAGGGCCGTTGAACCGGTGGTTAGGCAGGTAGGTGTCTGCAGTGCCGATGAGAAACGGTCCCGAGGGCCAAGCTGCCTCCCCACACAGGAAGTGCGGGCGCGCCCCCCCCCCTCCCCCCCCCGCGCCCCGAGAGCACGTGGCCAGCTGCAGCTGAGGAGTTGACACACAGCCCTTCCCCGGCCCCAGCATGTGCACGGCTCAGCTGGCGGGTGACGCACGATGGGGGACAGGGAGAGGGGGCCGGGGGACGTGGTCAAGGCACCAGGGCTCCTCGGCCTGCGTTCTCCAAGTCCCAGAATGACAGATCTTCTCGAAAAAGGTGTTTAACGTCAACCCCCTGCCCCTGCCTCGGCCCTTCATCCTACGGGAGAACTAGATGAGTTTCAGGGGAGGTTTAAAAAAAAAAAGCAAGTTTAGCTCAGTGGATAGAGCGTCAGCCTGTGGGCCTAAGGGTCCCGGGTTCGATTCTGGTCCCGGGCACCTACCTCGGTTGCAGGCTCCTCCCTGGCCTGGGCCCTGGTTGGGGTGCGTGCGGGAGGCCACCCGCCGATGTGTTTCTCTCACGTCGATGGATGTCTCTCTGTCTCTCCCTCTCTCTTCCGCTTCTCCCTAAAAATCCCCGGGAAAAAATAGCCTCAGGGGAGGATGCACAACAACAAAAAAAAGAGAGAGCTCACACCAGCGGAACTCAAAGGAGCACGTGACACGTTAACTAGCGCCGAATGCCTTGAAATGGAAATACTTACGCGGTGCGGAATGAAAACGCTGCTTTGTACCTGTGTTATGGGGTAGATGCTTCTGCAGTACATGTTAAAAGCCGAATACATACAAATAGTTAGAGCACGTGTCAGCATTGCCGTTGTGTGTGTGTGTGTGTGTGTGTTGGTGTTGTGCGCTGCTTTGCTTTCGTGGATTTATTCTGAAAATTCCGTGAGCTTCGCACAACTGTCCGGGTGGCTTAGAGACCCAGCGGTCGGCAAACTCGTTCGTCCACAGAGCCCAATAGCCACAGCACCACGATGGACATTCCTTCGGAGAGCCACGTTTTTTACACGTACACTTCTTCTAACGCCACGTCTTCAACAGAGACGCGCCCAGGCCGTGGTACTTTGTGGAAGAGCCACACTCCAGGGGCCAAAGAGCCACCTGGGGCTCGCGAGCCGCGGTTTACCGACCACGGGGCTTAGACCAAACAGACCGGGAGCGGCCGAGGCTCTTGACCAGCATCCCACAGGCCTCCAGGGGGGACCCAGGTGTGCCGAGCTGGTGTTTGCTGAGCACACAAGGACGACTTCCACCCCAATATTTTGTTCCACAGTCAAAATAGTTACATCCTGGTTTTGTCGCGTGCTCTCCTCTATTTTTAGTTATTGTCATTTTTTTCTCCTTCCTCCACATTCAACCCCATGTTTTATCCCCGGAGAAAACGTTAGACATGATCTCCCGGAAGCTCTGTGTGTGTGTGTGTGTGTGTGTGTGTGTGTGTGTGTGTGTGTTTTCATTCTTGGTCTTCCACCGTTAGGCTGACATGCCAGTCACTTCCTTCTGAACACTTGGAGACGACGCATACATGCACCCTCATCTGGCGGCTGTTGCTCCCATCCTCATCCTCACTCCGTGTTTGTGCATGAAATGGAGCGGGGGGGGGGGGTCTCTCGTGATGTCCTGTCCGCCCCCCCCCCCCGCCATGCGTTTGCCGTGCGTTTCAACACACTGGGAATCTGCTCCCGTGATTCAGGGACCGTGACGGGGGGCGGACGGTGGGCATGGAGACGATCTCAAAGGCAAACACCCTGACCTGGGACCTCGAACGTGAGGCCACTGCACCCAGAGCGAGTTGTATGCACCTTCTTTCCTATTTCATGGGTTCCTCTCCCTCCCCCCCGCCGCCTTTTTTTATGTTTTTATTGATTTGAGAGAGGAGGAAGAGAGAGAGAGAGAGACCTCTAGCCTGCAACCCGGGCATGTGCCCTTGACGAGAATGGAACCCAGGACCCTTCAGTCCGCAGGCCCACACTCTATCCACGGAGCCAAACCGGCCTTAAAGGCAGACACTTCCTGTGTGTCTGAATTTAAGGAACTTCATGGCCGTCTTTCCCAGCTCTGAAAGGGACGTTCTCGTGCGAACTTGGAAAGATTTTGGGCCGGACCCGTAAGGTTCTGTATGTAAGCCATCTGTCTGTTCTACCAGACAAACGAGCCATCGCCACTGTAAGTAAGAACATGCACATGTGTTTCCTTGTGCTCACTTGTCTTGACATCACTAACCTTTATTACTTCTTTTTTTTTTTTTTAATTTCAAGACGTTATATTCTGAAAATCTTACGTCTATCTCCCTTGTATGTTTAGTGAGTGTCCGCACGCTATTTCGCGGACGGGGTGACACCTCAGGTACTGCTCAGTGTTCGTGTGATTTTAGTACCTCAATGACACACAGTTTCACTGTTTGTTAGAAGGGCATTTTTGATAAAAATGTTATTTTCAAAAATAGGGTTTTTATTTTGAAATTTGGACCGCTGTTGCCTCCTGATGTTTCCGATGGCGGTGCGTAAACTCGTGGTTCTCCCTGAGATATGCATGAATCGTCAACTCCCGGTAGAGGCAGGAGGTGTGAGGGCGCTGGGGGAGGAAATACACTCTGGTATGAGATTTTAGTAACTGATTGGAGTCTATCACACATCACCCCGCCCGCCCCCTCCCCCCCCCGCATACACAGAGGAGTACACCGTGACCAGACCGGGCTCAGAGGTTGAGCGTCGACCTACGAACCAGGAGGTCATGGTTGGACTCCCAGTTGAGGGCACAGGCCCGGGTGGCGGGCTCGATCCCTAGTAGGGGGCGTGCAGGAGGCAGCCGATCCATGATTCTCTCTCGTCATGGATGTTTCTCTCCCTCTCTCTTCCTCTCTGAAATCAATAAACATATTTTTTTTTCTTTTTCTTTTTTCTCTTTTTTTATTGTTTTTTTTTTTACATTTTAATTTCTTTATTGATTAAGGTATTACATATGTGTCCTCCTGCCCCATTACCTTCCCACCCCCCCCACCCCCACTCATGCCCTCAACCCCTGGTGTCTGTGTCCATTGGTTAGGCATAAATACATGCATACAAGTCCTTTGGTTGGTCTCTCTCCCTTACCCTCACCCTCCCCTGCCTTCCCTCTGAGGTTTGACAGTCTGATCGCTGCTTCTCTGTCTCTGGATCTGTTTTTGTTCATCAGTGTATGTTGTTCATTATATTCCACAAATGAGTGAGGTCCTGTGATATTTATCTTTCTCCGACTGGCTTATTTCACTTAGCATCATGCTCTCCAGGTCCATCCATGCTGCTGCAGATGGTAAGAGTTCCTTTTTTTTTTTTTTTACAGCAGCATAGTATTCCATTGTGTAGATGTACCATGGTTTTTTAATCCACTCCTCTGCTGATGGGCACTCAGGCTGTTTCCAGATCTGAGCTACGGTGAACTGTGCTGCTATGAACATAGGGGGGTGTATATCCTTTCTGATGGGTGTTTCTAGCTTCTTGGGGTACATTCCTAAAAGTGGGATCACTGGGTCAAATGGGAGTTCCACTTTTATATTTAAAACAAAGAAAATGAAATGGATGGACCGCCCGTGTGGTTGAAGTGGACATGAATGGGAGGCCAAGCGGATCGGCTGAGAACGTTGGACTGGGCCACGGCGGAGAGAGGCCCCGGAACGGTGCCCATGAGCCACACCCCAGCGGCCTGTCTGCTTTGCATGGTGTGGCGAATGGTTCTGGAGAGAGAGAGAGCGGGATAGTGCGGGGAGAGAGAATTCAAAAGGGACCCTTTGCTCACTGCCAGCGTCATGCAGGATGACTCCCCCGAAGACGGGGACCTGCGTTCCAGAAAGCGACCTCCTAGCGCAGGGGGTGTGTCCTGGCGGCTCCGCGCAACCCTGAGAGCAAGCCCGGGCGGCTGTCCATCACCTCCCGGCTGAGCACAGGACGCACGCGGGGAACCTGTGAGTGACGCCACGCTCCAGTTCGTCCCTGGCCACCTGCCGAGGGACCAGCTGTCGCTCCGGCCGGGCAGGTGCAGGCTGGGGCACATGCCTGGCGTCGGCACAGGGGACGCCGAAGTAGAGGCAGCGAAGGGAAGGAAACCTGGCCTCTCCCCACGGCATCCGTGACGGAACCTGTGTGGACTTTTATTTTATTTATTTGTTTTCTTTTTGTTTAATATATTTTATTGGTTTTTTTTACAGAGAGGAAGGGAGAGGGAGAGAGAGTCAGAAACATCGATGAGAGAGAAACATCCATCAGCGGCCTCCTGCACGCCCCCTACTGGGGATGTGCCCACAACCAAGGCACATGCCCTTGACCGGAATCGAACCCGGGACCCCTCAGTCCACAGGCCGACGCTCTGTCCGCGGAGCCGCACCGGTGAGGGCCGGTGGGGACTTTTAGGACAGTCGTGACCGACGTCATCCGGGCAGCATGCGGGTAGGTAGCCGTTCGTTCCTTCTGATGGTGTTGTGGTCGCTGTGCCGTCAGGGGCGTGGTGTGGGAGGAGAGGGAACCCACCACGCTTTGATTATTGAGCGCCGTGCCAGGCGAGCCGTCCATCGTGTTAGAACTGCCCGCCCCCCCCCTCCCCGAGAGCCCCCTCCCTTTCCACGGTGACTGCCAGACCTGAGCCCATCAAAGACAACCTACAGATAAAGGCCGAGAGGCGCTCTTAAAGGTACAGGAGTGCATCGGGGCAGTGACTGCACGTACTGTGAGCATTTGGGGCTCCGTGGCTGAGCAGCGACCTAGGAACCAGGAGGTCACGGTTCGATTCCCGGTCAAGGGCACAGGCCCGGGTGTTGGGCTCGATCCCCAGGGCGGGGCGTGCAGGAGGCCGCCGATCCGTGATTCTCTCCCCCCGTGGATGTCTCTCTCTCTCTCTCTCTCTCTCTCCCCTTCTCTGAAACCAATAAAAGTATATTTTAAAGAAAGGAAAAATGAATCCAGATCTCTGACCATCGCCACCTTGATTATAACCCTCCGGAGCCATCCCGGCGGGGAAAACAAAGACACGGCAAATGGCAACCAAAGGCTCACAACGTAGGCCCTTGTCTTTCCCAGGAGAGGCCAGGCCCTGGAGGGCCCGGGGACCCTTCTGAGGGGCAGGAAGTGTGGGCTCCGTTCTTCCCCCGCCGCCGCCTGGCCAGGGGCCTTGGGGGAGCAAACGCATCCGCGGGAGCCTCAGTTTCCCCAACTGTGAAATGATAGGGTTGGGCCGGGGCAAAGGGAGGGCTCTCTTTAGCCCGGCAGTAATTACGGTTACGGGACCAGAGCTAAGTAGAGACGTCGCCCAGCCTTTCATTACCGCCGTGTGCCCATGTGGAACCTCTCTCACCGTCTCAGATCCGTGACGGGACAACCGAGGCGAACTCTCCCAAACACCCCTCTCTCATCCTTGCTCTTCGACTCTGTTCCCCAAATGGGTACCCGAAGGCCGTTTCCACCGTTTTGTGACGAAGCTGCAATACAGCTGCTCCTTGACTGTTCCTTCTATAAGACAATCCCTCTGAAGGTTTGATCAATTAATATTTTAACATAGCATGGTGGGAGGCAGGTTTGAGTCTTAAGAGGTTTTTAAAAATATATATATTCTTTTATTGATTTCAGAGAGGAAGGAGAGGGAGAGAGAGGTAGAAGCATCCACGATGAGAGAGAATCACGGATCGGCTGCCTCCTGCACGCCCCCTACTGGGGATGCGCCCGCAACCCAGGTCCATGCCCTCAACCCGAATCGAACCCGGGACCCTTCAGTCCGCAGGCCGACACTCTATCCACTGAGCCACACCGGTTAGGGCTTTATTTATTTTTAAATATATTTGTATTGATGTCAGAGAGGAAGGGAGAGCGAGAGAGAGAGAGAAACATCCACGAGGAGAGAGAATCATGGATCGGCGGCCTCCTGCACGCCCCCTACTAGGGATGGAGCCTGCAACCCAGGCCTGTGTCCTGACTGACGGGGAATCGAACCGTGACCTCCTGGTTCCTAGGTCGACGCTCACCCCTGAGCCACGGCGGCCGGGCTGAATCTTAAGAGCTGTGCGTGTCCTAACTCAGTTCTGCTACGTGCGTTTCCTTCCCTGCTTTTCAAAGGTCTCCCTGTATCCCCCAACGCCACGGACGGAGTCAGCACTCCTCTTTCGACGGTGCGAGAAGAAACAGGAATTCTTAGAGATTGTTAGCGAAGGTCTAACACCATTCCCTCTGTTCTCCATTTTGGTCTTCTCCCCAGGACTCCCGCCCGTGGTGTTTCCTTTGGCGGGAGGGGCGTGAAGGAGGCTCCTCGCCAGGCGGTTGCCTCTCAGACCCGGCCTGTACTTTTTCTCCAAACAACAAGTGTCGCTTTCCTGTGTCTCCCTGCTGCTCTGCGCTTCGGCTAAAGAAAGCTGTAGGTGCGATAGTCAAAGGGTGATGACTCTGCTTGTGTGCAAGAAGCCCGGAACCCCACTCATCTCCTCCGAAAACTTCCAGGCTGCGCGTGGCCAGCTGGGGCGGGTGGGAGTTGGCGGAGGGTGTGTGTGTGTGTGTGTGTGTGGCGGTGGGGAGGGGGGAGGGGGACGCGCCACATCGACCGAGTCAACCTTGTCACAGGGACCCACACAGCGCCGCACAGCCTGTACCCTGCTGAAGGCAGCCTGTCATTTCCTGTCTGTGGATTCTTAGGAATCCATTCCTTCTTGTCCGTTTTCCTGCCCTCGACAACCCCTGAGGTTCCGTGAAAGCCCCTGTGTGGGTAGGTTTTTTTGCAACGAAAAGGAAATCGACATTTGAAATGAAGATTCAAAGGGAATAGGTTTCCAATAATTCTGCCAAACAGAAGACTCCTGTAGAACCGTAGCAAATTCTAAATCTGAGATAATTAACTTTTCTGGAGGAGAAATGAAAATGAGATAGTTTATGAAAATAGGAATTCACACCGAGTCGTATTTCAAAACATTGAACAGATAATATTTTTCTTCTGTCAAATAGCATTTATTGTCTACCCACCAGTCACTACATTAACTTTAAAACGTATGTTCCTTTTGCCCGGCCGGTGTGGCTCAGTGGTTGAGCGTTGACCTATGAACCAGGAGGTCAGGGTTCAATTTTCCGGTCAAGGCACCTGCCTGGGTTGCGGGCTCGATCCCCAGTAGGGGGCGTGCAGGAGGCAGCCGATCCATGATTCTCTCTCATCATGGATGTTTTTCTCTCTCTCTCTCTCTCCCCCTCTCCCTTCCTCTCTGAAATCCATTAAAATATATTTTTAAAATAAAATGGAAAACACACACACACACACACACACACACACACACGCAAATAACAATTAGGATGTGATACGGAATTCTGGATGACACAGACGGGATTTTTACCGCCCTGCCAAGTATGAACAGACTGGGATAGTGCTTTCAGAAGCGCCGGATTGCGGACTCTCGGAGGCGTGAAAGCGTTTGCACCCCAGACATTAAGGATCGAGTCCCCCCGGTCAACGTAAGTGACGTGTCCGTCGTCCTTTTCAGTAAGCCCTGCCACCCTTTTGCCTGTTCTTCACCACCAAGGCTTTCCACCATCGGCTGACTTATTTTAATTCACGGAAAGACACTCTGTGAGTCGAAGAGCGAGCGAGCGAGCGAGCGGCAGAACCAGAACAAAAGGGAGAGAGGGCAGGAGAACACACGGGGTAAATCCCAGCTATGACTTCTGAAGGCTGACGCCGCGAAAGCTATAATTTGAGCGCGAGCCAAAGACTCCCGAAACACGGTAATTACGGGACATCTGCGGGGAACGTGGCGTGGCCACGGCGCGCCCCTCACTGCCCTGTACTCCTTCCTGACACTCCCCGACATCGGCCCCGGCCCGGAAACTCCGTGCGCATCTCGGCGCCGCGAAGAGCAACCCATTCCAACGACCCAGAGAAAGACCACGGAGGGGTGACCTGGAAGGATCACCCACATGGCGAGCAGAATTTCTTGTGGGATTTTTTTTTCCCCCCAAAGATGTTAACGCATTCCCGAGACGGTGTTGCCTCTCAGACAAGGGGGGGAATTCGTGGCGTAAACTGGAGGTCCCTTCTCGGTCTTTTTAGGGCGGGCAGGTGAAGGCATGTCCTGGGGGGTAGGAGAGGTTGGGGGAGGTCAATGGGGGGAAAAAAGGAAATATGTACTACTATTTGTAATACTTAAAACAAACAAAACAAAATTAAAAAAAGAAAGAACATTCAGAAAACCCATCCATAGGTTATGCTTTCCATCAGAAAGACCAACAAACATTTTATTATTAACCATTCCTCCGTGGGTAGTCACACACACATTTAAACCGTTCTTTCTTTCCTTCTTTTTTTTTTTCTCTCTCTCTCCTTTTTTTTTTCCCCTCTCACCTTTGACCTGTGAGATCATTTAAGAATCACATCCATTTCCAGCCAGAAAAAGCATCCACTTCTCACAGCAAAAATGGTAGGAGTTTAATGGACGGCTCCTGGGGGCGGGGGGGGGGGGGGCCTTTCGCAAAATATTTTAAACGGTTAACTGCCAAGCCGGCTCTCCCTCCTCCCCGCCACCTCCCTGCTTCTCAGGAAATCTGAAATTTGTAGAGAACCGTTGTCCTCTTGGCCTTCGGTAATGTGGAATGCATTAAGCGAGAACCATAAATAAACGCTTGCATGTTCTCACGAGAAAGAGAGCAGACACCTCGCGTTGACCTTGGCCACCGAGGGGTGAGGCCAGGGAGCAGGCTGCAGAAGGAGCCCTCCGTGGCGTGGCCGCCCACGGCTGGCTGTTCTTCTTGTTTGTAGGGGAGCTCGCTCTGTTTGGGGGTGGCCCAGTTACAGAGGCGGGAAGGGGAGATGAAGGGAAAGGCATCGGGCTGGCCCATGCCTGGGGAGGACAGAGGAATGGTATTTCCCCGCGCTGCCGACCCCCAGAAAAGGGAGTGAGACTGGACATTGATTTAATACAAAATCCCCAAAGAACAGGCAAATTTTGAATTCCCTGGGCAATGTGAGGGCCGAGAAAATGGCCGCCCCGATGGATGGAAATGAGGAAAAGACTCACCCACCGAAGCTAACGTTCATATAGCCAAGCCTCGGATTCTCCAGCTTCCTCCTCCTCCTCCTCCTCCTCCTCCTCCTCCTCCTCTTCTTCCTCCTCCTCCTCCTCCTCCTCCTTCTCCTCTTCTTCCTCCTCCTCCTCCTCATCCTCCTCTTTCTCCTCCTCTTCCTCCTCCTCCTCCTCCTCCTCCTCCTCTTCCTTTTCTCATCTTCCTCCTCCTCCTTTTCCTCCTCCTCCTCTTCCTCCTCCTCCTCCTCGTCCTCCTCCTCCTCCTCCTCCTTTTCCTCCTCCTCCTCCTCCTCCTCTTCCTTCTCTTCTTCCTCCTCTTCCTCCTCCTCTTCCTCCTCTTCCTTCTCTTCTTCCTCCTCTTCCTCCTCCTTCTCCTCTTCCTCTTCCTCCTCCTCTTCCTCTCCCTCCTCCTCTTCCTCTTCCTCCTCCTCCACTTCTTCTTCTTCTTCTAAATTGTTGTTCTTCGTAGAGATTCTGTTATCCTTAAAATGGGTCATATGATTGTGGTAGCCATTGTGGGGAGAAAAAGTCTTAGCAGACCATTATTTTTTCATTGTGTCATGTTCTTCCATTGGCCCAGTGTACGTCCAACAAATTTCAAATGTTTCTCTGTCATGTTATTTCTTTTTCCATTTAGGAAAAAGAAAAAAAATTATGAATTATGGAAGCAATTCCTTATATACCTACAGTTGAAGTTTTTTTCATTTTCACCATTTGAGCTTAATCCAAACGAAAACAGGATTCATCCGGAGTTCACATCAACGTGTATTTTTTTTCCTGCCAATTCTCGCTGCTTTCCAGGAATACGTTGCACAGGATTAGAGAAGGTTGTGTCAGAACATATGCTCTATCATAAAACCTCAGAAATTGCACAAGTAAAAGAAAGAAACTGTCTAAACGATAAAGATGCAGCCCGGCCGGCGTGGCTCAGGGGTTGGGCGTCAACCGAGGAACCAGGAGGCCAGGGTTCGATTCCCGGTCAGGGCACAGGCCCGGGTTGTGGGCTCGATCCCCAGGGCGGGGCGTGCAGGAGGCAGCCGGTCCGTGCTTCCCTCTCCTCATGGATGTTTCTCTCCCTCTGTCCTTCCCCCTTCCTCTCCGAAATCCATAAACTTAATATTTTTTAAAAACGGATGAGAGAAGCAGAAGCGATAGAAAGCTGAGAGTGAGCGGTCGAGAAGGAGCCTGGGAACGCTGCACATCCTTCTCTCGGTGCGCAGACCTAGAATCGCTGGATTCCTAACGTGGGCAAGGTGTGGGGTGGGTCGGGGTGTCTGCTTTCCCCATGACGGAAAGTGGCATCAACAATGGGTCGGCGAGCAGGCGTCCCCCAGGGCCCGGTGTGCGTGTGAAGGTGAGGCAGCTCCCCTGGGTGCAGGGGCCCTGGTGGCTTTGGATTCTCTGGAATCCCTCTCCACGCGTGAGCATCACGCAGGACCAACGAGCGTCTCCTCATTGCCGAGTCGCGGTCATGAGCCCCCCTCCCCCTGGCCCTCCATCTCTGCAGAAGCCAGTGTGGGCGTCACCACCTAATCTAAGAACCTGGACCGGCGTAGATGGAAAGCACAGCTTCCGGGGCCCAACTGCCTGGGTATAAAACTCAGCTTTGTCAGTGTCGGCGGCCTGGAGCAACTTAACACTTCCCAGTCTGTGATAACATGGGTCTTGTGATGGGATCTCCGTCGCAATCTCGGTAGGAAAATGAAAGGGAGCATGGGTAAAGTATGGAGAACCGTATCCGGCCCGCCGTGAAGGGCCTTCGCGTAGTTTAAAGAATGAACGTCTGCAAAAGACCCCCTGGAGGCGCTCCCCGTCGATTCAGACCGACGGGGTGTCCCCGTTTTCCTGGAGTCTACGTGGATCCCGCCCTCAACGGTTATCCGGAGGGATGCATTGAGGAGGGGGAGTCGGAATGGGCTTCGGATGGCCACGGGGTGGTATTCAAATACCTCTGGAACCTACCAAACCTCATGCCAAACCCACATACTCTGGCTACTTGATTTCCAGTTGCTTTTGGGCAAAATAGGCATTTCCCTGTCAAAAGAGAAAGACTCACAATAGATAACTGGACATCAACCATCCGACGCTTGCCAAATAGCATTCTGATGAGAGGAAGGTAAAGTAATCAGGCTTGGGGTGGTCAAATCTCTTTGAAAATGCACCCCCAATCCCCTCTCCCTGCCCCCCCCCCCCCCACAAAATAAACAACCCTGGGGGAAAATGAGCAAGGGCTCTAGAAACCCATTTTCAGTCAAATCCTGAGCATCGCTCCACACGCTCAGGAAAGGCGGTTTCGACGGGTGCTTTGCTGAGCCCTAAACCTAAAACTAACCCTAATCCTAGACCTAACCTTAACCCTAAAACTAGCCCTAACCCGAAACCTTACTCAAGCCTTAACACTAACCCTAACCCCAGACCTAACCCTAACTCTAATGCTAACCCTAGCCCTAGCCCTAGCCCTAACCCTAACCTTATTCCTAGGCCTAGCTTTAACCGTAATCCTAATACTATCCCTAACTGAAGCCCTAAACCCTAGCCTTAACCCTAACCCTAAATCTAACCCGAACCCTAGCCCTAACCCTAGTCTTAACCATAAACCTAGCCCTAAAATTAGCTCTAACCCTATCTCTAACCCTAACCCTAGCCCTAACCCTAAACATAGCCCTAACCCTAGCCCTAACCCTAGCCTTAACCATAAACCTAGCCCTAAAATTAGCTCTAACCCTATCTCTAACCCTAACCCTAGACCTAACCTTAACCCTAAAACTAGCCCTAACCTAAAACCTTACTCAAGCCTTAACACTAAACGTAACCCCAGACCTAACCCTAACTCTAACGCTAACCCTAGCCCTAGCCCTAACCCTAACCTTAACCCTAAACGTAGCCCTAAAATTAGCTCCAACCCTATCCCAAACTCTAACCCTAGCCTTAACCATAAACCTAGCCCTAAAATTAGCTCCAACCCTAACCCTAGCCTTAACCCTAAACGTAGCCCTAACCCTAGCCCTAATCCTAAACCATATCCTAACCCTAACCCTAGCAGTACGTTAGAGGCACTGAAACACATTACTGTGTCATTTGCTTTTGCCGGGGTTTTATTAGAAGAAGAAACCCTACGTGGGTTCATGTCCATATTTGCACAGTGAAAATATCCACATCCCTCTCGAGGTCGATTCTGGGCGCGCATCGGCCTATTTCCGGCGATATCTGCATGACAGCCATTTGAGATCTCCCACGTGTTTTGCTGAGAAGGATGGAAGTTTCCAAGTCGTTCCGAACGTGGTCCTTTGTGTTCGGAAACGACCTGAACGTTCGTTGTAGCGATTTTTCGGGAAGTTGCTATTTTGGGAAATACATGATTGTCTTGGCCTACCGCCCACATTCTGCCTCACCTGGGAAATTACATGCCACGGGCCAGGAGGCATATTTTCGCTTAATAAATAGTTGCGCAACGTCATGGTGTTAACGGCAAAGACAGTAAAAGACAGGGGACCTCTTTCTCCCGGGAGGAGGAGGGAAATCTCCGGAAAGGCCTTCATGGTCTTTTCCATTTTTCCCTTTCTGTCTTTATGTTTAAAATTTTTTTTATTTTTTAAAATATATTTATTGATTGATTTCAGAGAGGAAGGGAGAGGGAAATAGAAACATGAATGATGACAGAGAATCATGGATTGGCTGCCTCCTGCACGCCCCCTCCCGGGGATCGAGCCCACAACCCGGACGTGTGCCCTTGGCTGGAATCGAACCCGGGACCCTTCAGTCCGCAGATCAGTGCTCTATCCACTGAGCCAAACCGGCTAAGGCTCTTTATTGTTTTTTTTAGTAACTACTCACGTCTTCCGTTCCTCTCTTTCTTTAAAAGATCCCACTGCATCGACGTGGTGCTAGGTTGTGTCTGTTTAAGGAAAAAAACGTGGTGAGACCCAAACGGTAGGCTTGGACAACGTAACCGTATCACTGAGCCGGCAAAACTCTCTTCACATCATTTCCATTCAAAAAAACAAAAAAAGTTAAAAATAATACACAGCAAGGCTAGTATCCGATCCGTGAGCCTATTGAAATAGGGGAGGGCTGTCAATACCCCCCCCCCCCCCCCGTGACTTCCAGCAAAAGAGCCATCCTGCACCACAGGCCCCATGACTGCTGACCATTCAGCGTCTGACCAGCCTTGAGGAGCACGTAATGCAGGACATAAAGGCTAGTGAGACTGTTTCGTAAAATGTTCACTTCGGAAATGCCATCCCAGTCCCATCTGTTAATTATATTATTCCAGGAAATCACTGGGAATTACTCAAATTTTATTCTCGTATCCAAGGAGAGTTGTTCTTTGACCCTCCCCCACTCCCCCCCCCCCACCCCTTGTGTCTTGAGCTACGCCCACGGGAATTCCACTACGTGCTTGAGAATCACCGTCTTCCAAGGCTCCTTGGACTCAACACAGGATGTGCCTGGAGCTCGGAGACATCCGATGTCTGTTTCGCCTCATGAACCCAAGGCAGCCAGACACCAGGGAGGAAGCTCAGGCAATACCACGTGAGGGAGCCTGTTGCCCGTGAGCGGACAATGGCGACTAGATCCCACGGGTCTGGTGAAAGAACACTCAGCGGAAAGAAATCTGGAGGGTCAGAAAGGCATGACCTCGGTCCAGATCCGAGTCCACGGATTCCTTCCCGTACCCGTAGTACGGGGCATTGGGGACCGTGGTCCGGTTAAGTCCGAGTCTTAGAGTAAGCTTTGCTGAGAGCCAACATCCATCTACACCAATAAAAGAGTAACAGGCTAATTGACCGTACCTTTGCGACACCCACTAGCCAATCAGGAGTGAGTATGCAAATCAACCCAACAAAGATGGTGATTAATTTGCATATGCAGGTGCTGAGCAGCCGGGGGCAGGGCGGGACGCTTGCATTGTCGCCATGGTGATGACACAAGCGTTCCATGCCACCCCGGCCGCTCTGGGCCTCTGGGCAGCGTGGGAAGGGGGAAAGGCAGCTCCAGGCCAGAGGGATAAGGCGGCTCCAGCCAGAGCGAAGGCGGAGCTGGCGGCTAGGGGCAGGAAGGCCCATTCTTGCACAGATCTTCGTGCACCGGGCCTCTAGTCTGTATATATTTGCACAGGAGACAACAAGACTGAGGCCACCTGGGTCTCGAGGTGGCATTGGGAGCTCTCTGGTCTGGATGCCACAGAGACTGTGAGAGGGGAATACGGGGGTTCTGACCGGATCACGCGGTCCAGACAATGACCTTGAGGACAGGGAAGGAGAAAGTAGCCCAGTTTGTCTTGCAGTGGGGACCCAGCCAAGCCGTGATGAAATCTCCCAAGAAGACAGATGGGCGGACCTCGGGACCATTGTGAAGAAAAGGTCTAAAAGCAATCATTCATTACAACTTCAAAAACAGACATCAGAACCCCTCCCCGATGATTAGCACATGGGCGGGGACCAGTCGTAGGAGCTACTACGGAAGCATACATTTCCCAACCACGAAAGGCGATCATGGGGCCAACGAGTTTCCCGGGCTTGAGGGCAAAATAGACTCAGCCCAGAGCGCTCAAGTCTGCAAAGAGAGTGCACGTGCTTTTATGTTTGTTTTTAAAAAAATATATTTTATTGATTTTTTTTTACAGAGAGGAAGGAAGAGTTAGAAACATCGATGAGAGAGAAACATCCATCAGCTGCCTCCTGCACGCCCCCTCCTGGGGATGTGCCCGCCACCCAGGTCCATGCCCTTGACCGGAATCAAACCTGGGACCCTTCAGTCCGCAGGCCCACGCTCTATCCACAGAGCCACACCGGTGAGGGCATGCTTTTATGTTATTTTTCTAAAGTCACTTGCTAGTGTCTCAGTGTTTTTGCACACGTCCGTCTATCTGTGTTTGCTGTGATAAATATCTATTTGGTAGGTGCTCTGTGCCAGGCGCTGTGTCAAGCATCATGGATGAAAACACATTTTGGTGGCTGCTCTCGGGCGGTTCCCAATATGTTATGCAGAGACGGATCCCAAACACGCATGCATTTGCTCCATGGCGTGGCGACGTCACCAAGAGATTTATAGACAACGTACTGTGGGGGCCCCCGTGAGGGAATCCTCCTGATGGGGCAAGAGGGGGAGGCATGCAAAAGGACGCAGGGACGATCTGGGACGCGGGCACGCAGCACGTCCTACGCCTCTTAGAAAATATGGCCGATAAAAAGATGGGAGCAATGATTTCGCTCCCTTGCCTCATTTTCAAGATGAAGGCCACCAGCTGTGGTAAGAGATGTGTTGAGCCTGGATGACGTGGCTCAGGGGTGGAGCATCGACCTATGAGCCAGGAGGTCACGGTTCGATTCCCGGTCAGGGCACATGCCCGGGTTGTGAGCTGGATCCCCAGCGGGCGGGGCGGGGGGGGGGGGGGCGTGCAGGAGGCAGCCGGTCCATGACGCTCTCTCATCATGGATGTTTCTCTCTCTCTTCTTCTCCTGCTTCTGTGTGGTTCCTCTTTGTGGAGAGTCCTATTCATTTTTCAACCCAGAGAACCTTGCATTCGGAGCGTTGGTGGGGCTCCATTTGGATGTGCCTCCCCTCCTCTGCCTGGCTGTCCCAGGCAGGCAGGCAGCCCCCGCTTAGCACGCACGTGTGGAAGGCAGCCACCCTCTGCACCTGGGTAGAAAGAGCGGAGCGTTTACGTCATTTAGGTTTCTTATTCTCCCCGCTCCCTCCCCCCCCTCCCCCCCAGAATCGATAGAGAGGCCCCGCAAGCATGAGTCGGCAGTTGGAGAGCCGGTTGACTGCGTTATTGATTGAGTTCGTACGCAAGGTTCGGGCAGATGAACAAAACGGAGGGAGAAAATGGCTCTTCACAGGATCCTGGCCCCCTTGAAATAACGCAATTAGCTTGGCCATACGGTGAGCAAACGGCGGTTGTTCACTGCTCATTAATTAGCGGTTACGGTAGCATAAACAGGACCATGTATGGTTTGCGCTGTACAGCCCACGCTCTACTGTTATATCAGCTACGCGGGCTTCTCCAAGTAACCAGTAATTGTGCTTCTAACAGGACTAATGTCATTCTCGCGTTTAGTGTAACAGATGTGAATCGACTTAGTCTATTAAAGAAATGCTCGTCTGGTTATTAGCATCCGTGGATACATTTTAATGTATGCTAATCACACAATCAGTACTGCTGCGATTGTGACGCATGCTAACGTGTACACCTGTACGATAAAGGTGGTTAGACTTGACAAATGACTCTTTTGGCGGCCATTCACGCGTAATTTTTAAATATATTTTTATTGGTTTCAGAGAGGAAGTGGAGGGAGGGAGAGAGAGAGACAGAGAGAGAAACGTCGATGATGAGAGAGATTTATGAGTCGGCTGCCTCCTGCGTGCCCCACACTGGGGATCGAGCTCACAATCCAGGCAGGAGCCCTGACCGGGAATCGAACCGTGACCTTCTGGTTCATAGGTGGAGGCTCAACCACGGAGCCACGCCGGCCGGGCTGGGGTTATTTTCCTACATGAGATGAACCCATTCCAGGCATCTCAGCTGCGTCGGGCGTCGTCCACTTTTGAATTAAGCGGAACGAGCCGATGATTTCCGAAGCCCTCGTTGCTTGCCCTAACCACCAGGACTGCCTTCCAGCTAAGAGCACCCACGCTGATAAACGCAGCCTGAGCTAACACCGTGCCTGCCCTCCCTGCCAATCCACTCGGGAGTCACCCTCACCCATATCCCCTGGGGACTTGCCTCTGGGCGCCCGACTGTGCGTTCTGGCCTCTCCTTCCTCTGGAGAGCTGGCGTTGGGTGTCTATTGGCCGCAGCATCTACACACTTTCTCTTCTCCGTCTCTAAGTCATGGAGAGTCCGAGCCCCCGGACCCACATGACGGTGTAGCTCTAGACCACCACCCTGTGTCTTTTCACGCCATTTTATGGGCTTTGTCTGGGGACCTAGACTCAGGCTGTCGTGTGGTCCCTGCAACATTGATGGCTTCCTCTTGCTAGTTCGTTATTCATGAAACTAGAGGCCCGTTGCTTGAAGATTCGTGCAATAGGCCTTCCTTCTCCTGGCTGCTGGCACCAGTTTTCTTCCGGCACCCGGGACCTAGGCCTTTGCTCTGGCCACCATCTTCCGTCTTTGCTCTGGCCAGAGTCTTTGCTCTGGCCGGAGCCTTCAGTCTTCTCTACGTTGGCCAGAGCGCCACTCCTGTAGCTCCCTCTGCCCCCCACCATCTCCCTCATAGCAGGTGTCCTGCCCGCCTGGCTGCTCCGAGCCCATGTATGCAAATTAACCTTCCATCTTTGTTGGGTTGATTTGCATATTTGCTCCTGATTGGCTGGTGGGCGATGCGGAGGTATAGTCAATTTGCATATTTCTCTTTTATTAGTGTAGATACCTGACCTTGTCCCTGTGAGGCCTGGTAGGAGCCACTATGTATCGTTAGGTAAACAATACAATCACCATGGCTAGGCTTGTTTTTTTTTGTGGGTTTTTTTTTTCATGTTTTATTTCCCCCGGAGTTAAAAGAAAAAAAAAAATTCATTCTGAATTAAATGGCTCCAACATTTTTTGCTCGGAAGGCAGGTCTATGGGAGCAACTTCCTAGTTCTGGCTGGTGTGGTACAGTGGATAGAGCGTCGGCCTGTGGACCGAAGGTTCCCGGGTTCCATTCCCCGCCAAGGGCACGTACCTTGGTTGCAGGCTCCTCTCCATATCGGGCCCTGGTCAGGGCGCGTGCAGGAGGCCACCCATCCATGTGTCTCTCTCCCATTGATGTTCCTCTCTGTCTCTCCCTCTCTCTCCCGCTCCCTAAACATCAGTGGGAACATATTCTCGGGGGAGGCTTACAAAAAGAGTTCACGGGGCGCCGAAACCGGTGTGGCTCAGTGGATAGAGCGTCGGCCTGCGGACTGAAGGGTCCCAGGTTCGATTCCGGTCAAGGGCATGGACCTTGGCTGTGGGCACATCCCCAGTAGGGGGTGTGCAGGAGGCAGCTGATCAATGTTTCTCTCTCATCGATGTTTCTGGCTCTCTGTCCCTCTTCCTTCGTCTCTGAAAAATCAATAAAATATATATATATATATTTTTAAAAAAAGAGTTCACTGGGCTGTCACATCATGTCCTTGCCTTAACCCTTCCGGCCAAGGGTGATGCAGGCCTCCCGCCTTTGCCAGCCTTGCTGCTTCCACACATCTGGGTGGTTCGTTTCATGCTGTCCACGCCCTTCTCGGACCCGCCGAGCGGTCTCTGTGTCCAGCCCTGGCCCCGAACGGATCGTGATGGTTTCGGTCTGCTTTGCTAAGCTGCGGCCCAGCTCCGGCTGATAAAGGGAGTAGAAGCCGCCGCCCGTACTTGTTTAACTGGAAGGCGCATTATTAATTTATCTCTTTGCTCCGAAAATGGGAACACGTCTTCGTGCGATTAATGTATTCATGGCCTGAGGGGAACGGGGTGCAGATTTATCACGCATCCCCCAAAATCATGGCATCTTTCTCGGGACAGGCAAAAATGTGGATGACTCCTTTTTTTTCTTTCTTTTTTCCCTCCAAAATAATACATCACGACTTTTGCATCTGTCTCTCAAAGCTTAAAGAATGCTCCCCAAATTACTTTCATTTCTGTGCGGAAGACAATCTGTTTTCCAATTTTGCTCCTTTTGTTAATATCGCCAATAATAATATTGCACACTCTACATCCTGGGGGTGCAATGAATGTAAATGCCGTAATTCTTATTTATTTATTATTTGTGTATGTAATATATATTTATATTGATTTCAGAGGGGAAGAGAGAGGGAGAGAGAGATAGAAACATCAATGATGAGAGAGAGAAAGAGAGAGAGAGAGGAGTCATGGATCGGACGTCATAATTCTTGCCCTTCATAGAGTTTGTGGCTTAACGAACAGGCAGACATTTAGCAAGCAAACGCGGCGTAGTAAATGCACAACCGCTAAGTTACTGCTTTTAATTCTCACGTTTCTTACATGTTGCTATGTAGAGAAGCGATACCGTGGAGTGTTTCCTCTTCCTATGTTTGCATGAAGCAACCTGAATCTGAATGTGAATAGCCCATGACTGAAAACATACAAGCAAACAGAAACAATATATTTTTTTTAAATCTGGAGGCATCATTTGTCAAATGACACAAAAAAGCCAGTCATAATCTGGACTTAATACATGTAAAATCGTGCCATCAAAACGAAATGGCTATAAATAAAAAAAAAAAATGGGACAGCAGAAGCATTTTTTGGAGCTAGGAGAAACTGACGTGGGTTTAAAGGAGAATCACGTTAGGAGTTTTCTCCCGTTTGACAACAGGACGGGACATTTTTGGGGGAAGTTGGGGGGTGGGGTGGGGGCTTTTTTTGTTATTTTAAAACACGACGGGCAATTGTGAGCCTCTGCTTAAACTCCGAGGGCATGGTGCTCCGGGCATCTGTTCAAGACCGCTTTGGAGGAGCGAGGCCTTACCCTGTGTCCTGTGGGACAACCTTTGTACTTCAAACACCGTCTTCGGCCTTCTGTTCCACCATTTTCCACGCGATTTCTTTATCTAAAAAAAAAAAAATGTTGTTGACTTTTAGAGAGGGGAGGAAGGGAGAGGGGGAGAGAGAGAGAGAAACATCCATGGGTTACCTCCCCAACAAACCCCATCGGGGGACTGAACCCGAAACTCGGGTCTGTGCCCTGACCGGGAACTGTACCTATGACCTCTCAGGGCGCGGGACGATGATGGCAACCCACTGAGCCACGCCAGCCAACACGTCCAGGTGATTCTGTGTCGCCCCGTCCAGCTTTTCCTGGGCGTCCACTCGCCCCTGCCCTCAGGGAGCCCCATCCCATCTGCAAGCCTGCAGGCTACAGAGCCGGCTTGCTCTTCACCCTCCGCACGATTACGTGTCTGCCTGTGTATGGAAACCGTTCCACTTTCTTTTTTTAAATTTTTAAATATTTTATTGATTTTTTTTTTTATAGAGAGGAAGGGAGAGGGAGAGAGAGGTAGAAACATCGATGAGAGAGAAACATGGATCAGCTGCCTCCTGCACACTCCCTGCTGGGGATGTGCCCACAGCCAAGGTCCATGCCCTTGACCGGACTCGAACCCCGGACCCTTCAGTCCGCAGGCCGACGCTCTATCCACTGAGCCAGACCGGTCAGGGCCACATTTCCACTTTCTCTACACGCCTCCCCCCTCCCCATGCGCCCCCCGCCCGGGTTTCTGGAGCCACATGGCAAAGTTACCCCAATGCCTCCCTGTGCGATCCTTCCCATCATCAGATTTCGAACTCGTTTGAATCAAGAAGAAATCCCTGGTTTTTGTCACAGTGCAGACTCACCGTTGAGTCTCTCTCATGGCCCTCACCGGCCCTTCCCGCGTCGATGAGACGCCTGGGTGGCCACGCATCGGAACGCCTGCCCGCCCAAGCGATCACAGATCGACCCGCCTGGAGCGTTCCTCCGTGTCCCCGTCCCCGGGCCGCCCGCCCAGCCGGCATGGAAAAGATCCAGACCGTGTCGCGGGGGCTAAGGGGTCCGGCATGGGAATGTCCGGAGGATGCCCGTCCTCCCAGGAAAAGGGATCCCGTCCCCTGGCGTGGCTTCCTCTCCACCCCTGTTCCTGGCTTCTCTTTCGTCCAACGCAAGACCGGACTTGGCGTGGCTCCCGGGGAGCCATGTTTGCTTGGCCTCCCCTGCAGACGGTGCGCGCCGCCGAAGGAGAAGGACTGTGACATACAGGCTAACCTGCACTTTCCCCGCCTTTCCCATCCCCCGTGGAATGGACACCAGAGATGTATTGTCCGACGTGGGTGCGGGAAGGAGGGGCCCGGGGTGGGGGGTGGGGGGTGCGGGGTGCAGGCTTGCCAGACGGTTCCTTGTGGCTGGTGAGGTGTGCTAAGGATTCAACCGAGCCAGCTCCTCTTCTTGGTACAGTTACTACTAAATAGCATCTCACCATCTTTTTTTTTCCCTTCTTCTTCTCCCCGCCCTGCTCATTATGGAGCACTTATTACACGGGCTAAAAGGGGTCAGGCATTAACTGGATGAGATCCAATTATGGGGAAACCAGACCAGTCCTCCTGGGCAAACACCCCACGGCGTGCTCAGTGGGTCACGTGACCAGCCGGCGAGAAGCATGGGAAAGTGCACTGGGCTCCCCCTTCCCCCCTCCCCCCCGAGATAATTTAACGCGTGCATGTCAGAGAACGTAGGCTGAGGGGGTCCACTCACTCAGCGATAGATGCCCAGTGAGGAGAATTCCTGTCTCATGGACCTGGGTGGCGGGCACATCCCCAGCGGGGGGTGTGCAGGAGGCAGCTGATGGATGTTTCTCTCTCATCCATGTTTCTGGCTCTCTCTCCCTCTCCCTTCCTGCGTTGAGGGGGCTGAGGGAGCAGCGGTGACCGCATTAGAGAGAACTCGGATGAGACTCGACAGCGTGGTGCATCCCTCGAGGAAGGCCCGGGTACCGGAGACCTTGGGCATCAGGGACACTTGATTCTGTGCGTTGTGCCGGGAGGTAGGGAACCAGGAGGGTCTTCGAGCAGGAGAAGGGCATCCTAGAAAGGGTGGGTGATTTGCATAGAGAGAGAGAAAGACTCTAAAAAAAAATAGGAACCCCCTGAGTGGTGTGGCTCAGTGGATAGAGCGTCAGCCTGCGGACTGAAGGGTCCCGGGTTCAATTCTGGTCAAGGGCATGTACCTTGGTTGCGGGCACATCCCCAGTGGGGGGCGTGCAGGAGGCAGCTGATCGACATTTCTCTCTCATGGATGTTTCTAACTCTCTATCCTTCTCCCTTCCTCTGTGTAAAAAATCAATAAAATATATTTTTTAAAAAAACAAAAATAACCCTGAATCCAATGGAGTTGGGAACCGAGACAAAGGGTTTCTCCTACAAGAGACAATTTAATGGCAAAGCGTGACGGCGTCTGAGTAAGGACACGACGGGGTGGAAAAGGCTCTGCAGGACATGGACTTAATGCATCGCTCACGCAAGAGCGCGGCTCACGGCCGCATTACCTCTGCTCTGCTTCCTCCCACCTGGGGCCGCGTCCCCGCTGGCCTCCCTCCGAAGAGCAGCCACGCTCCTCTCCAGGAACGGTCTGCGTGTGAGGTACATACAGCACTTAGTAGGACAAATGGCACCTCCCAGAGCTTTGGGTGCCTTTGGGGAGGTACGCGTCCCTTACCGTGCCGGGGGCTGGGACATCCTGAGTGCACAAGGGCTTCAAAGTTCAGCCCCGCAGAGGCGAGTGTCCGCCTGTCACCGGCATCGGTGGACACCCGGGCCTGCCTGCCTGTCAAGGGAAGCACGTCCCGCCCGCTGATGTGTGTAGGTTGCAATCTGACCCCATTGGAGACGTTTCCCCGGGCGTCTGAGACGCATCGGAGATAATTACGCGGGGGCCCCGTCGTGCGTCCAAATGACGCCCTTCGTTCGTAGACGGGCGGCATGGGACGGGAACACGTGCGGTCGCACGTGAAGTCAGATACCAAGTCTTTCCCGGATTGTTGAGACGCAGGTAACAAAAGCTTACCTCTTTTTTTAAAAATATATCTTATTGATTTTTTACCGAGAGGAAGAGAGTGAGAAACATAGAGGAGAGAGAAACATCCATCAGCTGCCTCCTGCACACCCCCCCACTAGGGATGTGCCCGCCACCCAGGTCCATGCCCTTGACCAGAATCGAACCTGGGGACCCTTCCGTCCGCAGGCCAATGCTCCATCCACGGAGCCACACCGTGGGTGAGGGCTGTCATTTGCTTTTGATTCCCTGAGTCCATCGTTACAGAAGCTCAAATGGGAGATTTCCAACGTTATCCATCTTCCATGAAGCAGCCAAGGGATCTTACTGCTTGCTCCACCTCCTAGCCCTCACTCCCACCCCATACAAGTGAGTGTGTGTGTGTGGGGGGGCGGGGAATCTGTTCAAGGGAGGGGAAAAGGATTCCTGTCTCATGTTAACCTTTCTTTTCAGAGCGTTACTGGTCTTGCCCGGCCAGTGTGGCTCCGTGCTTGAGCCTCAACCTAGGAACCGGGAGGTCAGGGTTCAGTTCCCGGTCAAGAGCACAGGCCCGGGTGGCAGGCTCCATCTCCAGGAGGGGGCGTGCAGGAGGCAGCCGGTCCACGATTCTCTCTCATCATGGATGCTTCTGTCTCTCTCTCCCCCCGCCGACCACCCTCCCCCCCCGCCTCCTTCCTTTCTGAAATCAATAAAATGAAACAAAATTAAAACAAAGAATGTTCCTGGTCCCCTTGTTTATTACTCTGAGACGGTCCCCAAGAGGCAGCGTGGTTTCTGTTTTAACGTCTTTCAAAATCGCCTTTAAAGCAGGACTGCTGACAACTCCTTTTTCTAACTGGCGCTTTCACGGCTTATTCTAAAAGCCTTGAAAAACACACACACACACACACACACAAACCCCCCAAACCCCGGAGCTTCCCTTGCAAACCTTTCTACGTGAATTATTCATTTCGTTTAACCTTTCCAGCAGTTGGTTCAGGGCGGTGGCACGCGGGCAGCCCCGTTTCAGATCCGGTGGGAGTTCTGATTCCAGGCCTCGCTTAGGTGCATCCCCGTGGGTATCAACGCTCCTTTAAGCAAAGCCTGAAGTCCCGCCTTTCGTCCCAGACAAAATGCCGGGGGCGGATGCGTTTCAAAGGGTTTAATTCATCCTCTCCGTGTTGGACCACCCAGGAGCTGGACGTGGCGTTGGAGTGGAGTGCATAACTACCGCTCAGAGGGAAGGGGATGTCTGGTAGGCCCCGCAATTTTCGTAATTGAAGACCTCAACAGACAGTTTGGGTGTGTGTGTGCGTGTGTGTGTGTGTGTGTGTCTGTCTGTCAAAGCCACCTACGCACCTAGGCGAAGAGGCTGGGGAAGGGGTGGGGGGTGGGGTTGCCCCGTGAAGGCCTGGGTCCTTCTCGATCGTATTTTTTAGGGTCAGAAACGTTCATTTCTTAACATGCATTGCCTGGAAGTTACTTTCCTTGGCGACATAACCGGGCCACGTCGGTCGTGTCCATGGCCTGACGTGGATGATAGATAAGTAAGAAACGACAGAAACTGGCCTGGTCTGGCGTGGCTCAGTGGTTCCAGCGTCAGCCTGTGGACGGAAGGGTCTCGGGTTCGATTCTGGTCAAGGGCACGTACCTCGGTCGTGGGTTCGGTCCCTGGCCTGTGTGTGTGTGGGGGGGGGGTGGGGGGGGTGGGGGAAGCAACCCATCAATGTCTCTCTCTCACATCCATGTTTCTCTCTCTCTCCCCCTCCTTCTACTCTGTGTGAAAATCAATAAAAAAAAATATATCCTCGGGGAGGAGGATGAAAGAAAAAGAAAGAAAGAACAGAAAGAACGAGGACGTCCCAGGAAGTCTAGAAGAATACTGGGCGGAAGTTTCCACACAGGCTTACGCTCCTCCAAATACCGTTTACGAGTACTTCAGCCTTGACCTGTGTCCACGTCAGTGGGGTGATGACCTGAATACTCAGTTTATACCCAGGAAGCTGGAGCCGCTCGGGTTCATCACCGGTGTTTGCTGGAGGATCCCGAAATAATCTTACCTTTTATCAAAAATGTTTCTCCCCACGTAGTCACTGCCTGACATGTCCGCCGCCGGATCACCGAAGGAATCAGCGCCTGAGCGAACCGCACGCCTTCGCCCGGGCGCTGTCCTGGGGCACAACGCTATTAGGACACGCGCTTTTTTTTCCTCTTTCTTTCACAAAACCAGCCGAGCAGAACGCTGAGCAGACACTTGGGGAAAAACAGCAGGTTCTTTCCAAACTCGTCTTGGCACCGAAAACAAAGCAAAAATTAGTTATATTTTTGGAGCCAAGAAGGAAAGGAAGGAAGGAATCCCAAGAGCTCAGGGAATGCCCGCCAGAATTGCAGAGGTCGGTGGAAGAGAAGGCAGGGGACGCCCAGGAGGGATGACTACGCTTGGGGCACGTGGAGGCAGGGCCGTGGAGGGCTCAGTGCCTTTTTAGAGGTTCTGTTTTTGTGGGAATGCGGCCGAGGATCGGACAGGGATGGCTCGTGACCTTGGCACTGGGCCTCTGCATGAGCTAGCCCGTGCCGTCCAGTGATAGCAGGATATGACAGAACTTGTCCCTCGCCCGGTTGGCTCAGTGGACAGAGCGTCGGCCTGCGGACTGAAGGGTCCCGGGTTCGATTCCGGTCCAGGGAACATGCCCCAGTTGTGGGCTCGATCCCCAGTGATGCTCTCTCATCATTGATGTATCTATCTCTCTCTCTCTCCCTCCCCTTTCCTCTCTGAAATCAATAAAAAAAAAATTATTAAAACAACAACAAAAAACCCAAACTCTAATAAGATAATCTAACACAAATCAATATAATTGCGTTCTTTCAATCTGAGACTAACTGATAACGACGCTTCGTTTTGGTGAATTTAATTCCAAAAGTTGGACTCTCTGTTCATAGACTCGTGCTGTCTGCATAGTTATTTTTCTGTGATTGGAAGGAAACAGATCTTGTATTTTGCCTTTGTCAACGAATGCATTGGAAATTGGGAGATTTAAGACCATAGTAGCTCAACCTACTCTCCCCTGTTTCACATGAAAAATTAAAACCAAAATAACGAGGGTTTTTTTCTTCTTCTTCTTTCTTCTACATAAATCACATGCATTTGGGAAAACCTTCACATCCCAATGTTTAACTTTTACTGACTTGTAGGAAATATGGCCTATCCACTCAACGACAAGATAATAAACCAGGGAAAATCTACGGCCTCTTAAGCGTAAAAATCTAACTTCATCCAAAGGTGTGTCTCTCGCAGAGTTCACAAAAGCAAAGAAGGAGACACCACCTGTTTGGCATGCGTGGCCCAACTTCCTTAAGATCTGGCCACACACCCCAACATGTGCTCATTATACATTCGGAACTTCCTGTGCGGACACCCCTCATTTCCTTCTGATCCCCATTTTCCCACCCGAGGCTCAGACCACCCATGACAAGCACAACATGACTACCAAGAGCTAATTTTCTAACGAAAACAGTTTGCGTGTAAATGGGTGAACGGCAGCACCTGTATGCACCCTTTCCAACACAAGGTTGAGGCCGAGTTAGGAGTCTCAGCATCGCCCAAGGAATCGCTGGCGTGTCCAGGATACAGACTCAGTGTGGTCCCTGTCATCCCAGTTGTACGTGTTGGGAGGGAGCGACATTTGTTTTTAAAAAAATGTTTTTATTGATTTTTAGAGAGAGAGGAAGGGAGAGGGAGAGAGAGAGCGAGAAACATCCATGATGAGAGAGAGTCATGGACCGGCTGCCTCCTGCACACTCCACACTGGGGATCGAGCCTGAAACCTGGGCCTGTGTCCTTGGCCAGAATCGAACCCAGGACCCTTTAGTCCAATCGGCCGGCGCTCTATCCACTGAGCCACACCAGCCAGGGCAGAGCCTTCTTCCTGTGGAAGGCAGCATTCCTCGTGGGCAACGCGGACATGGCATCCGTGTCTATGGATTCAAATTGGGCAATGCAGGAAGGCATCCCAGCCTGGCGTTTGCCGCCAAGAAATGACGCCACGGGCTGTGGCAACGATCCACGTGAGCTCCGAGCAGGGGCGCGGAGGGCTCTAACCACGGCTCTGCTTGATGTGGCCTCGGTTCATTTAGGGTAACGGCGGGCGGGCGCAGATGAATGGGGGCTATTCCTCACCTCTAACCGTGGGCATGAGGGATGGATGCACCTCCAAATCTTACAAATGCACCGGCGATGCTTACAACTCACACCGGCGATGCTTACAACTCAAGCGAATCAAGTAATCCTGAGGTCATGGAAGCACACCTCTGGCTGCCAGTTTGTGGACAGTTTGCATTACATACACACACACACACACACACACACACACACACGTACATATATGTGTGTGTGCATACACTGAGTGGCCAGATTATTATGCTCTCTGAACGCATAATAATCTGGCCACTCAGTGAGTGTGTGTGTGTGTGTGTGTGTATGTATATTAGAGGCCCAGAGCATGAATACGTGCATGGGTGGGGTCCAGCCAGCCTGGCCAGGGGGAGGGGACATGGGCGGTTGGCCGGCCTGCCTGCTGGTCGAACTCCTGGTCGAGGGGACCATTTGCATATGAGCCTTTTATTCTATAGCATAGACACGGAGTGGCCAGATGATGATGCGTTCAGAGATCATCATCATCTGGCCACTCAGTGTGTGTGTGTGTGTATAAAAATTAAGAATGACTTTTGGAAAATTATATTTCCTCTTGATCCTTGCTCCTCGAAGCCCTGGCTTGACTTCTCTAGATACTGTTGCCTTTTAACGTTTTCCAGTTATTCCCCCACCCCCCCCCCCTCCTACCCCTGGCTTTTTGCAATATGCAGTCACGCCTCAAAAAAAGGTTAAAGTCTCTCTCTCTCTCTCTCTCTCTCTCTCTCGTCCCGAATGGACAACTGGGTCTGTGCGTTTAGAACTGAAATCAAGCTTCCTCTGATATCAACATTAAGGGCTGACCATTCATCCTGGAAAGAAAAAGGAAAAAAGCATTTGCACGTGAGCCTCCCTACGTGACCCAGTTCCGCAAACGAATGCGCCCATCAGCCCATCATTGACTGACTCTGTGTCACCTACAAAGTTCACCGGGGGAAGAAAAAAACACACACACGACCCCCCCCCCAAAAAAAAAACAATGACAACAACAAAAAACCACAAAACACACAAACACGCTTTTCTAACGAGCAAACAGAGGACTCCCAGCCGGAACAGCAGGGCAGAGGGACCAGAACGGGAAGAGCAATCTTGCAAAAGCTCAGCTTCCAATCCCTTTCTTGGGCAGCCTGTCACCGTGAAATCCTACAGTCATTCTTGCACACCGAGAACAAATACACCCAAGGGGGCGGGCCCTGGTGCTTTCAGTTTCAACTCCCCGACCAATCGGGGAGCAGGCAGCAGGCTGGGGCTGGGGCCGGCTGGCCAATGGGGAGGCCGCGTGTCCCCCACATGACCGGCTGCCCCTTGTCGCTCACATGGGCTGCAATTTAGTTCAATTCAGAACTGCAGAGAGTTAAGTCCAGCCCTCACTGGAGCTGGGGTGCCCGAGCGCGCGCGCGGGGCTGAGTTCGAGGGACTTCGGGGAGCCCCCCGGACAACCCCCCCTCCCCCCGTCCCCACCACCACCACCGCCTCCCTGCTGCCCAGCCCGGGTCCTGCACCTGCCCGACGGGGGACCAGGCGCTGGCACGGATGACCGTGTTGCAACCGTAAGTGTACAATTCCTCTCATCCGTCCGTCCCGAGGCGAACAGTTCGATGCCACCCGCACCGAACCTTTGCAGGTTTGGAGGGCGCTCTTTTCCCGTGGGTGGCCCGGGGGCGCGGGGCGGGGGGGCGGCGGTATTCGGCCGACAGGGGCCTGTTCCAGGCACGATCGTTGCAGGTTGGATGGTGCGCGGGGGAAAGAATGGACCCTAAAAGCGGCCGCGGTGCCCCGGACGTGGCTCCCGTGCGCCCGCTTTGTTCGGGAGAAAACGCGAAGGCACGCGCGCGTGTCCCCGGCGCACCCCTTTGCGCTCTCTCTGTCTGATCCGATCGGACCTGCTCTCCCGCCCCCTCCCCCCACATACACACGGAAAAACAAAAAGGCAAACTTGGCTGACTCCACGGACGACAGCCCGGGCGGCTTCCCGACATCTGACAGTTATTATCATTAGCAACTCGGGGCAAAGAGTTCTTCCATTGCGAACAATGGCTTCGAGCCAGGGCGCTCTCTTTCAATTTCTTCCTTTCTTTTTTCTGTTTCTTTCTTTTTTTTTTTTTTAAACCACCACTTTGCACTTCGCCAGAACGAGGAGGGGGGACTGGACGGGTGTCTGGGTTTTGTCCTCAAAATGTGGACTCAGGTCCCGGCAGGAGTGCGGGGCAGGGCGGGGTGGCCAGGGTGCAGATGGAGGGGGTAGACAAGCGTTTGGGTCTCCGGATCCAGCCTTCCGTGAATAAAGATTTTTTTTTTGGGGGGGGGGGATTCCTAATAGGGTGGGGTGAGGGTGTGGGGGTGGGGAGGAAGCACACGGAAGCTTTCCTTATAGACGAATGCTGGAAGGATAAAATAATTCGGGACCCCATCTTAGGAGCAGGCAGAAGGGGGAAGGTTCGCATCCGAGGTATGGTCATACTAAGATTTTTTTTTTCCATTTTTTATTTTATTTTTTTTTTGCTGAGGGTTCAAACAGAAGCGACCCCGACAAAGAAAGCAGGTTTGTTTTGTTTTGTGTGTTTTTTTCCCCATTGGAAACAAATATTTTAGACATGACTGCTTCCTTTGGAGGTCCAGCCAGCCTCCCCGAGCCATGCAATTGTGCCTTTCCTTCTGGAATCGTCCAGAACCTGCAAAAGTTGCACGCTAAGTCCCCGAAAAGAAATGAGAAGGCAAACCGGCTCGAGTGTGATTTTGACGGATGGCCGTGTAGAGCCACAAAAGCGCCAGCCCAGAGCGAGTTGGGAAGGCACCCTTTTCACCCTTTTCCGAGGGGGGATGTGAGCTCCCCCCAACTATCGACTGAAGGGATTATCAGGCTCCAGACGTCGCTAATTAGGGCTTCCCCAAGTCTGCCCGGGGCAGGGCTTGTGGTCTGAGACGCTAGGATTCCTTTTTTTTTTTTTTGGACAGAGGATCCCGACACCCATTTTCACCGAATCTTTGTGAAACACACCATTTCTTTTTCTTTGTCTGCTCTCCTGGCATCTCTCCTCCCCCTCCACCCCCCCCCCATACCCCCCCCCCGCCCCCTCCCCGATCTGGAGACACCTGAAGGCTTGGCCCTAATGATCCTCAGAGCCCCCGCCCGTCTGGCCTCCAGCCAGGCCCCCACCCCGCCAGCCAGCCCAGCCGGGCCCAGCCCACTCCCCTGCTCCCCGCGGGGGACGGGAGGCGAGTCCTGCTCCGACTGCGGAAAGATTAAAGAAAACAATATCGCCTTTCTCCTGCCCCAGACAGCCCCGGGTTAACCCTTTCGTGGCCTGGGAAACGAGACCCCCTTCTCCGCCCCAGGCAGGTCTGGGGGCGGGAGGAGGAGGGTGGGGGGCTGCACCCGCGGTCCAGGCCCACGCTTCCCTGGGCAAAGGGTCTCAGCTCCACGGACCCCACCCTCCCAGGACCTTGGAGGACACGCAGTGGGCCCCCGGAAAGGAGGCCGAGCGAACGTGCCTGTGCGGGGGGAAGTGCACGCTTGATGAACTTGAGCTGTCTGCAATGTAGCAAAAGTCTAAGGTCTGTGGGAACATTGTTGCAAACCTCGCAGAAGGCAGATGGCTGTGCTGTTTCTGGAGGCGCTGTTTTTTTAAGCCTGCCTCTCTCTCTCTCTCTCTCTCTCTCTCTCTCTCTCTCTCTCTCTCTCTCTCTCACACACACACACACACACACACACACACACCCCAGAGCCACGCTCAGGCAGGCTAGAACATCCTTGTATCCCAGAGAAGGCCGGGCATGCGGGTGATGTCATCCCCGATAAAATTTCGCCTTTGTAGGCACCGCATGGTGCCATCACCTCCCTGCCCCGTGTCTGCGGGGGGGGGGGGGGGGGGGGAGGGTGCGCCTCTCCGAAGTGCACGTGTCCGTGGGGCGCCCCGGATCCCATAGGGGAAATGCTGCTGCTTTTTGGGTCGCCCGCTCTCGTCTTTCTGGAAGAGGTGTTTACGGGGTGAGCAGGAGGGGCCCGTGGGCCGGGGTGTGGGTAGCCAGGCGGAGTTGGCGGGTTCCGGGGAGACTTATTAATATGCAGGTGGGCAGATTCGGGGCGGGGTGGGGGTGGCTGAGTTTCAAAGCCACGAATTAGGGTGTAGAAAGGGCGAGCACTGGGAAACCCCGCGGATTAAAAGGCGCCAATGCCATCCTGTGGGGATGCCTTGGGGGGGTCCTGGTTTGCCATTTTTAACGTTTAAAACCATCACGTCTTTTTCGTGTGTGTGTGCGCGCGCTACGAACTTAAGGAGGGGATCTATACGCGTGATTTCAAAGCAAAGCTCGCCTCGTGGGCCCTGGGTTCGATGGCTGATGGCTGGGCTAACGTCGTCTGCGCGTGGGGCGGCGCGCGGGTTTATTTCAAGTCTATTTTGTGGGTCTTACACGACACAGCTCTCCTAAAAAAAAAAAATGTTTAGATTTCTAGAACTGTGTAGACCTCAGTCCATCATGTTCTTTCGCTTCGCTCAAGTCGAACGAAGTGTAATCATTTTGCCCAAACCTATCGCTCTGTCTGGGGCTGTGGCATACAGGAGCGCTGTGTCTGCACGGTGTCCCTTCGTGACCAGTTTTGAATTGGTCACTTACCCGATTCTTCCTTACTTAAAGATGGCCGCGTACACTTACCGGTTCTCGCGTACCAGGTATCTGATACGGTGTTTTCTGTAGGTTGCGGTGTTTTCTGCAGGTTGCGGTCGGCTCTACCGCCTCCCTTTCTTGCAAAAGGAGTAATTTTGAAAGGGTTTTCGGGGCGTCTGTACACGAGCGGCCGTATTTTCACTTACACACACACACACACACACACACCCCACACCACACACACATTAATCAGACGGGATTTGCCCACGGATCGTGCGGTGGCCCTGACACACG
>JAPDVU010000016.1:19514549-19517049 GCA_026230045.1 Corynorhinus townsendii | reverse complement strand
TTGAGGAAGTGGCGTGAGAAGAAGTTTTAAGTTTAAAAAATGGGGCTCTCCGAAGACATTTCATAGTCAGAGGGATTCATCACCATAAAAAATTACGCCCTCCCGCCGCCTCGCAGCTAGGCAGTCCGCTGTGCCTCGGTTAAAAAAAAACAAACCACCCGCGGACCTATTGGCATCATGCGCGAGTGACGATGAGAGCGCGATGATCCTAAATTAGGTTTCCTTGTCACGTGACCAAAGGCACGGTCCTGATTGGAATCTGCGGGTCGTTTTAGATACACCACGAAGAAAAAGCACACACAAAACACCCCCTCCCTAAAAGTCTTGGTTCGTCCTATGTGTCGTCATAATGTAAACAGACATGTTTTTATTGGATACTTTATTTGGACTTACATTCGTAAAAAAAAATATATATATATATATATATATAATAGAGGCAAGAAAAAAAACCTTCCAATAACGTGTGGGTGTCATTGATAAACTGTTGGCCTCCCAGCAGCACTGCCTCTGATTGGCCATCCTTTGCTCCTTCTTCAGGTAATTTTCCTTCTCGAGGAAATAGGCCGGTTGTCAAAAATGGGGTCTCCCGCCCTCACCGGTGTGGCTCAGTGGAGAGAGCGTCGGCCTGCGGACCGAAGGGTCCCGGGTTCGATGGCGGTCAAGGGCATGGACCTGGGTGGCGGGCACATCCCCAGTGGGGCGTGTGCGGGAGGCAGCTGATGGATGTTTCTCTCTCATGGATGTTTCTAACGCGCTCTCTCCCTCTCTCTTCCTCTCTGTAAAAAATCAATAAAATATATATTTTTTAAAAATAGGGTCCTCCCCTCAGGAGCCCCCCCTACGGCAGATTTTGAAAAATTCATCTTATGACTAAAGATCAAGTAGAATTTCTCTGCATCAAAACTGCACAAAAATTGCCCTGCTGGTATGGCTAGTGGTTGAGTGTTGACCCATGAACCAGGAGGTCACGGTCACCCATCAGGGCACCTGCCCGGGTTCCCCAGTAGGGGGCGTGCAGGAGGCCGCCGGTCCCTGATTCTCTCTCACCATGGATGTTTCTCTCTCTCCCTGCCTCTCTGTTCCTCTCTGAAATCAATAAATATATATTTTAAAAAATTGATGAATCTCCTCCCGCCCCATAATTTAAAAAAAACCTACACAAAAAGTAAAACGTCATTGCTCATGGCATGCATAACTGTGAAGGCATGTTCTTAAGTCACCACCACATGAAGTCACTTCTTTATAGACCTTGCAAAATTTAGATTTCTGAGATTGTCATATCGACAGGGTGTTCCCCAACATGTATACACACTTTAAAAAAATATATTTGTTTATTGATTTTAATTTTATTTTTTAAAAATATATTTTATTGATTTTTTTACAGGGAGGAAGGGAGAGGGAGAGAGAGTTAGAATCAACGATGAGAGAGAAACATCCATCAGCTGCCTCCTGCATGCCCCCTACTGGGGATGTGCCTGCCACCCAGGTCCATGCCCTTGACCGGACTCGAACCTGGGACCCTTCCGTCCGCAGGCCGACGCTCCGTCCCCGGAGCCACGCCATCAGGCCTGTATACACACCCTAACAGTGGATAGCTCAGCTTGGGAAATGAAATGTATTTGGATAAACACCGCCTTTTATCCTTATGCAACGTGTGGGTATCCATTCTCGGGGGACACGCCGTCTCTCTCTGTGAGTCCGTTGGTTAATGCGAGAGCATTTGCCATCACGTACGGGCGTTGGTGGATACATTTCGTGTTTGATGATTTTCCCCACCCGGCCTGTGAAGAGTGATAAACACCCCCCGGGAAGACGGACAGGTGGCAGGAATTCAGTCACTTCTTGTCCTACTGCCCCGAAGGGAGAAACCCTATGGAGACACCAAAGGAAATCCAAGTCTAAACAGAAACCCCGAGCGTCACCCCGAGGCGAAGGTACGGAAGGCCTCGCGCTTTCCGCTTAGGTTTGCTGGAGTAACGCGAGAGGCTCGGGAGCCATCGCTCGTCCGGCCCCGCAGGTGGGAGCGGGCGATGGATGGATCGTGGGCAAAGGGTACAAACTGAACTGGCGTTTCCCTTCCAGAGGGTGGCAGCTGAGATGCTCAGGCACCCGGGTACCAGCCCAGGGGGGAGCTTGCGCGGAGCGCCTGCCGTTCTCCCTTCCTGCGTGAGGTCTTGATCCCTCGGGACCCCAGGTCACCCCGCATCCTAAACGAGTCTGGAGATTCCTACCCGTATGGGTCCCCGCTGGAGGTCTGCTCTGCCTCCCTGTTTATCCTGATTTCCGAGGCGACCGGGATGAATCGGGGTGGGGGTGCAGCTGTGGGCAGCATCTGTCCTCACGGGGGTGGGGGGGGCCCTTTCCTGTCCCCGTAGGTAGGGCTGTGAGGAGCAGTCAGAGACCGGGGTCCCGGAGACACCCAGGCCCCCTTCCGCTCTCCCGGCTCACCCTGTCTGTTCTCTGGCTCCTTCTGCGGGGGTTCCCCCCCACCCCGGTGCCC